>LR738709.1:161677811-161721443 GCA_902687465.1 Secale cereale
CCGTTCCCCCCCCCCCCCCCGTGGACACAGAGCACCCGTCCACGGTGCCGATGACCATGAGGCGGCCATCCGGTGCACCTCAACGCCTACTAGGTCGATGCCAACCCCTCCCCGATGCCCCAAAACCCTAGAGCCCTCCTGCCTTTCCCCTCACTTTCTCCCTCGTCAGATCCGCCGCACCGAACCACCCTTCACCATGGCAAAGCTCGCTGACGTGGCTACCCTCCTCCTCAGCTCCTGATTTCGAGTCCCTCTGCTCTGCCATCATCCCTTACGTCTCTTGAGGCCGCCCGTTGGAGCTAGGACCCCATCCATCGAGCCCTACATCATCTTCATCGTCCTCGGCCCTGTCAATCGTCACCATCGATTCCGGTAGCGCCGAGCCATCCCCGAGGATGCTGATGTGATAGTCTGGCTTAATAGGGATGATAGACTACTCATATCAATAAGGAAATCCTTCTTTTCAGAGAGCCAATTTGGACGGAACTCCAAAGTTAAGCGTGCTCAGCTTGGAGTAATTTTAGGATGGGTGACTGACCGTGGAGTTGCTCCCGGGTGCGCATGAGTAAGGATAAAGTACGCAGAAAAGTCTAGTATTGATGTGTGGGGCCAGTCTAGATCCTGCCATGAATAACGACAGCCGGGGAGTGTGTCAGGGGCGTTAAAAGTTGGTATCAGACCCGATCCTCGTGGTTACATAGATGTTTATGGACATGTGTGCGGTCATGTTGTGCATGACGTTATTATCCATCGTGGCACGCGGCATGCCACATGTGCCCGACCGGATGCACAGACGTATGTGCCAAGAGGGAACGTTCATGTGGCCCGACGAGGACGTCAGTTCCTCTGAGTGGGGGTATGTGATAGCCTGGCTTAATAGGGATTATAGACTACTCATATCAATTGGGAATTCCTTCTTTTCCAAGAGCCTATTCGGACAGAACTCCAAAGTTAAGCGTGCTAAGCTTGGAGTAATTTCACGATGGGTGACCGACCGGGAAGTTGCTCCCGGGAGCGCATGAGTGAGGACAAAGTGCGCAAAAAAGACTAGTATTGATGTGTGGGGCCAGTCTAGATCTTGCCAGAAGTAACGGCCACCGGCGAGTGTGTCCGGGGAGCTGCTCTATGCATCCTCTGTGAGCTCCCTCTTGAATTCCCTCTCTGCCCTGCTCGGTTTGGTGCCCGTAGTCGTCGTTCTTTAGCTCACCAATGATCGTCATGGTCGTGCCCGAGCTCGCCCCTGAGCGCGCGCCCGTCTGCGCCTTGCCTCACCCAGGCCGCGCCCTAGCGCGTGTGCGCCTGTGCGGGGCCACACCCTGCCTCGCCCCAGGGGCCGCGCTCGTCGCCCTGCCGCCTTGCCCTGTCCGCGTCGACCAATGCTCCCCTCCCTGCCGCTGCTCCTGCATGCCTGCTCCCCGCTACCCCACCCGCGGGCCTAGCCCCGCATCGCCACCGGTCGCCGCTAGGCGCCCAGCCTAGCGCGCCCCTGCTCCCCTCGCCCCGCTTTCGCGCTAGCCTGCTCTCCCGCGCCCCCCTATGCCGTCGCTTCTGCCCGCTGCAGCCGCTGCCCCATGCTCAGCGCAGCCACCGCAACCCACCGCAGCCTTCGGCTCACCCGACGGAGCTCCCGCAGATCCAGCCACTCCACCTGGCCTCTGCTCCCGACCGCCCTCGTGTGTGCGCCCGTCTGCTCGTGCCGTACCCTTCTACTGTTGTGCTGCTAATCATTGCTGTGTTGCTCTCTACCGCTCGTGCTACTCCTCGCGCTCCTCTTCTACCGCTAGCCGCTGGCCGCAATAGCTGCTGCCGCTGCTTGGTTCGCTTGTCCGCTGCTTAGCCGTAGCTCCTGCTCCACTCCTGCTGTTGTGCCGCTGCTACTTAGCCATGTCCGTGCGCTGCTACTGCTACTTAGGGCCAACATTTTGGTGGCTTCTAGAATAAGCTGAAATAAGCTGTCCCCTACCCAGATTATTCTAGAAGCCCAACCAATTTTTTATCTAAATAAAAAATTGGTTGGGCTTCTAGAATAATCTGGGTAGGGATCAACTTATTCTGAAAGCCAAAAAAGCCAGAAAAAGAATTGGCCCTTAACCATGGCTTGCCTCTCGCCGTCTTATTTAATTAGATTAGAGATACGATAGTTTGGGATTAGGTTAGTGTCCTAATAAATAGGACATGAGGGTCCCGTGTGATGTAGCAATTAGTTCAACTCTAATAGTGCCATGTGCCGCTGACTATAGGCCCCCACTATTTGATTTAATTTAATTTAGCACTTAAATCAACCTGAGTAACTTACAGGTGGGTCCCCTTGATCATGTTGACCAGTCAACATTGACTGGTCAATTGTCCTTGACCCTGCTGACTGGACCACCTCTGGCCCCGACATGTCATGCACATGCACGCATTGCTAGGTACACTCCTGTGTACACACACCAATTTATCTGTTTATTAATTTGATTAAATTAAATTTAGAAATTCCAGAATATTAGTAAAACTTTGATAAATCATAGAAAATAAACCGTAACTCGAATGGAAATATTTTGTACATGAAAGTTGTTCAGAAAAACGAGATGAATCCGAATACGCAGTCCGTTCATACACCACACGTCCCTAGAATAGCGAACATGCAACCGTCCCCTTTCGTTTCGTTTGTCCGAAAATGCCTAACACAGGGAATAGTTTCCCGGATGTTTTCCCCCTTCGCCGGTATCACGTAGTATTGCGTTAGGTCACCCCTAAGACAACATATGTAATGCCCAGGATGGGACTATACCTCCTACGTGTCGAGACACGACTTAAAGGTATAAGCCCATCCTAGAATGATCTCAAGTTTGGTATCTTTGCACGACTCATGTAAAAGAGGGATTAAATTGCAAAAGGAGATAGTTGGCTTACACTCGCCACTTCACACAATACATTACATAAGCAAAACATCATTCAAAACATCACAACCCGACTACGGGCAAAGATCCAAAGAAAGATACCAAAACAACATAAAGCCACAGGTCAGGATCGAATCCTAGTAGAAACCACTACTGCTTGTCGAAGCGTCACAAGCATACGGCCACGCTCTTCATCGAACTCCCGGTGAAGAACTTGAACCAGCTCCTGCTTCAAACTCGGCTGAACCTGCATCTGGTGTTGTAGTATCTGTGAGCCACGAGGACTCAGCAATCCCATAACCATGGGTATCAAGACTAGCAGAGCTTTGAGGGTAGGAAGAGGTAAAGTGGTGAGGTTGCAGCAGCGGCTAAGCATAATATGGTGGCTAACTTACGAGTACCAGAATAAGATGAGCATCTACGCAAACGGTCGCAAAAGTGGTGATTGCTAAAGATCCTGAACTACATACGAATCAAACATAACCCCATCGTGTTCTCTTCTCAAAGTGAAAAGAGACAGTCACGGTTACTCACACAGTTGTGTGTTTTACTTCGGATCCTCTGACAAGTTTTCTACAACCGGACATTAGCAAATTCCAATCTGCCACATAACCGCGGGCACGGCTTTCGAAAGATCATAACCCTGCAGGGGTATTCCAACTTAGCCCATCACAACCTCTCACGATCAGCTGAAGTGATAAATATAATATCATCACCCCTTATCTTAGGGAAATCCGATCAGGCTCGGCATCCCGGTAGCACAAGTCATTTCGACAATGGTAAAACTAGTCCAGCAAGACCTCCCGGCGTGCCGACACCCTGATGGTAGCCGCACGCATCTCGCCTCAGGCCACGTCCGGATGAGCGCTACGTACAGTAACCGAAGACCCCAGATAACTGGGTGGTACCGCAAGTGGCTCTAGTTTGGGACCAACACCATCAGCACTGGCCCCCCCCTGCTATGTAGAATTAAGAACCCGAGGGTGCGACCCCCTAAGCAAATTTAATTAATTAATTAAGTTGTTATAATGAGGCAAATTAAAACCAATGTTGGGCCTTGCTGCAGGAGTTTTATTCAAAGTCGAACTGTCAAGGGGTCCCCATCCACCCATCGTGTAAGGAACGCAAAATCAAGGAACATAATGCCGGTTTATCGGTGCCTAAGGTGGCATGAGTGGAACAAAACACCGAGCAAAAGGCCAAGCCTTCCACCCATGCCCAGTATATAGTTGTGTTAATAATAATAATAGATATTGTGATATAACCAACAACAAGTTCCCTCCTGGAACGATCTTCAACTTCACCTGCAACTAACAACGCTATAAGAGGGGCTGAGCAAGCGGGTAACATAGCCAAACAGTGGTTTTGCTAGGAAGGTTTCAAGGTTAGAGGTTTCATGGCAACAAGGAGAGGCTGACATAAAAGATGGGTAGCGCGACATGTAACGATAGCATCGAGACAACTAAGCATGGCAATGGTAGTAAAGGTATCCAAGGGTATGATCATCTTGCCTGGGATTCCACAAGGAAGAAGAACGGATCCATGAAGTAGACGGAGCAACAGTCGAGCGAATCCTCACAACTCCGGAACGAAACCGAAGCTAACAAGAGACGCAACCGGAAAGAAGCAAACAACACGGTAAACACACAAGCTTAAACATAGCATACGATGCACATCCAAGTATGATGCATGTCCGGTTTAATTATGCATGGCATGGCAAAGTGCACAAACAATACTACAAGTTAAGTGGAGCTCAATATGCAACGAGTTGCATATTGACGAAACACCACATATTATTTATTTAGTTGACTCTCATTATTTACAAGAGAAGATTAAATGTTTGTTAACATGGCAAGAGGTGAAGCATAATAAAACTACACTATTTAGGCATTTTAAATGAGGCCGGAAAATAACAACGACATATCCGGAAAATCCCCATGAGCATGTTTAGTAATTATTAAAGAAACAACAAAACACACATTACAATGTTGTTAAAATGATGCGGATGACATGATCAAGTTTTATGCAATTTATTTAAAAGATTAACATGACGAGATAAGAAGATGATAAGGAGTGTTTGTCACCGTGATGGAAGAAAAGGTGCCACGGCAACGATCCGAAAATGATGCAACACAACATCTCGGTTCCGGTACTCGTAGAGAGACCGGTGCAAAGAAAGGTGGCGTGAGCGAGACATGCAAGAAGATGGGGTGCTCCCGGGTTTCCAGGTTCCCACGAGTCGGCGACGAGGCAACCGAGGAACATGACAACGGACGAAACGGCACGGTGCACACAAGGGCAAACAACTCATACAACACAACAAACATCCACGGTTCATCTCGGTATACCTTCGGAACAATCGTTTCGGGGCGGTTCGAGACCGTAGAGGGACGTAGTGGAAGTAGTGGTACACGGCCGTAGAGGAAGTAGTTGTTCACGTTTTCGAAGAGGAAGTAGTGGTTCCGTCGGCGGTAGTTGTACATGGCGTTCACGTGGCGGGAGTGGAAGTAGTTGTACTCGCGGTCTTCGGTGACGGTAGTCGTTCGCGTTCGTAGCCGTAGATGTTCGGGTCGTTGTGGTACTTGGCGCTTCAAAACGTTCGTCGGTCCGATCTTGGTGTAGATGTACACGTCGTCGAGGTACTTGTCACAAGGTCGTCGTGGTACTTGCCGTAGGGGTACATGAGGGTCGTCGTGGTACTCATTTTGTAGATGTTCAAGCCGTCATGTCGTGGTACTTGGCAAAAAATATCAGCACAGGCAACACAAAAACACCGCGCACGGCAGAAGCAAGGGGGCGACGAGGCCACGGCGGGGATGCAGCAGGAAGACGATGATGGAGGAGGTGAGGCCGGCGTGCTGCGTCGCTGGGGATGGAGACTCCTGGCCGGCCCGCGGTTCTGCTGGAGACGCGGCTGGACGGCTGGGCGCTGGCGAAGACGAACGGGGCTGCAGGGAGTCGATGCAGGGGCCTCGGTGCTGGAGTCGCGCAGAGGCGGGGCGGCCTGTGCGTGCGTCGGGCGCGGGAGCCTGGTGCTCGGGAGGGGCGACCATGGCGCTAGGGATGAGGTGGACACACCGTCAGGTCATGCCCGCCCTCGGCCAAACAATACGCCGCAACCCGACCTAGGCTTAATAGAGAGGTCATGCACGCCGGACTAAACCCTATGCCCCCAGGGGTCATGGGCCAATCGCCCCGGGAACTCCTGCACGTTGCGTGGGCGGCCGGTGAGCAGACCTGGGCAATCCTCCTTAAAAAGGTAGGTGCTTACGCAGTCCAACCCGGCGCGCGCCGCTCAGTTGCAATGACGTCAGTTAAGCTTCGGCTGATGCATACGACGCAGAACGCCCATACTATGCCCACGTGATGGTTAGTGCTATCAGGCCAGAGGCCCCTCGGATCAAATATCCAAACCGTTTAGTGTCTTGGGAACGCGTGGTAACGAGCAGAGACTCACGATAATGTGACCCCATCGCCCCGTCTCGAGAACTTGCGGCAAGGGCGAGTGCCCGGCCACGCCTCGTATTTAACTCGCAGGCACCTTCCAGGTCAACCCGACTACACATCACTCGCAATTAAGCTCGCGCGGGTACCCCTCTGGGTCGACCCGTCTTTAGTAACCAGGTTCAGTGTAAAGTCATAGTAACCATAGTAACTGTGTGTATGACACCAAAGGGAAACCTGAGGAAATCACCCTCGATGGAATTCCACCTGATGTTTATCGTCAAGGTGAACGAAAGAGGAGTCACCCTCGAGGTCCACTCTTGAGGAGTTGCACGACAACGTCGTTATCGAGAGTGGAGAAAGAGGAATCACCCTCGATGACCACAACCGATGAACTAACCTACAAGGTTAACATCAGAAGTGCTGATGAGGTCTCACCCTCGGCACTCGATAGTAACCCAGTAGTGTCGAGCAACTAAGGGGAAAGTGATGTGCGGTGCCGGGTCCTGGTCTTCGGTCCCGTTGATCGGGTCTTCTGATAATCCAGCGGGGCAGTCGGGACAAGGTAGGGGGTCACTGGTGGATCTCTAACCAGCCTACACTAAGCAGTTTAGTATAAACATGTAAGGTATGAAAGCAATATCAACAACAGGCTATGCATCAGAATAGGATCATACAAAAAGCAGTAGCAGTTCTAATGCAAGCATAAGAGAGAAGAGAATGGGCGATATCGGAATGATCAAAGGGGTTGGCTTGCCTGGTTGCTCTGGCAAGAAGGAGGGGTCGTCAACACCGTAGTCGATCACCGGGGCATCATCGGTCTCGGGGTCTACCAGAGAGAAGAGGGGGGAGAAACAATAAATACAAAGCATACAGATGCAATAAAGAAGCACGGCAAGTTAACACACAGTGCTAGGGTGCTCTAACGCGGTGGTACACAGTACCGGCGAAGGGGGATATCACTCGGGAAAGTATCCCCGGTGTTTCGTGTTTTCGGGCAGATGAAATGGAGGGGGAAAGTTGCAGGTTCACTATGATAGAGATGTGTGGCGGACGAACGGGCCGCGTATTCGGATTCGTCTCGTCGTTCTGAGCGATTTTCATATATAAAACATTTTCATCCGAGTTACAGATTATTTTATAGGATTTTCTAAAGTTTAATAGATTTTCTGAATTTATTTAATTAATTAAGTCCAACATTATCCAGAATAGTGAAATGGTGATGTCAGCATGACATCACCATGACGTCAGCAGGTCAACAGGTTGACTGGGTTAAACCTGACATGTGGGACCCGCCTGTCAAAGACTGTTTAGTTAACTAACAGTTTAATTAAACTAATTAAGTAATTACTTTAATTAAACAAGATTACTTAAGTTAACTAATTAATTAATTATTTTTATACATTTTATTATTTTTATTATTTTTATATATTAAAAAAAAACCTTTTACGGGGCGGGCCCCACGGGTAAGTGGCCCATAGGCCACTCGGGTTAACGGGCGCCAGGGGGCGGGCGTTCGTGCCCGTCGGGGCTGGAAACGACCGCAGCCCGCCCGGGCACGGGGGGATGCCGTCGGGGCGCAGCGGGGCGCCGGAGGCGGGGCGCCCGGAG
This sequence comes from Secale cereale, assembly GCA_902687465.1. Taxonomy (NCBI): domain Eukaryota; kingdom Viridiplantae; phylum Streptophyta; class Magnoliopsida; order Poales; family Poaceae; genus Secale; species Secale cereale. Next base: position 161,685,749 of record LR738709.1, read on the forward strand.
GCGGCCAGCGGCAGGGTATGCCCGCCGGGGCGGACAGAGGGGGCGACCGCCGCGGCCAAGACAGGGCGCCGGCCACATGCGCGGGCCGGGGCGGTCGATGGTGCGCCGACCGGAGCGGTGCGGAGGCGGCGACCGCAGTGATGGGCGGCAGGCGAAGGCGAGCGGGCGGTGGCCGGCGGGAGGCGCGACGGTGGCGACAAGCAGCAGCGCAGCAGTGCGGGCGGGCGCAGCCATCCGCGGCGAGTGCACGCATGGGCGGCGGCGGCGGCCATCAGCAGCAGCAGAGCGGAGCGGCGCGGGGCTGCAGCTGCGGCTTCCAGCAGGAGCAGCAACGACGAAGGCAGTCGCGGCCAGGTCGCGACGGGCACACGCGTGGGGGCGCGCCCTGGGCATAACGGAGCGCGAGCCTGTGGCGCGGGTTGGCCGCGGTGAGCGTGCTCTTCGGGCGCGGCCACGGCGAGCTTCGGCCACGGCGGAATTACGGCGAAGCGGAGGGAAAACCAGGGGGATGGGAGTGGCGCTCACAGAGGGAGTCGTAGGACGCGTCCGGCGTGGCGGAGGAGCTCCGGTGAGGTAGATCGGGCGCGGGGCAGCGACGACCGTAGACGAGGAAGACGCTCGATCCCGTCGGTGTAGCGTGGTCGTCGTGGTTCCATGGTATGGATGAGACGTAGACGAGGAAGACGGAGCTCATGGTCATCTTGGCGCTGCGGGGGGACGTCGGTGGCCGCGGGATCGACGAAGGCGAGGCGACGACTGTACTCAGTGAAGAACGAAATGACGAGGAAAAAGAGAGCGAGGGGAACAGGGGATGGATAGGGTTCGCAGGGGGTTCGCAGCGGCGTCTTGTAGGGCTAGGAAGGAGCACTGATGCTCGACATGTGGCGCCGGCCATGGAGATGGTGCCACGGCCTCTGCCCGCTCCTGTAGCTAGGTAGGGGACGAGTGGGAGTGGGGGCATGGGCTGGGCCTGCACTGTGGCCATTAGGGCCCCAGTGCAGCGGTAGCAGTTTCTCTTCTTCTTTCCTTTTCTTTTACCTTTTATTTATTTATTTAAAGTGTTTTCTATTTTCTTTTGTAGCAACATAGTTTTATAATAGAAAGAAACTTGCACCTAAATTAGTATTGTAATTTAGGCCACTGCCACGATTAGTTTTAGCATTTAAATAAAACACTTTGCAACATTTATTATTAAAAACATTTAAATAATTGTTTTAGCCACTGTTTTAATTAGTTTAGGGCATTTAAATACTTTAGAGAAAAATGTTGGTTCACCACCATAATTGGTTATGGATTCGTTTCCACCTAATGAACATTTTAGTTTTGACATTTAAAAACTTTTAATTTTGACTTTGTTTTAAAATTTTGAATTTGAACCGGTTTCGAACCGAAGCGAGTTTAGTAACAGTAATCGTGGTGACGTGGCATCATTGCCAGAGGATTACTGTAGCTTGATTACCCGGGCGTTACAGAAGACGAACGGGGCTGCAGGGAGTCGATGCAGGGGCCTCGGTGCTGGAGTCGCGCAGAGGCGGGGCGGCCTGTGCGCGCGTCGGGCGCGGGAGCCTGGTGCTCGGGAGGGGCGACCATGGCGCTGGGGATGAGGCGGCCGGCGCGCTGCTGTAGGGAAGAGGTCGCTCGGGCCAGAGGCGAGGAGGCCCAGGCGCTGGAGACAGCAGGGGCGGCGCCCTGGAGGACAGCCTTGGCGACGGAGGGTGCTCGGGAGGAGGCGCGCAGGGGCGGCTGGCTCGCGCCAGAGGAGGGAGCCGCGGAGATGAGGAGGGGCGCCTGGCCGGGCGCTCGCCGGGCTCGGGGCGGCGACCTGGCGAGCCGGACGGCGACGGAGGGCGCGGCTCCACGCGAGGGATGGGGACGAGCGATCGGTGGGAGGCTGCGAGCGGAGGGAGTTAGCGAGGGAAAGAGATCGGGCAGAGGGAGAAGGAATCGGGCGAGAGGCCAGAGGGTTCGAGGGAGTGCGGCGCGAGCAGGGAGACGAGGGAGAAAACGAGAGGAGGAGGTCTGCGGGCTAGGGTTAAGGAGAGAAGGGAGCTGATGGGCCAGAGGCCTGGATGGGCCGCGGGGGAGATGGGCGAGGGAGGAGGAGAAGGCCACGGCGAGGCTCCCTTCTTATTTGATCTTTTTTTCCCAGAAACCAAATAAGAAAAGAAAAGAATGAGGAGGAGGTGGCTAGGGAAGAATTAAGGCAGGAGATCAATTTTACTGGACTCGCAAAAATGCGTTGATTCCCAGAAAAATATAAAAGGGGCATGATTGGAAAATAAATTCAAATTCCTTTGAATTTATTTCAAATGGTGTGAACAAAGACTATGATTTAGAAGTGTCCAAAAATGTCCGGAATTTTGGAGGAGCCTCGATAAAAGGAAAAAGAATTATGGGCAAGGTTTTTGAAGGAGAAACTCGAAGTAGGAAAAGCATGGGGAAAATTATGCACGTGTGTTGGTTAATTCCAAACAAATGGAATATTATTATATAGCTCCCTAATAATATTGAGAGGCTTTTATATGTTTTAAAGAGAAGACATTCTTCCCTCGATTTAAATGGACCGAAGTCCCACACGATTTATTTAGGTTGAGATGCAAAAATAAATATGACATGATGGCATGATGACATGATGCAATGCAAAATAAATAACACAAGCACAAATGAAACAGACGGGAGAACCCGGAACATCTGGAATCTTCTGGAATCTTCTGGGACGTCGGTCTTCGGGCGTCACAACTCTCCCACACTAACAGAGGATCTCGACCCGAGATCCTAGAGATATCACTGGGTAAAAACGTAAGAGGAAGAGGTAAAACAAAGTTGCTTCTTTGACAGACGAGTGAAACCAAAGAACCTTGAGAGGTTGAACAAGTTGAATAAAAGTACAATGGAGATGAACGAAGATGAAAACTCCGTTAGAAAAGAGGAACAAGGAACATCTCGAGAACCTTGTAGGTTGAAAGACAGGAAACAAGAGCTCACAGACCAAAGAATAAGAAACTGCAATGGTATAGCCAAGGAATAAGAATGACAAAATTTGGACAGCACTCCGTCTGAAAATGGAAGGAATTGAACAAGAACTAGAGAAGATGGAATGATACTTGATGAAAACAACAACACACAACCTCCGGAACAATTAAAAGAATGGCACAAGGGGTAAGAAAGATTCAGACAGCACTCCGGTTAAAAAGATAGGCAAAAAACTAGATAAGATGACGGAACTTGAATGGAGGTCACGACACTCCGGATAAATAGATAAACAAGGAAAGAACATGATCTCGATAAAAACGAGATGATGGTTAAAGAGAGTAACATCACAATGCCTCCGGAATGAAAGAATAGCATAGATCGTTGGGAAGAAAGAACGGAGAAGAAAATAACAACTTCTCTCAAAATTGAATTTGAAAGAGCATCCTTACGAAGAAGGGTTGAACGGAGTTGTTGGAAAAAATCAACAACGAAAACGAATAAGCTTGATGTGGGCTTATGGAAAACATCTCTAAATTATGAGGTGACAACCAGCCACTAACGGAAATATTTAATTGGATTGAGATCAACAAGGAGATGAAAAACTTATTTCACCAGAATGATAAATGAAGAACTTGGGTCATTTATAAGCACCATAATTAGCAACAATCCTTAGGGAAAGCTTTTTGGTGAATTATAACCCAAATCACTCCAACAAATAAATTGTAGGTTTGAAAACACCTCCTGAACAAGGAAAATGATGGTTTTAAATATCCCATTCTTGATAACTCGTGAATCATGAAACGTGAAGGAATTGTCAAGAATGACATAACACCATCTGAAAAGATAAGGTAGAAAGGATTGCACTTGGAAAACATGATAAAGAATGCTTAAGCTCCAACAAGAATCTTGATGAAGACTTGGAGGATGAATTAAATAATGAAGAACCACCATGAAAACTCCGGCAATGAAAGCATGAGAAGTGAAAAATGAAAAGAATAAGATTCAAGGCCTGCGATGAATTAGATGGAGCTTTGAAATGATATAATTGAAATAACTTGGAGCTCCGGAAAACAAGATGAACAACTTAGAACCAAGGATATGATATGATGAACAGGCTCCGTAAAAGAGATTAAATCACCTTGAAGGAATAAGAATAAGAATTATGTTATGCATATCCTTCACCAATTAAATTGATGACAACCAAAGGAATTGGCATACTACTTATTCTCGTTGGAAAGAATTAAGAAAGATCTCGCACAAGCTTGGGTAAATCTTCAACGAACCACCGGTAGGATTATGAAAAGAACAAATGAATTAAAACGATAACAACGGAAGGGTAATCTTGAAAGAACCACCGTAAAAAATATGGAGACGAACGAAGAGACATCAATGAAGAATATTTGGAGGACGAAGTTGAAAACTGAGAACGAAGAAATATTCTGAAATGATGGCCTTCGGAGGATCATAATAGGAAGAATTCTTGAAATGCTTCGGACGGGTATGAACAAAATTCCTCACAATCGAAACAATAATGAGGATGGCATGAATCTAGAACCACGAATCTGCACGAGAACGGCCAAGATTTAAGAGAAACACTTCTTCGGTCTTCAAATGTTGAGAATGAAGACGAGAAAAGCCATAAGAATTGTTGAGTACTCCGGGATGAAGAATTAAAAGGTTGAACCAATGATGAACAAGAATTTGAAAGCGATCTTGGAGAAGGCATGTGACTGATGGGGATCATTCTTACGTCACACTTGAAAGGAAATTCTAAATAACTCCGGAAAATAATTAGAAGAGTCAGGTAAGATCCTGGGAAAAGACCTGTGGGTTAGGGCCCACTCAAAGAAATCACCGTTGAAATAGATTGCTTAAGAGATATTGCACCGGTTGAATTAAATGGCTTGAATAAGATAACAATCCTCAAAAATAGTTTGAACGGATTAATAATGGAATTATGAATCTTCAGCACTCCGGATATGAATAACAAGAGGAGAATGATTAATTGGTGCACCGGAATAAGAAATCATTGTGAAAAGAGGAAAAGGATAAGATCAACACCGAAATCTTGAATTAGATCCACTGGCAGAATTTGAGAACAAAAGGAAGATGAACTTGAAGCTCTTGAGCATCTTCACGATAAATCATCGGATAAGAACATTGAAGGAAATGAATGAAGAAGCCTCACATGAATAAAATGGATACTTGATCTGAGAATTCCAGCTTCATAAAGAAAAGGGTGGGAGGGTGGGGAAAACAAAGACAACTTGGAATGAATGAAACAGACAAAACGTCAGATTTCTCAACGGCGTCCGTATGGAATAACTTGAAAAGAAGGCACACCGGTTGAAAAGGATTAACATGAAAATCTTGACGATCAAGAAGGATTAGCACTCTCATAGAAATATGAGAACACCGATTAGGAAAGGTATGGAATCAACATTTGACATCGAAGCAACTCGAATACCAGAATCAAAACGAAACAAAGATAGATATGTTTATGAAGAAGATTATGTTGCAACATATCTATCCGAACAGAGAATTGAACGAATGAATTCCGCAGGTACATCAACTTGTCGAGAAGCCACTTGGAGAACAAAAGGTAAATAAAAAAAAGAACAAGGAACAGATAGAACAAATACAAGATAGAAGCTTCATTCCACATCTTCGTGCTGAAAGCTCATGGAACGTGTTACAAAAGGGTTTTGCAATCCCCGGATCAGCATAGCCAAGGACCCTTTAAGATGCAACTCCCGATCGGAACAAGCCCATAAAACCACTTCACTCAATGTAGAACCCCGAACTTCATATCATGCACTCGTTGGAAGAATGCCTAGAACTACTAGATGAACCCACCTATTAATTTCCGAAAGTTTCCAGTTATGCAATCAGGTGTTGGGATACAGGGGAAGCACCGCGCACTCAACTCTAATCCTACATCCAGCTGTATCCATCCTTCAACACATAACCAGTTGTTCTCGGAAACCGTTTACCTCGGACCTTCGAAACGCATCTACTATACAAGCTATGGCAATACTCCCGAACTACCTCCCCAGTACTGGGTGATGTCGGGGTTATCTTGCCACTAACCGCATAGGAGAGTTTTAGATGTCGGCCGTCTTAAGTATTCTAATACTGCCGCGATATATTTGTGACGACAACACCTCGGAGCTCAACTCCCCGGGACACTGCCACAACCCCTAATGACAGGAGGCATCGAGAACAATGTTCTCGTCACAAAGACATCGAAACAATCCAAACAATACTCGCGAGATCCTAAAAAAAAATTTGGTGCAATTTTTGAAAGTAGAAGAGGCAAGAGTAATCGTCAGGAGTCCTCACCAGAATGAAAAGAGATGAGGAGCAAAAGAAATCCTACTCTCCGATATATATAGGACTCAAAACATTTTCAAGTGTGTGCCTAGACTCAACCGTCAACGATTCGATCAATCAGTGGGGGCTTCTAGGTCGGAGAAGGCTCTGAATACCAACTTGTAATGCCCAGGATGGGACTATACCTCCTACGTGTCGAGGCACGACTTAAAGGTATAAGCCCATCCTAGAATGATCTCAAGTTTGGTATCTTTGCACGACTCATGTAAAAGAGGGATTAAATTGCAAAAGGAGATAGTTGGCTTACACTCGCCACTTCACACAATACATTACATAAGCAAAACATCATTCATAACATCACAACCCGACTACGGGCAAAGATCCAAAGAAAGATACCAAAACAACATAAAGCCACATGTCAGGATCGAATCCTAGTAGAAACCACTACTGATCGTCGAAGCGTCACAAGCATACGGCCACGCTCTTCATCGAACTCCCGGTGAAGAACTTGAACCAGCTCCTGCTTCAAACTCGGCTAAACCTACATCTGGTGTTGTAGTATCTGTGAGCCACGAGGACTCAGCAATCCCATAACCATGGGTATCAAGACTAGCAGAGCTTTGAGGGTAGGAAGAGGTAAAGTGGTGAGGTTGCAGCAGCGGCTAAGCATAATATGGTGGCTAACTTACGAGTACCAGAATAAGATGAGCATCTACGCAAACGGTCGCAAAAGTGGTGATCGCTAAAGATCCTGAACTACATACGAATCAAACATAACCCCACCGTGTTCTCTTCTCAAAGTGAAAAGAGAAAGTCACGGTTACTCACACAGTTGTGTGTTTTACTTCGGATCCTCTGACAAGTTTTCTACAACCGGACATTAGCAAATTCCAATCTGCCACATAACCGCGGGCACGGCTTTCGAAAGATCATAACCCTGTAGGGGTGTTCCAACTTAGCCCATCACAAGCTCTCACGATTAGCTGAAGTGATAAATATAATATCATCACCCCTTATCTTAGGGAAATCCGATCAGGCTCGGCATCCCGGTAGCACAAGTCATTTCGACAATTGTAAAACTAGTCCAGCAAGACCTCCCGGCGTGCCGACACCCTAATGGTAGCCGCGCACATCTCGTCTCAGGCCACGTCCGGATGAGCGCTATGTACAGTAACCGAAGACCCCAGATAACTAGGTGGTACCGCAAGTGGCTCTAGTTTGGGACCAACATCATCAACACTGGCCCCCCTGCTATGTAGAATTAAGAACCCGAGGGTGCGACCCCCTAAGCAAATTTAATTAATTAATTAAGTTGTTATTATGAGGCAAATTAAAACCAATGTTGGGCCTTGCTGGAGGAGTTTTATTCAAAGTCGATCTGTCAAGGGGTCCCCATCCACCCATCGTGTAAGGAACGCAAAATCAAGGAACATAATGCCGGTTTATCGGCGCCTAAGGTGGCATGAGTGGAACAAAACACCGAGCAAAAGGCCAAGCCTTCCACCCATGCCTAGTATATAGGTGTGTTAATAATAATAATAGATATTGTGATATAACCAACAACAAGTTCCCTCCTGGAACGATCTTCATCTTCACCTGCAACTAACAACGCTATAAGAGGGGCTGAGCAAGCGGGTAACATAGCCAAACAGTGGTTTTGCTAGGAAGGTTTCAAGGTTAGAGGTTTCATGGCAACAAGGAGAGGCTGACATAAAAGATGGGTAGCGCGACACGTAACGATAGCATCGAGACAACTAAGCATGGCAATGGTAGTAAAGGTATCCAAGGGTATGATCATCTTGCCTGGGATTCCACAAGGAAGAAGAACGGATCCATGAAGTAGACGGAGCAACAGTCGAGCAAATCCTCACAACTCCGGAACGAAACTGAAGCTAACAAGAGAAGCAACCGGAAAGAAGCAAACAACACGGTAAACACACAAGCTTAAACATGGCATACGATGCACATACAAGTATGATGCATGTCCGGTTTAATTATGCATGGCATGGCAAAGTGCACAAACAATACTACAAGTTAAGTGGAGCTCAATATGCAACGGGTTGCGTATTGACGAAACACCACATATTATTTATTTAGTTGACTCTCATTATTTACAAGAGAAGATTAAATATTTGTTAACATGGCAAGAGGTGAAGCATAATAAAACTACACTATTTAGGCATTTTAAATGAGGCCGGAAAATAACAACAATATATCCGGAAAATCCCCATGAGCATGTTTAGTAATTATTAAAGCAACAACAAAACACACATTACAATGTTATTAAAATGATGCGGATGACATGATCAAGTTTTATGCAATTTATTTAAAAGATTAACATGACGAGATAAGAAGATGATAAGGAGTGTTTGTCACCGTGCTGGAAGAAAAGGTGCCACGGCAACGATCCGAAAATGATGCAACGCAACATCTCGGTTCCGGTACTCGTAGAGAGACCGGTGCAAAGAAAGGTGGCGTGAGCGAGACATGCAAGAAGATGGGGTGCTCCCGGGTTTCCGGGTTCCCACGAGTCGGCGACGAGGCAACCGAGGAACATGACAAAGGACGAAACGGCACGGTGCACACAAGGGCAAACAACTCATACAACACAACAAACATCCACGGTTCATCTCGGTATACCTTCGGAACAATCGTTTCGGGGCGGTTCCAGATCGTAGAGGGACGTAGTGGAAGTAGTGGTACACGGCCGTAGAGGAAGTAGTTGTTCACGTTTCCGAAGAGGAAGTAGTGGTTCCGTCGGCGGTAGTTGTACATGGCGTTCACGTGGCGGGAGTGGAAGTAGTTGTACTCGCGGTCTTCGGCGACGGTAGTCGTTCGCGTTCGTAGCCGTAGATGTTCGGGTCGTCGTAGTACTTGGCGCTTCAAAACGTTCGTCGGTCCGATCTCGGTGTAGATGTACACGTCGTCGAGGTACTTGTCACAAGGTCGTCGTGGTACTTGCCGTAGGGGTACATGAGGGTCGTCGTGGTACTCATTTTGTAGATGTTCAAGCCGTCATGTCGTGGTACTTGGCAAAAAATATCAGCACAGGCAACACAAAAACACCACGCACGGCAGCAGCAAGGGGGCGACGAGGCCACGACGGGGATGCAGCAGGAAGACGATGATGGAGGAGGTGAGGCCGGCGTGCTGCGTCGCTGGGGATGGAGACTCCAGGCCGGCCCGCGGTTCTGCTGGAGACGCGGCTGGACGGCCGGGCGCTGGCGAAGACGAACGGGGCTGCAGGGAGTCGATGCAGGGGCCTCGGTGCTGGAGTCGCGCAGAGGTGGGGCGGCCTGTGCGTGCGTCGGGCGCGGGAGCCTGGTGCTCGGGAGGGGCGACCATGGCGCTAGGGATGAGGTGGCCGGCGCGCTGCTGTAGGGAAGAGGTCGCTCGGGCCAGAGGCGAGGAGGCCCAGGTGCTGGAGACAGCAGGGGCGGCGCCCTGGAGGACGGCCTTGGCGACGGAGGGTGCTCGGGAGGAGGCGCGCAGGGGCGGCTGGCTCGCGCCAGAGGAGGGAGCCGCGGAGATGAGGAGGGGCGCCTGGCCGGGCGCTCGCCGGGCTCGGGGCGGCGACCTGGCGAGCCGGACAACGACGGAGGGCGCGGCTCCACGCGAGGGATGGGGATGAGCGATCGGTGGGAGGCTGCGAGCGGAGGGAGTTAGCGAGGGAAAGAGATCGGGCAGAGGGAGAAGGAATCGGGCAAGAGGCCAGAGGGTTCAAGGGAGTGCGGCGCGAGCAGGGAGACGAGGGAGAAAACGAGAGGAGGAGGTCTGCGGGCTAGGGTTAAGGAGAGAAGGGAGCTGATGGGCCAGAGGCCTGGATGGGCCGCGGGGGAGATGGGCCAGGGAGGAGGAGAAGGCCACGGCGAGGCTCCCTTCTTATTTGATCTTTTTTCCCAGAAACCAAATAGAAAAGAAAAGAATGAGGAGGAGGTGGCTAGGGAAGAATTAAGGCAGGAGATCAATTTTACTGGACTCGCAAAAATGCGTTGATTCCCAGAAAAATATAAAAGGGGCATGATTGGAAAATAAATTCAAATTCCTTTGAATTTATTTCAAATGGTGTGAACAAAGACTATGATTTAGAAGTGTCCAAAAATGTCCGGAATTTTGGAGGAGCCTCGATAAAAGGAAAAAGAATTATGGGCAAGGTTTTTGAAGGAGAAACTCGAAGTAGGAAAAGCATGGGGAAAATTATGCACGTGTGTTGGTTAATTCCAAACAAATGGAATATTATTATATAGCTCCCTAATAATATTGAGAGGATTTTATATGTTTTAAAGAGAAGACATTCTTCCCTCGATTTAAATGGACCGAAGGCCCACACGATTTATTTAGGTTGAGATGCAAAAATAAATATGACACGATGGCATGATGACATGATGCAATGCAAAATAAATAACACAAGCACAAATGAAACAGACGGGAGAACCCGGAACATGTGGAATCTTCTGGAATCTTCTGGGACGTCGGTCTTCGGGCGTCACAACATATTGCCATTTTATGCTTTGTGATGCTTTGATTGCTTTGTTATTTATTGTGTTCCCCCTCCGTTACTTCTTTCCGGTAGACCCCGAACCCACTACGGGTACCCCTGTGATCGACTACATCGATGACGAACCCTCCTTGCCAGATCAACTAGGCAAGCAAACCCCCGCCGATCACCAGATAACGCCCATTTTCTTCTCTCTTATTCTTGCATTAGGTTTGCTACTGTTGATGATTCAATAGCTCATATTCTATTGCATAGCCTGTCATTATTGCTAAAATTGTTGATACATTTACCTGCTGTCCTAAATGCTTAGTATAGGATGATGGTATTCCATCAGTGGCCCCACAGTCTTGTTTGTTTGCTATGCTATACTATCGGGCCGTGATCACTTCGGGTGGTGATCACGAGTATATACTATATACATACTTTACATGTTACATTATGTGACTAAAGTCAGGTCGGCTCGTAGAGTACTCGCAAGTGATTCCGATGTGGGGGCTGGAAGGATAGGTGGTTCCATCCAGGTAGTGGTGGGCCTGGGTTCCCGATGCCCCTCCCGAGTGATTCTTTGTGGCGGAGCGACATGACAGGTTGAGACACCCAATAGAGAGGTGGCATGGTCCTTGGTCGTTATCCATGATTATTTCATAATAACACGCTTAACAAGTTTAGATATATGATTTGAGTTGGGTCATTGGACTATACACACTAACTGCCACGCGGGACAATATATGGGCAACCGATGCCGTAGTATCAGCCAAAGCCTTCCGGACATCAGCGACTGAGCGGCGCGCGCCGGGTTGGACCGTGTAACACAACTTCCTTTGTAATTGGAGGTTGCCAGGTCTGCTCATCGGCCGCGTACGCAACATGCAAAGGTGCAAAGGGCGATGGGACCAAGACCCCTGCGTGCTTAGGATTTAGACCGGCGTGCTGACCTGAATGTCGGGCCTAGGCAGGGCTGTGACGTGTTGATCTTCCGAGGCGGGGCATGACCCAGGAAAGTGTGTCCAGCCAGAGTGATCAATCATGTCGGGTTATGTGGTGCACCCCTGCAGGGAAGTAATCTATTTGAATAGTCGTGTCCATGGTAACATGACGACCTAGAGTTGTATTCCGACCACATGACAACTAGAACCGGATACTTAATAAAACACACCCTTTCAAGTGCCAGATACAACCCGGTGATCGCTTTCCCATAGGGCGACGAGGGGAGGATCGCCAGGTAGGTTTACGCTATACGATGTTACTTGGTGAACTTACCAACTACTCTTTTCTACTGCTGCAAAATGGAGGCTGCATAAGTAAATTGGAATCGGTGAGAAGTAATACTTGAAGAAGAACTCATAAGAAGTAATATGATTCTGTGACATTATCGAGATATCACGAGGTAATACTCGAAGGTAGATCATAATAGAGGTTGGACAGGTGCATTGACCTGCAGAGGATAAGTGGTTTAACTTGTCCGAGAAATGGTATTTAAGGGAGAGCATGGTCGGAACCGCGATTGCAAAAGGCCAGATCCCTGATATAAGATGAACTTATATCAAGGGGGGTAATTATTTCTATGAGAAGCTTCCATGATAAGATATGCATCATGTCCATGGGCATGAACACAAAGTTCAAGGTTGACTCCCACTTCTTCAATGCATACGCTTTCATTCACTGCTCTATAAAAAGAATTGATTGCGAAGACTTGCCTGGTGAAATACCAGAGGAGTATGAACCTTGGAAAACTTTTGGGTTCGCACAGATTAAGGAAGGCATAAGTTCAACCCAGCGGGGCATCTTAGACTCATACTACGCAAACTTTAGGAGCAAATTATACAAGTTCGAAGGTAGAGCATGGTTAAGAAAGCAGATGATATATTTTACCCAAGGCATTATATATCATGGCAGAATTCACAAGGTGTTTGAATATGAAGGACGTTGTCGGTTAAAATCCAACAAAGGATCCGGTGGCCTACAAGGGATCTGATGTGAGCATCGGTACTCAACCAGAAAAAGAAAGAATGCAAGGATATCAGCTTATATAAACAACTAACTATTTCAAAACTCAATTGCAAAAGGAATTATGATTTCCAAATCAAGGGATCAGAAGCAAACGCTCTGATTAAGGATGGGTAAGTTGAAATGACTTAGGGGTGCAATCGACGACAATCTGGTTGGTTGAGAACCAGCTCATATCCGGAATGACGTTTGAGCTGGAAGAATGAATTCTAGGATCGAGGATGCGAGCATTCGCAACATGTTGAATCAACAGGCTCAAAATGATAATGACAAAGGATGTCAATAAGATTACTAGACTTATGGGGTTAACCATAATGTAAGGAAGCAAGAATTTCAAGAGCAATAGGCTGCTCAGGATTTCCCGAAGGTCGAATGATATTTCCGAGACTTGTGAAACACATGAACAACCGAGGATGAACGAATCCTCGCTAAGTGTGAGGAATTATTCATAGGGGTTGACGGTGGAAGGGAATTGCAAACGCGATGAGCACAAGTTATCGGGATAACATCGGAGAGTATCTTCGGGGTCTTCTGATGAATCAAGGCATCATCTGGAATGAAGGGGCTCTCCGGGAGGAAGTATTTACGAGAACCTAATGTTAGAGTTTGCAAAATTATTTAACCCGAATAGAAGAGAGATCAGAGTCCCAGAATAAAGACGAGGAATAAAAGATCCTAATACCACCCAATTGGCGACGTGGGCCCGTAAGCCACACAGCCATGTTAGTAAAACGGTTTTTCAAAGACTAGACTCAACTTCGGCCAAGGAGTTGGAAAGGGGGTTCCTACAGGCAGTCGGCTCTGATACCAACTTGTGACGCCCCCGATTTGACCGTACACTAATCATGCACGCAAATGTGTACGACCAAGATCAAGGACTCACTGGAAGATATCACAACACAACTCTAGACACAAATTAAAATAATACAAGCTTTATATTACAAGCCAGGGGCCTCGAGGGCTCGAATACATAAACTCGAATACACAAGAGTCAGCGGAAACAATAATATCTGAGTACAGACATAAGTTAAGCAAGATTGCCTTAAGAAGGCTAGCACAAAACATCAACGATCGAAAAGGCAAGGCCTCCTGCCTGGGACCTCCTAACTACTCCTGGTCGTCAGCTGTCTCCACGTAGTAGTAGGCTCCGCCGGGGTAGTAGCAGTCGTCAAGCGTAGCATCTGGCGCCTGGACTCCACCATCTGGTTGCATCAACCAGCAAGAAGAAAGAGGGGGGAAAGGGGGAGCAAAGCAACCGTGAGTACTCATCCAAAGTACTCGCAAGCAAGGATCTACACTACATATGCATCAGTATCAATGAAAAGGGTAGTATTTGTGGACTAAGCTGCAGAATGCCAGAATAAGAGGGGGAGAAGCAAGCCCTATCGAAGACTAGCGTCTTCTGGAAACCACCGTCTTGCAGCAACAGGGGGGCGTAGAGTAGTATATCATAAGTCATATTTATGTTGTTGTTCCAATACTCCGGGATCCTTTCTCGACTCCCGAAGCAACATATCCAAACAATGCCTCAGCATCCAGTTCTAGTTGTAGCGATCGGGATACAACTCCAAGTGTCCGTTACCGTAGGACAGGCTATCGATAGATGTTTTCTTCCCTGCAGGGGTGCACCAACTTACCCGACACGCTTGCTTAACTCCGGCCGGACACACCATCAGGTCATGCCCGCCCTCGGCCAAACAATACGCCGCAACCCGACCTAGGCTTAATAGAGAGGTCATGCACGCCGGACTAAACCCTATGCCCCCAGGGGTCATGGGCCAATCGCCCCGGGAACTCCTGCACGTTGCGTGGGCGGCCGGTGAGCAGACCTGGGCAATCCTCCTTAAAAAGGTAGGTGCTTACGCAGTCCAACCCGGCGCGCGCCGCTCAGTCGCAATGACGTCAGTTAAGCTTCGGCTGATGCATACGACGCAGAACGCCCATACTATGCCCACGTGATGGTTAGTGCTATCAGGCCAGAGGCCCCTCGGATCAAATATCCAAACCGTTTAGTGTCTTGGGAACGCGCGGTAACGAGCAGAGACTCACGATAATGTGACCCCATCGTCCCATCCCGAGAACTTGCGGCAAGGGCGAGCGCCCGGCCACGCCTCGTATTTAACTCGCGGGCACCTTCCAGGTCAACCCGACTACACTTCACTCGCAATTAAGCTCGCGCGGGTACCCCTCTGGGTCGACCCATCTTTAGTAACCAGGTTCAGTGTAAAGTCATAGTAACCATAGTAACTGTGTGTCTGACACCAAAGGGAAACCTGAGGAAATGACCCTCGATGGAATTCCACCTGATGTTTATTGTCAAGGTGAACGAAAGAGGAGTCACCCTCGAGGTCCACTCTTGAGGAGTTGCACGACAGCGTCGTTATCGAGAGTGGAGAAAGAGGAATCACCCTCGATGACCACAACCGATGAACTAACCTACAAGGTTAACATCAGAAGTGCTGATGAGGTCTCACCCTCGGCACTCGATAGTAACCCAGTAGTGTCGAGCAACTAAGGGGAAAGTGATGTGCGGTGCCGGGTCCTGGTCTTCGGTCCCGTTGATCGGGTCTTCTGATAATCCAGCGGGGCAGTCGGGACAAGGTAGGGGGTCACTGGTGGATCTCTAACCAGCCTATACTAAGCAGTTTAGTATAAACATGTAAGGTATGAAAGCAATATCAACAACAGGCTATGCATCAGAATAGGATCATACAAAAAGCAGTAGCAGTTCTAATGCAAGCATAAGAGAGAAGAGAATGGGCGATATCGGAATGATCAAAGGGGTTGGCTTGCCTGGTTGCTCTGGCAAGAAGGAGGGGTCGTCAACACCGTAGTCGATCACCGGGGCATCATCGGTCTCGGGGTCTACCGGAGAGAAGAGGGGGGAGAAACAATAAATACAAAGCATACAGATGCAATAAAGAAGCACGGCAAGTTAACACGCAGTGCTAGGGTGCTCTAACGCGGTGGTACACGGTACCGGCGAAGGGGAATATCACTCGGGAAAGTATCCCCGGTGTTTCGTGTTTTCGGGCAGATGAAACGAAGGGGGAAAGTTGCAGGTTCACTATGATAGAGATGTGTGGCGGACGAACGGGCCGCGTATTCGGATTCGTCTCGTCGTTCTGAGCGATTTTCATATATAAAACATTTTCATCCGAGTTACAGATTATTTTATAGGATTTTCTAAAGTTTAATAGATTTTCTGAATTTATTTAATTAATTAAGTCCAACATTATCCAGAATAGTGAAATGGTGATGTCAGCATGGCATCACCATGACGTCAGCAGGTCAACAGGTTGACTGGGTTAAACCTGACATGTGGGACCCGCCTGTCAAAGACTGTTTAGTTAACTAACAGTTTAATTAAACTAATTAAGTAATTAGTTTAATTAAACAAGATTACTTAAGTTAATTAATTAATTAATTATTTTTATACATTTTATTATTTTTATTATTTTTATATATAAAAAAAAACCTTTTACGGGGCGGGCCCCACGGGTAAGTGGACCATAGGCCACTCGGGTTAACGGGCGCCAGGGGGCGGGCGTTCGTGCCCGTCGGGGCTGGAAACGACCGCAGCCCGCCCGGGCACGGGGGGATGCCGCCGGGGCGCAGCGGGGCGCCGGAGGCGGGGCGCCCGGAGGCGGCCAGCGGCAGGGTATGCCCGCCGGGGCGGACAGAGGGGGCGACCGCCGCGGCCAAGACAGGGCGCCGGCCACAGGCGCGGGCCGGGGCGGTCGATGGTGCGCCGACCGGAGTGGTGCGGAGGCGGCGACCGCAGTGATGGGCGGCAGGCGAAGGCGAGCGGGCGGTGGCCGGCGGGAGGCGCGACGGTGGCGACAAGCAGCAGCGCAGCAGTGCGGGCGGGCGCAGCCATCCGCGGCGAGTGCACGCATGGGCGGCGGCGGCGGCCATCAGCAGCAGCAGAGCGGAGCGGCGCGGGGCTGCAGCTGCGGCTTCCAGCAGGAGCAGCAACGACGAAGGCAGTCGCGGCCAGGTCGCGACGGGCACACGCGTGGGGGCGCGCCCTGGGCATAACGGAGCGCGAGCCTGTGGCGCGGGTTGGCCGCGGTGAGCGTGCTCTTCGGGCGCGGCCACGGCGAGCTTCGGCCACGGCGGAATTACGGCGAAGCGGAGGGAAAACCAGGGGGATGGGAGTGGCGCTCACAGAGGGAGTCGTAGGACGCGTCCGGCGTGGCGGAGGAGCTCCGGTGAGGCAGATCGGGCGCGGGGCAGCGACGACCGTAGACGAGGAAGACGCTCGATCCCGTCGGTGTAGCGTGGTCGTCGTGGTTCCATGGTATGGATGAGACGTAGACGAGGAAGACGGAGCTCATGGTCATCTTGGCGCTGCGGGGGGACGTCGGTGGCCGCGGGATCGACGCAGGCGAGGCGACGACTGTACTCAGTGAAGAACGAAATGACGAGGAAAAAGAGAGCGAGGGGAACAGGGGATGGATAGGGTTCGCAGGGGATTCGCACCGGCGTCTTGTAGGGCTAGGAAGGAGCACGGATGCTCGACATGTGGCGCCGGCCATGGAGATGGTGCCACGGCCTCTGCCCGCTCCTATAGCTAGGTAGGGGACGAGTGGGAGTGGGGGCATGGGCTGGGCCTGCACTGTGGCCATTAGGGCCCCAGTGCAGCGGTAGCAGTTTCTCTTCTTCTTTCCTTTTCTTTTACCTTTTATTTATTTATTTAAAGTGTTTTCTATTTTCTTTTGTAGCAACATAGTTTTATAATAGAAAGAAACTTGCACCTAAATTAGTATTGTAATTTAGGCCACTGCCACGATTAGTTTTAGCATTTAAATAAAACACTTTGCAACATTTATTATTAAAAAATTGTTTTAGCCACTGTTTTAATTACTTTAGGGCATTTAAATACTTTAGAGAAAAATGTTGGTTCACCACCATAATTGGTTATGGATTCGTTTCCACCTAATGAACATTTTAGTTTTGACATTTAAAAACTTTTAATTTTGACTTTGTTTTAAAATTTTGAATTTGAACCGGTTTCGAACCGAAGCGAGTTTAGTAACAGTAATCGTGGTGACGTGGCATCATTGCCAGAGGATTACTGTAGCTTGATTACCCGGGCGTTACAGAAGACGAACGGGGCTGCAGGGAGTCGATGCAGGGGCCTCGGTGCTGGAGTCGCGCAGAGGCGGGGCGGCCTGTGCGCGCGTCGGGCGCGGGAGCTTGGTGCTCGGGAGGGGCGACCATGGCGCTGGGGATGAGGCGGCCGGCGCGCTGCTGTAGGGAAGAGGTCGCTCGGGCCAGAGGCGAGGAGGCCTAGGCGCTGGAGACAGCAGGGGCGGCACCCTGGAGGACAGCCTTGGCGACGGAGGGTGCTCGGGAGGAGGCGCGCAGGGGCGGCTGGCTCGCGCCAGAGGAGGGAGCCGCGGAGATGAGGAGAAGCGCCTGGCCGGGCGCTCGCCGGGCTCGGGGCGGCGACCTGGCGAGCCGGACGGCGACGGAGGGCGCGGCTCCACGCGAGGGATGGGGACGAGCGATCGGTGGGAGGCTGCGAGCGGAGGGAGTTAGCGAGGGAAAGAGATCGGGCAGAGGGAGAAGGAATCGGGCGAGAGGCCAGAGGGTTCGAGGGAGTGCGGCGCGAGCAGGGAGACGAGGGAGAAAACGAGAGGAGGTGGTCTGCGGGCTAGGGTTAAGGAGAGAAGGGAGCTGATGGGCCAGAGGCCTGGATGGGCCGCGGGGGAGATGGGCGAGGGAGGAGGAGAAGGCCACGGCGAGGCTCCCTTCTTATTTGATCTTTTTTTCCCAGAAACCAAATAAGAAAAGAAAAGAATGAGGAGGAGGTGGCTAGGGAAGAATTAAGGCAGGAGATCAATTTTACTGGACTCGCAAAAATGCGTTGATTCCCAGAAAAATATAAAAGGGGCATGATTGGAAAATAAATTCAAATTCCTTTGAATTTATTTCAAATGGTGTGAACAAAGACTATGATTTAGAAGTGTCCAAAAAATGTCCGGAATTTTGGAGGAGCCTCGATAAAAGGAAAAAGAATTATGGGCAAGGTTTTTGAAGGAGAAACTCGAAGTAGGAAAAGCATGGGGAAAATTATGCACGTGTGTTGGTTAATTCCAAACAAATGGAATATTATTATATAGCTCCCTAATAATGTTGAGAGGCTTTTATATGTTTTAAAGAGA
Organism: Secale cereale; assembly: GCA_902687465.1. Taxonomy (NCBI): domain Eukaryota; kingdom Viridiplantae; phylum Streptophyta; class Magnoliopsida; order Poales; family Poaceae; genus Secale; species Secale cereale. The sequence goes on from LR738709.1 coordinate 161,704,733, forward strand.
AGACATTCTTCCCTCGATTTAAATGGACCGAAGTCCCACACGATTTATTTAGGTTGAGATGCAAAAATAAATATGACATGATGGCATGATGACATGATGCAATGCAAAATAAATAACACAAGCACAAATGAAACAGACGGGAGAACCCGGAACATCTGGAATCTTCTGGAATCTTCTGGGACGTCGGTCTTCGGGCGTCACAACTCTCCCACACTAACAGAGGATCTCGACCCGAGATCCTAGAGATATCACCGGGTAAAAACGTAAGAGGAAGAGGTAAAACAAAGTTGCTTCTTTGACAGACGAGTGAAACCAAAGAACCTTGAGAGGTTGAACAAGTTGAATAAGAGTACAATGGAGATGAACGAAGATGAAAACTCCGTTAGAAAAGAGGAACAAGGAACATCTCGAGAACCTTGCAGGTTGAAAGACAGGAAACAAGAGCTCACAGACCAAAGAATAAGAAACTGCAATGGTATAGCCAAGGAATAAGAATGACAAAATTTGGACAGCACTCCGTCTGAAAATGGAAGGAATTGAACAAGAACTAGAGAAGATGGAATGATACTTGATGAAAACAACAACACACAACCTCCGGAACAATTAAAAGAATGGCACAAGGGGTAAGAAAGATTCAGACAGCACTCCGGTTAAAAAGATAGGCAAAAAACTAGATAAGATGACGGAACTTGAATGGAGGTCACGACACTCCGGATAAATAGATAAACAAGGAAAGAACATGATCTCGATAAAAACGAGATGATGGTTAAAGAGAGTAACATCACAATGCCTCCGGAATGAAAGAATAGCATAGATCGTTGGGAAGAAAGAACGGAGAAGAAAATAACAACTTCTCTCAAAATTGAATTTGAAAGAGCATCCTTACGAAGAAGGGTTGAACGGAGTTGTTGGAAAAAATCAACAACGAAAACGAATAAGCTTGATGTGGGCTTATGGAAAACATCTCTAAATTATGAGGTGACAACCAGCCACTAACGGAAATATTTAATTGGATTGAGATCAACAAGGAGATGAAAAACTTATTTCACCAGAATGATAAATGAAGAACTTGGGTCATTTATAAGCACCATAATTAGCAACAATCCTTAGGGAAAGCTTTTTGGTGAATTATAACCCAAATCACTCCAACAAATAAATTGTAGGTTTGAAAACACCTCCTGAACAAGGAAAATGATGGTTTTAAATATCCCATTCTTGATAACTCGTGAATCATGAAACGCGAAGGAATTGTCAAGAATGACATAACACCATCTGAAAAGATAAGGTAGAAAGGATTGCACTTGGAAAACATGATAAAGAATGCTTAAGCTCCAACAAGAATCTTGATGAAGACTTGGAGGATGAATTAAATAATGAAGAACCACCATGAAAACTCCGGCAATGAAAGCATGAGAAGTGAAAAAATGAAAAGAATAAGATTCAAGGCCTGCGATGAATTAGATGGAGCTTTGAAATGATATAATTGAAATAACTTGGAGCTCCGGAAAACAAGATGAACAACTTAGAACCAAGGATATGATATGATGAACAGGCTCCGTAAAAGAGATTAAATCACCTTGAAGGAATAAGAATAAGAATTATGTTATGCATATCCTTCACCAATTAAATTGATGACAACCAAAGGAATTGGCATACTACTTATTCTCGTTGGAAAGAATTAAGAAAGATCTCGCACAAGCTTGGGTAAATCTTCAACGAACCACCGGTAGGATTATGAAAAGAACAAATGAATTAAAACGATAACAACGGAAGGGTAATCTTGAAAGAACCACCGTAAAAAATATGGAGACGAACGAAGAGACATCAATGAAGAATATTTGGAGGACGAAGTTGAAAACTGAGAATGAAGAAATATTCTGAAATGATGGCCTTCGGAGGATCATAATAGGAAGAATTCTTGAAATGCTTCGGACGGGTATGAACAAAATTCCTCACAATCGAAACAATAATGAGGATGGCATGAAGCTAGAACCACGAATCTGCACGAGAACGGCCAAGATTTAAGAGAAACACTTCTCCGGTCTTCAAATGTTGAGAATGAAGACGAGAAAAGCCATAAGAATTGTTGAGTACTCCGGGATGAAGAATTAAAAGGTTGAACCAATGATGAACAAGAATTTGAAAGCGATCTTGGAGAAGGCATGTGACTGATGGGGATCATTCTTACGTCACACTTGAAAGGAAATTCTAAATAACTCCGGAAAATAATTAGAAGAGTCAGGTAAGATCCTGGGAAAAGACCTGTGGGTTAGGGCCCACTCAAAGAAATCACCGTTGAAATAGATTGCTTAAGAGATATTGCACCGGTTGAATTAAATGGCTTGAATAAGATAACAATCCTCAAAAATAGTTTGAACGGATTAATAATGGAATTATGAATCTTCAGCACTCCGGATATGAATAACAAGAGGAGAATGATTAATTGGTGCACCGGAATAAGAAATCATTGTGAAAAGAGGAAAAGGATAAGATCATCACCGAAATCTTGAATTAGATCCACTGGCAGAATTTGAGAACAAAAGGAAGATGAACTTGAAGCTCTTGAGCATCTTCACGATAAATCATCGGATAAGAACATTGAAGGAAATGAATGAAGAAGCCTCACATGAATAAAATGGATACTTGATCTGAGAATTCCAGCTTCATAAAGAAAAGGGTGGGAGGGTGGGGAAAACAAAGACAACTTGGAATGAATGAAACAGACAAAACGTCAGATTTCTCAACGGCGTCCGTATGGAATAACTTGAAAAGAAGGCACACCGGTTGAAAAGGATTAACATGAAAATCTTGACGATCAAGAAGGATTAGCACTCTCATAGAAATATGAGAACACCGATTAGGAAAGGTATGGAATCAACATTTGACATCGAAGCAACTCGAATACCAGAATCAAAACGAAACAAAGATAGATATGTTTATGAAGAAGATTATGTTGCAACATATCTATCCGAACAGAGAATTGAACGAATGAATTCCGCAGGTACATCAACTTGTCGAGAAGCCACTTGGAGAACAAAAGGTAAATAAAAAAAAGAACAAGGAACAGATAGAACAAATACAAGATAGAAGCTTCATTCCACATCTTCGTGCTGAAAGCTCATGGAACGTGTTACAAAAGGGTTTTGCAATCCCCGGATCAGCATAGCCAAGGACCCTTTAAGATGCAACTCCCGATCGGAACAAGCCCATAAAACCACTTCACTCAATGTAGAACCCCGAACTTCATATCATGCACTCGTTGGAAGAATGCCTAGAACTACTAGATGAACCCACCTATTAATTTCCGAAAGTTTCCAGTTATGCAATCAGGTGTTGGGGATACAGGGGAAGCACCGCGCACTCAACTCTAATCCTACATCCAGCTGTATCCATCCTTCAACACATAACCAGTTGTTCTCGGAAACCGTTTACCTCGGACCTTCGAAACGCATCTACTATACAAGCTATGGCAATACTCCCGAACTACCTCCCCAGTACTGGGTGATGTCGGGGTTATCTTGCCACTAACCGCATAGGAGAGTTTTAGATGTCGGCCGTCTTAAGTATTCTAATACTGCCGCGATATATTTGTGACGACAACACCTCGGAGCTCAACTCCCCGGGACACTGCCACAACCCCTAATGACAGGAGGCATCAAGAACAATGTTCTCGTCACAAAGACATCGAAACAATCCAAACAATACTCGCGAGATCCTAAAAAAAAATTTGGTGCAATTTTTGAAAGTAGAAGAGGCAAGAGTAATCGTCAGGAGTCCTCACCAGAATGAAAAGAGATGAGGAGCAAAAGAAATCCTACTCTCCGATATATATATATAGGACTCAAAACATTTTCAAGTGTGTGCCTAGACTCAACCGTCAACGATTCGATCAATCAGTGGGGGCTTCTAGGTCGGAGAAGGCTCTGAATACCAACTTGTAATGCCCAGGATGGGACTATACCTCCTACGTGTCGAGGCACGACTTAAAGGTATAAGCCCATCCTAGAATGATCTCAAGTTTGGTATCTTTGCACGACTCATGTAAAAGAGGGATTAAATTGCAAAAGGAGATAGTTGGCTTACACTCGCCACTTCACACAATACATTACATAAGCAAAACATCATTCATAACATCACAACCCGACTACGGGCAAAGATCCAAAGAAAGATACCAAAACAACATAAAGCCACATGTCAGGATCGAATCCTAGTAGAAACCACTACTGATCGTCGAAGCATCACAAGCATACGGCCACGCTCTTCATCGAACTCCCGGTGAAGAACTTGAACCAGCTCCTGCTTCAAACTCGGCTAAACCTGCATCTGGTGTTGTAGTATCTGTGAGCCACGAGGACTCAGCAATCCCATAACCATGGGTATCAAGACTAGCAGAGCTTTGAGGGTAGGAAGAGGTAAAGTGGTGAGGTTGCAGCAGCGGCTAAGCATAATATGGTGGCTAACTTACGAGTACCAGAATAAGATGAGCATCTACGCAAACGGTCGCAAAAGTGGTGATCGCTAAAGATCCTGAACTACATACGAATCAAACATAACCCCATCGTGTTCTCTTCTCAAAGTGAAAAGAGACAGTCACGGTTACTCACACAGTTGTGTGTTTTACTTCGGATCCTCTGACAAGTTTTCTACAACCGGACATTAGCAAATTCCAATTTGCCACATAACCGCGGGCACGGCTTTCGAAAGATCATAACCCTGCAGGGGTGTTCCAACTTAGCCCATCACAAGCTCTCACGATTAGCTGAAGTGATAAATATAATATCATCACCCCTTATCTTAGGGAAATCCGATCAGGCTCGGCATCCCGGTAGCACAAGTCATTTCGACAATTGTAAAACTAGTCCAGCAAGACCTCCCGGCGTGCCGACACCCTAATGGTAGCCGCGCACATCTCGTCTCAGGCCACGTCCGGATGAGCGCTACGTACAGTAACCGAAGACCCCAGATAACTAGGTGGTACCGCAAGTGGCTCTAGTTTGGGACCAACATCATCAGCACTGGCCCCCCTGCTATGTAGAATTAAGAACCCGAGGGTGCGACCCCCTAAGCAAATTTAATTAATTAATTAAGTTGTTATTATGAGGCAAATTAAAACCAATGTTGGGCCTTGCTGGAGGAGTTTTATTCAAAGTCGATCTGTCAAGGGGTCCCCATCCACCCATCGTGTAAGGAACGCAAAATCAAGGAACATAATGCCGGTTTATCGGCGCCTAAGGTGGCATGAGTGGAACAAAACACCGAGCAAAAGGCCAAGCCTTCCACCCATGCCTAGTATATAGGTGTGTTAATAATAATAATAGATATTGTGATATAACCAACAACAAGTTCCCTCCTGGAACGATCTTCATCTTCACCTGCAAATAACAACGCTATAAGAGGGGCTGAGCAAGCGGGTAACATAGCCAAACAGTGGTTTTGCTAGGAAGGTTTCAAGGTTAGAGGTTTCATGGCAACAAGGAGAGGCTGACATAAAAGATGGGTAGCGCGACACGTAACGATAGCATCGAGACAACTAAGCATGGCAATGGTAGTAAAGGTATCCAAGGGTATGATCATCTTGCCTGGGATTCCACAAGGAAGAAGAACGGATCCATGAAGTAGACGGAGCAACAGTCGAGCAAATCCTCACAACTCCGGAACGAAACTGAAGCTAACAAGAGAAGCAACCGGAAAGAAGCAAACAACACGGTAAACACACAAGCTTAAACATGGCATACGATGCACATCCAAGTATGATGCATGTCCGGTTTAATTATGCATGGCATGGCAAAGTGCACAAACAATACTACAAGTTAAGTGGAGCTCAATATGCAACGGGTTGCGTATTGACGAAACACCACATATTATTTATTTAGTTGACTCTCATTATTTACAAGAGAAGATTAAATGTTTGTTAACATGGCAAGAGGTGAAGCATAATAAAACTACACTATTTAGGCATTTTAAATGAGGCCGGAAAATAACAACAATATATCCGGAAAATCCCCATGAGCATGTTTAGTAATTATTAAAGCAACAACAAAACACACATTACAATGTTATTAAAATGATGCGGATGACATGATCAAGTTTTATGCAATTTATTTAAAAGATTAACATGACGAGATAAGAAGATGATAAGGAGTGTTTGTCACCGTGCTGGAAGAAAAGGTGCCACGGCAACGATCCGAAAATGATGCAACGCAACATCTCGGTTCCGGTACTCGTAGAGAGACCGGTGCAAAGAAAGGTGGCGTGAGCGAGACATGCAAGAAGATGGGGTGCTCCCGGGTTTCCGGGTTCCCACGAGTCGGCGACGAGGCAACCGAGGAACATGACAACGGACGAAACGGCACGGTGCACACAAGGGCAAACAACTCATACAACACAACAAACATCCACGGTTCATCTCGGTATACCTTCGGAACAATCGTTTCGGGGCGGTTCGAGATCGTAGAGGGACGTAGTGGAAGTAGTGGTACACGGCCGTAGAGGAAGTAGTTGTTCACGTTTCCGAAGAGGAAGTAGTGGTTCCGTCGGCGGTAGTTGTACATGGCGTTCACGTGGCGGGAGTGGAAGTAGTTGTACTCGCGGTCTTCGGTGACGGTAGTCGTTCGCGTTCGTAGCCGTAGATGTTCGGGTCGTCGTGGTACTTGGCGCTTCAAAACGTTCGTCGGTCCGATCTCGGTGTAGATGTACACGTCGTCGATGTACTTGTCACAAGGTCGTCGTGGTACTTGCCGTAGGGGTACATGAGGGTCGTCGTGGTACTCATTTTGTAGATGTTCAAGCCATCATGTCGTGGTACTTGGCAAAAAATATCAGCACAGGCAACACAAAAACACCACGCACGGCAGCAGCAAGGGGGCGACAAGGCCACGACGGGGATGCAGCAGGAAGACGATGATGGAGGAGGTGAGGCCGGCGTGCTGCGTCGCTGGGGATGGAGACTCCAGGCCGGCCCGCGGTTCTGCTGGAGACGCGGCTGGACGGCCGGGCGCTGGCGAAGACGAATGGGGCTGCAGGGAGTCGATGCAGGGGCCTCGGTGCTGGAGTCGCGCAGAGGCGGGGCGGCCTGTGCGTGCGTCGGGCACGGGAGCCTGGTGCTCGGGAGGGGCGACCATGGCGCTAGGGATGAGGTGGCCGGCGCGCTGCTGTAGGGAAGAGGTCGCTCGGGCCAGAGGCGAGGAGGCCCAGGCGCTGGAGACAGCAGGGGCGGCGCCCTGGAGGACGGCCTTGGCGACGGAGGGTGCTCGGGAGGAGGCGTGCAGGGGCGGCTGGCTCACGCCAGAGGAGGGAGCCGCGGAGATGAGGAAGGGCGCCTGGCCGGGCGCTCGCCGGGCTCGGGGCGGTGACCTGGCGAGCCGGACAGCGACGGAGGGCGCGGCTCCACGCGAGGGATGGGGATGAGCGATCGGTGGGAGGCTGCGAGCGGAGGGAGTTAGCGAGGGAAAGAGATCGGGCAGAGGGAGAAGGAATCGGGCAAGAGGCCAGAGGGTTCGAGGGAGTGCGGCGCGAGCAGGGAGACGAGGGAGAAAACGAGAGGAGGAGGTCTGCGGGCTAGGGTTAAGGAGAGAAGGGAGCTGATGGGCCAGAGGCCTGGATGGGCCGCGGGGGAGATGGGCCAGGGAGGAGGAGAAGGCCACGGCGAGGCTCCCTTCTTATTTGATCTTTTTTCCCAGAAACCAAATAGAAAAGAAAAGAATGAGGAGGAGGTGGCTAGGGAAGAATTAAGGCAGGAGATCAATTTTACTGGACTCGCAAAAATGCGTTGATTCCCAGAAAAATATAAAAGGGGCATGATTGGAAAATAAATTCAAATTCCTTTGAATTTATTTCAAATGGTGTGAACAAAGACTATGATTTAGAAGTGTCCAAAAATGTCCGGAATTTTGGAGGAGCCTCGATAAAAGGAAAAAGAATTATGGGCAAGGTTTTTGAAGGAGAAACTCGAAGTAGGAAAAGCATGGGGAAAATTATGCACGTGTGTTGGTTAATTCCAAACAAATGGAATATTATTATATAGCTCCCTAATAATATTGAGAGGCTTTTATATGTTTTAAAGAGAAGACATTCTTCCCTCGATTTAAATGGACCGAAGGCCCACACGATTTATTTAGGTTGAGATGCAAAATAAATATGACACGATGGCATGATGACATGATGCAATGCAAAATAAATAACACAAGCACAAATGAAACAGACGGGAGAACCCGGAACATCTGGAATCTTCTGGAATCTTCTGGGACGTCGGTCTTCGGGCGTCACAACATATTGCCATTTTATGCTTTGTGATGCTTTGATTGCTTTGTTATTTATTGTGTTCCCCCTCCGTTACTTCTTTCCGGTAGACCCCGAACCCACTACGGGTACCCCTGTGATCGACTACATCGATGACGAACCCTCCTTGCCAGATCAACTAGGCAAGCAAACCCCCGCCGATCACCAGATAACGCCCATTTTCTTCTCTCTTATTCTTGCATTAGGTTTGCTACTGTTGATGATTCAATAGCTCATATTCTATTGCATAGCCTGTCATTATTGCTAAAATTGTTGATACATTTACCTGCTGTCCTAAATGCTTAGTATAGGATGATGGTATTCCATCAGTGGCCCCACAGTCTTGTTTGTTTGCTATGCTATACTATCGGGCCGTGATCACTTCGGGTGGTGATCACGAGTATATACTATATACATACTTTACATGTTACATTATGTGACTAAAGTCAGGTCGGCTCGTAGAGTACTCGCAAGTGATTCCGATGTGGGGGCTGGAAGGATAGGTGGTTCCATCCAGGTAGTGGTGGGCCTGGGTTCCCGATGCCCCTCCCGAGTGATTCTTTGTGGCGGAGCGACATGACAGGTTTAGACACCCAATAGAGAGGTGGCATGGTCCTTGGTCGTTATCCATGATTATTTCATAATAACACGCTTAACAAGTTTAGATATATGATCTGAGTTGGGTCATTGGACTATACACACTAACTGCCACGCGGGACAATATATGGGCAACCGATGCCGTAGTATCAGCCAAAGCCTTCCGGACATCAGCGACTGAGCGGCGCGCGCCGGGTTGGACCGTGTAACACAACTTCCTTTGTAATTGGAGGTTGCCAGGTCTGCTCATCGGCCGCGTACGCAACATGCAAAGGTGCAAAGGGCGATGGGACCAAACCCCTGCGTGCTTAGGATTTAGACCGGCGTGCTGACCTGAATGTCGGGCCTAGGCAGGGCTGTGACGTGTTGATCTTCCGAGGCGGGGCATGACCCAGGAAAGTGTGTCCAGCCAGAGTGATCAATCATGTCGGGTTATGTGGTGCACCCCTGCAGGGAAGTAATCTATTTGAATAGTCGTGTCCATGGTAACATGACGACCTAGAGTTGTATTCCGACCACATGACAACTAGAACCGGATACTTAATAAAACACACCCTTTCAAGTGCCAGATACAACCCGGTGATCGCTTTCCCATAGGGCGACGAGGGGAGGATCGCCAGGTAGGTTTACGCTATACGATGTTACTTGGTGAACTTACCAACTACTCTTTTCTACTGCTGCAAAATGGAGGCTGCATAAGTAAATTGGAATCGGTGACAAGTAATACTTGAAGAAGAACTCATAAGAAGTAATATGATTCTGTGACATTATCGAGATACCACGAGGTAATACTCGAAGGTAGATCATAATAGAGGTTGGACAGGTGCATTGACCTGCAGAGGATAAGTGGTTTAACTTGTCCGAGAAATGGTATTTAAGGGAGAGCATGGTCGGAACCGCGATTGCAAAAGGCCAGATCCCTGATATAAGATGAACTTATATCAAGGGGGGTAATTATTTCTATGAGAAGCTTCCATGATAAGATATGCATCATGTCCATGGGCATGAACACAAAGTTCAAGGTTGACTCCCACTTCTTCAATGCATACGCTTTCATTCACTGCTCTATAAAAAGAATTGATTGCGAAGACTTGCCTGGGGAAATACCAGAGGAGTATGAACCTTGGAAAACTTTTGGGTTCGCACAGATTAAGGAAGGCATAAGTTCAACCCAGCGGGCATCTTAGACTCATACTACGCAAACTTTAGGAGCAAATTATACAAGTTCGAAGGTAGAGCATGGTTAAGAAAGCAGATGATATATTTTACCCAAGGCATTATATATCAAGGCAGAATTCACAAGGTGTTTGAATATGAAGGACGTTGTCAGTTAAAATCCAACAAAGGATCCGGTGGCCTACAAGGGATCTGATGTGAGCATCGGTACTCAACCAGAAAAAGAAAGAATGCAAGGATATCAGCTTATATAAACAACTAACTATTTCAAAACTCAATTGCAAAAGGAATTATGATTTCCAAATCAAGGGATCAGAAGCAAACGCTCTGATTAAGGATGGGTAAGTTGAAATGACTTAGGGGTGCAATCGACGACAATCTGGTTGGTTGAGAACCAGCTCATATCCGGAATGACGTTTGAGCTGGAAGAATGAATTCTAGGATCGAGGATGCGAGCATTCGCAACATGTTGAATCAACAGGCTCAAAATGATAATGACAAAGGATGTCAATAAGATTACTAGACTTATGGGGTTAACCATAATGTAAGGAAGCAAGAATTTCAAGAGCAATAGGCTGCTCAGGATTTCCCGAAGGTCGAATGATATTTCCGAGACTTGTGAAACACATGAACAACCGAGGATGAACGAATCCTCGCTAAGTGTGAGGAATTATTCATAGGGGTTGACGGTGGAAGGGAATTGCAAACGCGATGAGCACAAGTTATCGGGATAACATCGGAGAGTATCTTCGGGGTCTTCTGATGAATCAAGGCATCATCTGGAATGAAGGGGCTCTCCGGGAGGAAGTATTTACGAGAACCTAATGTTAGAGTTTGCAAAATTATTTAACCCGAATAGAAGAGAGATCAGAGTCCCAGAATAAAGACGAGGAATAAAAGATCCTAATACCACCCAATTGGCGACGTGGGCCCGTAAGCCACACAGCCATGTTAGTAAAACGGTTTTTCAAAGACTAGACTCAACTTCGGCCAAGGAGTTGGAAAGGGGGTTCCTACAGGCAGTCGGCTCTGATACCAACTTGTGACGCCCCCGATTTGACCGTACACTAATCATGCACGCAAATGTGTACGACCAAGATCAAGGACTCACTGGAAGATATCACAACACAACTCTAGACACAAATTAAAATAATACAAGCTTTATATTACAAGCCAGGGGCCTCGAGGGCTCGAATACATAAACTCGAATACACAAGAGTCAGCGGAAACAATAATATCTGAGTACAGACATAAGTTAAGCAAGATTGCCTTAAGAAGGCTAGCACAAAACATCAACGATCGAAAAGGCAAGGCCTCCTGCCTGGGACCTCCTAACTACTCCTGGTCGTCAGCTGTCTCCACGTAGTAGTAGGCTCCGCCGGGGTAGTAGCAGTCGTCAAGCGTAGCATCTGGCGCCTGGACTCCACCATCTGGTTGCATCAACCAGCAAGAAGAAAGAGGGGGGAAAGGGGGAGCAAAGCAACCGTGAGTACTCATCCAAAGTACTCGCAAGCAAGGATCTACACTACATATGCATCAGTATCAATGAAAAGGGTAGTATTTGTGGACTAAGCTGCAGAATGCCAGAATAAGAGGGGGAGAAGCAAGCCCTATCGAAGACTAGCGTCTTCTGGAAACCACCGTCTTGCAGCAACAGGGGGGCGTAGAGTAGTATATCATAAGTCATATTTATGTTGTTGTTCCAATGCTCCGGGATCCTTTCTCGACTCCCGAAGCAACATATCCAAACAATGCCTCAGCATCCAGTTCTAGTTGTAGCGATCGGGATACAACTCCAAGTGTCCGTTACCGTAGGACAGGCTATCGATAGATGTTTTCTTCCCTGCAGGGGTGCACCAACTTACCCGACACGCTTGCTTAACTCCGGCCGGACACACCATCAGGTCATGCCCGCCCTCGGCCAAACAATACGCCGCAACCCGACCTAGGCTTAATAGAGAGGTCATGCACGCCGGACTAAACCCTATGCCCCCAGGGGTCATGGGCCAATCGCCCCGGGAACTCCTGCACGTTGCGTGGGCGGCCGGTGAGCAGACCTGGGCAATCCTCCTTAAAAAGGTAGGTGCTTACGCAGTCCAACCCGGCACGCGCCGCTCAGTCGCAATGACGTCAGTTAAGCTTCGGCTGATGCATACGACGCAGAACGCCCATACTATGCCCACGTGATGGTTAGTGCTATCAGGCCAGAGGCCCCTCGGATCAAATATCCAAACCGTTTAGTGTCTTGGGAACGCGCGGTAACGAGCAGAGACTCACGATAATGTGACCCCATCGCCCCATCCCGAGAACTTGCGGCAAGGGCGAGTGCCCGGCCACGCCTCGTATTTAACTCGCGGGCACCTTCCAGGTCAACCCGACTACACTTCACTCACAATTAAGCTCGCGCGGGTACCCCTCTGGGTCGACCCATCTTTAGTAACCAGGTTCAGTGTAAAGTCATAGTAACCATAGTAACTGTGTGTCTAACACCAAAGGGAAACCTGAGGAAATCACCCTCGATGGAATTCCACCTGATGTTTATCGTCAAGGTGAACGAAAGAGGAGTCACCCTCGAGGTCCACTCTTGAGGAGTTGCACGACAGCGTCGTTATCGAGAGTGGAGAAAGAGGAATCACCCTCGATGACCACAACCAATGAACTAACCTACAAGGTTAACATCAGAAGTGCTGATGAGGTCTCACCCTCGACACTCGATAGTAACCCAGTAGTGTCGAGCAACTAAGGGGAAAGTGATGTGCGGTGCCGGGTCCTGGTCTTCGGTCCCGTTGATCGGGTCTTCTGATAATCCAGCGGGGCAGTCGGGACAAGGTAGGGGGTCACTGGTGGATCTCTAACCAGCCTATACTAAGCAGTTTAGTATAAACATGTAAGGTATGAAAGCAATATCAACAACAGGCTATGCATCAGAATAGGATCATACAAAAAGCAGTAGCAGTTCTAATGCAAGCATAAGAGAGAAGAGAATGGGCGATATCGGAATGATCAAAGGGGTTGGCTTGCCTGGTTGCTCTGGCAAGAAGGAGGGGTCGTCAACACCGTAGTCGATCACCGGGGCATCATCGGTCTCGGGGTCTACCGGAGAGAAGAGGGGGGAGAAACAATAAATACAAAGCATACAGATGCAATGAAGAAGCACGGCAAGTTAACACGCAGTGCTAGGGTGCTCTAACGCGGTGGTACACGGTACCGGCGAAGGGGGATATCACTCGGGAAAGTATCCCCGGTGTTTCGTGTTTTCGGGCAGATGAAACGAAGGGGGAAAGTTGCAGGTTCACTATGATAGAGATGTGTGGCGGACGAACGGGCCGCGTATTCGGATTCGTCTCGTCGTTCTGAGCGATTTTCATATATAAAACATTTTCATCCGAGTTACAGATTATTTTATAGGATTTTCTAAAGTTTAATAGATTTTCTGAATTTATTTAATTAATTAAGTCCAACATTATCCAGAATAGTGAAATGGTGATGTCAGCATGGCATCACCATGACGTCAGCAGGTCAACAGGTTGACTGGGTTAAACCTGACATGTGGGACCCGCCTGTCAAAGACTGTTTAGTTAACTAACAGTTTAATTAAACTAATTAAGTAATTAGTTTAATTAAACAAGATTACTTAAGTTAATTAATTAATTAATTATTTTTATACATTTTATTATTTTTATTATTTTTATATATAAAAAAAAACCTTTTACGGGGCGGGCCCCACGGGTAAGTGGACCATAGGCCACTCGGGTTAACGGGCGCCAGGGGGCGGGCGTTCGTGCCCGTCGGGGCTGGAAACGACCGCAGCCCGCCCGGGCACGGGGGGATGCCGCCGGGGCGCAGCGGGGCGCCGGAGGCGGGGCGCCCGGAGGCGGCCAGCGGCAGGGTATGCCCGCCGGGGCGGACAGAGGGGGCGACCGCCGCGGCCAAGACAGGGCGCCGGCCACAGGCGCGGGCCGGGGCGATCGATGGTGCGCCGACCGGAGCGGTGCGGAGGCGGCGACCGCAGTGATGGGCGGCAGGCGAAGGCGAGCGGGCGGTGGCCGGCGGGAGGCGCGACGGTGGCGACAAGCAGCAGCGCAGCAGTGCGGGCGGGCGCAGCCATCCGCGGCGAGTGCACGCATGGGCGGCGGCGGCGGCCATCAGCAGCAGCAGAGCGGAGCGGCACGGGGCTGCAGCTGCGGCTTCCAGCAGGAGCAGCAACGACGAAGGCAGTCGCGGCCAGGTCGCGACGGGCACACGCGTGGGGGCGCGCCCTGGGCATAACGGAGCGCGAGCCTGTGGCGCGGGTTGGCCGCGGTGAGCATGCTCTTCGGGCGCGACCACGGCGAGCTTCGGCCACGGCGGAATTACGGCGAAGCGGAGGGAAAACCAGGGGGATGGGAGTGGCGCTCACAGAGGAAGTCGTAGGACGCATCCGGCGTGGCGGAGGAGCTCCGGTGAGGCAGATCGGGCGCGGGGCAGCGACGACCGTAGACGAGGAAGACGCTCGATCCCGTCGGTGTAGCGTGGTCGTCGTGGTTCCATGGTATGGATGAGACGTAGACGAGGAAGACGGAGCTCATGGTCATCTTGGCGCTGCGGGGGGACGTCGGTGGCCGCGGGATCGACGAAGGCGAGGCGACGACTGTACTCAGTGAAGAACGAAATGACGAGGAAAAAGAGAGCGAGGGGAACAGGGGATGGATAGGGTTCGCAGGGGGTTCGCAGCGGCGTCTTGTAGGGCTAGGAAGGAGCACGGATGCTCGACATGTGGCGCCGGCCATGGAGATGGTGCCACGGCCTCTGCCCGCTCCTGTAGCTAGGTAGGGGACGAGTGGGAGTGGGGGCATGGGCTGGGCCTGCACTGTGGCCATTAGGGCCCCAGTGCAGCGGTAGCAGTTTCTCTTCTTCTTTCCTTTTCTTTTACCTTTTATTTATTTATTTAAAGTGTTTTCTATTTTCTTTTGTAGCAACATAGTTTTATAATAGAAAGAAACTTGCACCTAAATTAGTATTGTAATTTAGGCCACTGCCACGATTAGTTTTAGCATTTAAATAAAACACTTTGCAACATTTATTATTAAAAACATTTAAATAATTGTTTTAGCCACTGTTTTAATTAGTTTAGGGCATTTAAATACTTTAGAGAAAAATGTTGGTTCACCACCATAATTGGTTATGGATTCGTTTCCACCTAATGAACATTTTAGTTTTGACATTTAAAAACTTTTAATTTTGACTTTGTTTTAAAATTTTGAATTTGAACTGGTTTCGAACCGAAGCGAGTTTAGTAACAGTAATCGTGGTGACGTGGCATCATTGCCAGAGGATTACTGTAGCTTGATTACCCGGGCGTTACAGAAGACGAACGGGGCTGCAGGGAGTCGATGCAGGGGCCTCGGTGCTGGAGTCGCGCAGAGGCGGGGCGGCCTGTGCGCGCGTCGGGCGCGGGAGCCTGGTGCTCGGGAGGGGCGACCATGGCGCTGGGGATGAGGCGGCCGGCGCGCTGCTGTAGGGAAGAGGTCGCTCGGGTCAGAGGCGAGGAGGCCCAGGCGCTGGAGACAGCAGGGGCGGCGCCCTGGAGGACAGCCTTGGCGACGGAGGGTGCTCGGGAGGAGGCGCGCAGGGGCGGCTGGCTCGCGCCAGAGGAGGGAGCCGCGGAGATGAGGAGGGGCGCCTGCCCGGGCGCTCGCCGGGCTCGGGGCGGCGACCTGGCGAGCCGGACGGCGACGGAGGGCGCGGCTCCACGCGAGGGATGGGGACGAGCGATCGGTGGGAGGCTGCGAGCGGAGGGAGTTAGCGAGGGAAAGAGATCGGGCAGAGGGAGAAGGAATCGGGCGAGAGGCCAGAGGGTTCGAGGGAGTGCGGCGCGAGCAGGGAGACGAGGGAGAAAACGAGAGGAGGAGGTCTGCGGGCTAGGGTTAAGGAGAGAAGGGAGCTGATGGGCCAGAGGCCTGGATGGGCCGCGGGGGAGATGGGCGAGGGAGGAGGAGAAGGCCACGGCGAGGCTCCCTTCTTATTTGATCTTTTTTTCCAGAAACCAAATAAGAAAAGAAAAGAATGAGGAGGAGGTGGCTAGGGAAGAATTAAGGCAGGAGATCAATTTTACTGGACTCGCAAAAATGCGTTGATTCCCAGAAAAATATAAAAGGGGCATGATTGGAAAATAAATTCAAATTCCTTTGAATTTATTTCAAATGGTGTGAACAAAGACTATGATTTAGAAGTGTCCAAAAATGTCCGGAATTTTGGAGGAGCCTCGATAAAAGGAAAAAGAATTATGGGCAAGGTTTTTGAAGGAGAAACTCGAAGTAGGAAAAGCATGGGGAAAATTATGCACGTGTGTTGGTTAATTCCAAACAAATGGAATATTATTATATAGCTCCCTAATAATATTGAGAGGCTTTTATATGTTTTAAAGAGAAGACATTCTTCCCTCGATTTAAATGGACCGAAGTCCCACACGATTTATTTAGGTTGAGATGCAAAAATAAATATGACATGATGGCATGATGACATGATGCAATGCAAAATAAATAACACAAGCACAAATGAAACAGACGGGAGAACCCGGAACATCTGGAATCTTCTGGAATCTTCTGGGACGTCGGTCTTCGGGCGTCACAACTCTCCCACACTAACAGAGGATCTCGACCCGAGATCCTAGAGATATCAC
>LR738709.1:161723554-161778343 GCA_902687465.1 Secale cereale
CGGTCTTCAAATGTTGAGAATGAAGACGAGAAAAGCCATAAGAATTGTTGAGTACTCCGGGATGAAGAATTAAAAGGTTGAACCAATGATGAACAAGAATTTGAAAGCGATCTTGGAGAAGGCATGTGACTGATGGGGATCATTCTTACGTCACACTTGAAAGGAAATTCTAAATAACTCCGGAAAATAATTAGAAGAGTCAGGTAAGATCCTGGGAAAAGACCTGTGGGTTAGGGCCCACTCAAAGAAATCACCGTTGAAATAGATTGCTTAAGAGATATTGCACCGGTTGAATTAAATGGCTTGAATAAGATAACAATCCTCAAAAATAGTTTGAACGGATTAATAATGGAATTATGAATCTTCAGCACTCCGGATATGAATAACAAGAGGAGAATGATTAATTGGTGCACCGGAATAAGAAATCATTGTGAAAAGAGGAAAAGGATAAGATCAACACCGAAATCTTGAATTAGATCCACTGGCAGAATTTGAGAACAAAAGGAAGATGAACTTGAAGCTCTTGAGCATCTTCACGATAAATCATCGGATAAGAACATTGAAGGAAATGAATGAAGAAGCCTCACATGAATAAAATGGATACTTGATCTGAGAATTCCAGCTTCATAAAGAAAAGGGTGGGAGGGTGGGGAAAACAAAGACAACTTGGAATGAATGAAACAGACAAAACGTCAGATTTCTCAACGGCGTCCGTATGGAATAACTTGAAAAGAAGGCACACCGGTTGAAAAGGATTAACTTGAAAATCTTGATGATCAAGAAGGATTAGCACTCTCATAGAAATATGAGAACACCGATTAGGAAAGGTATGGAATGAACATTTGACATCGAAGCAACTCGAATACCAGAATCAAAACGAAACAAAGATAGATATGTTTATGAAGAAGATTATGTTGCAACATATCTATCCGAACAGAGAATTGAACGAATGAATTCCGCAGGTACATCAACTTGTCGAGAAGCCACTTGGAGAACAAAAGGTAAATAAAAAAAAGAACAAGGAACAGATAGAACAAATACAAGATAGAAGCTTCATTCCACATCTTCGTGCTGAAAGCTCATGGAACGTGTTACAAAAGGGTTTTGCAATCCCCGGATCAGCATAGCCAAGGACCCTTTAAGATGCAACTCCCGATCGGAACAAGCCCATAAAACCACTTCACTCAATGTAGAACCCCGAACTTCATATCATGCACTCGTTGGAAGAATGCCTAGAACTACTAGATGAACCCACCTATTAATTTCCGAAAGTTTCCAGTTATGCAATCAGGTGTTGGGGATACAGGGGAAGCACCGCGCACTCAACTCTAATCCTACATCCAGCTGTATCCATCCTTCAACACATAACCAGTTGTTCTCGGAAACCGTTTACCTCGGACCTTCGAAACGCATCTACTATACAAGCTATGGCAATACTCCCGAACTACCTCCCCAGTACTGGGTGATGTCGGGGTTATCTTGCCACTAACCGCATAGGAGAGTTCTAGATGTCGGCCGTCTTAAGTATTCTAATACTGCCGCGATATATTTGTGACGACAACACCTCGGAGCTCAACTCCCCGGGACACTGCCACAACCCCTAATGACAGGAGGCATCGAGAACAATGTTCTCGTCACAAAGACATCGAAACAATCCAAACAATACTCGCGAGATCCTAAAAAAAAATTTGGTGCAATTTTTGAAAGTAGAAGAGGCAAGAGTAATCGTCAGGAGTCCTCACCAGAATGAAAAGAGATGAGGAGCAAAAGAAATCCTACTCTCCGATATATATATAGGACTCAAAACATTTTCAAGTGTGTGCCTAGACTCAACCGTCAACGATTCGATCAATCAGTGGGGGCTTCTAGGTCGGAGAAGGCTCTGAATACCAACTTGTAATGCCCAGGATGGGACTATACCTCCTACGTGTCGAGGCACGACTTAAAGGTATAAGCCCATCCTAGAATGATCTCAAGTTTGGTATCTTTGCACGACTCATGTAAAAGAGGGATTAAATTGCAAAAGGAGATAGTTGGCTTACACTCGCCACTTCACACAATACATTACATAAGCAAAACATCATTCATAACATCACAACCCGACTACGGGCAAAGATCCAAAGAAAGATACCAAAACAACATAAAGCCACATGTCAGGATCGAATCCTAGTAGAAACCACTACTGATCGTCGAAGCATCACAAGCATACGGCCACGCTCTTCATCGAACTCCCGGTGAAGAACTTGAACCAGCTCCTGCTTCAAACTCGGCTAAACCTGCATCTGGTGTTGTAGTATCTGTGAGCCACGAGGACTCAGCAATCCCATAACCATGGGTATCAAGACTAGCAGAGCTTTGAGGGTAGGAAGAGGTAAAGTGGTGAGGTTGCAGCAGCGGCTAAGCATAATATGGTGGCTAACTTACGAGTACCAGAATAAGATGAGCATCTACGCAAACGGTCGCAAAAGTGGTGATCGCTAAAGATCCTGAACTACATACGAATCAAACATAACCCCACCGTGTTCTCTTCTCAAAGTGAAAAGAGACAGTCACGGTTACTCACACAGTTGTGTGTTTTACTTCGGATCCTCTGACAAGTTTTCTACAACCGGACATTAGCAAATTCCAATCTGCCACATAACCGCGGGCACGGCTTTCGAAAGATCATAACCCTGCAGGGGTGTTCCAACTTAGCCCATCACAAGCTCTCACGATTAGCTGAAGTGATAAATATAATATCATCACCCCTTATCTTAGGGAAATCCGATCAGGCTCGGCATCCCGGTAGCACAAGTCATTTCGACAATTGTAAAACTAGTCCAGCAAGACCTCCCGGCGTGCCGACACCCTAATGGTAGCCGCGCACATCTCGTCTCAGGCCACGTCCCGATGAGCGCTACGTACAGTAACCGAAGACCCCAGATAACTAGGTGGTACCGCAAGTGGCTCTAGTTTGGGACCAACATCATCAGCACTGGCCCCCCTGCTATGTAGAATTAAGAACCCGAGGGTGCGACCCCCTAAGCAAATTTAATTAATTAATTAAGTTGTTATTATGAGGCAAATTAAAACCAATGTTGGGCCTTGCTGGAGGAGTTTTATTCAAAGTCGATCTGTCAAGGGGTCCCCATCCACCCATCGTGTAAGGAACGCAAAATCAAGGAACATAATGCCGGTTTATCGGCGCCTAAGGTGGCATGAGTGGAACAAAACACCGAGCAAAAGGCCAAGCCTTCCACCCATGCCTAGTATATAGGTGTGTTAATAATAATAATAGATATTGTGATATAACCAACAACAAGTTCCCTCCTGTAACGATCTTCATCTTCACCTGCAACTAACAACGCTATAAGAGGGGCTGAGCAAGCGGGTAACATAGCCAAACAGTGGTTTTGCTAGGAAGGTTTCAAGGTTAGATGTTTCATGGCAACAAGGAGAGGCTGACATAAAAGATGGGTAGCGCGACACGTAACGATAGCATCGAGACAACTAAGCATGGCAATGGTAGTAAAGGTATCCAAGGGTATGATCATCTTGCCTGGGATTCCACAAGGAAGAAGAACGGATCCATGAAGTAGACGGAGCAACAGTCGAGCAAATCCTCACAACTCCGGAACGAAACTGAAGCTAACAAGAGAAGCAACCGGAAAGAAGCAAACAACACGGTAAACACACAAGCTTAAACATGGCATACGATGCACATCCAAGTATGATACATGTCCGATTTAATTATGCATGGCATGGCAAAGTGCACAAACAATACTACAAGTTAAGTGGAGCTCAATATGCAACGGGTTGCGTATTGACGAAACACCACACATTATTTATTTAGTTGACTCTCATTATTTACAAGAGAAGATTAAATGTTTGTTAACATGGCAAGAGGTGAAGCATAATAAAACTACACTATTTAGGCATTTTAAATGAGGCTGGAAAATAACAACAATATATCCGGAAAATCCCCATGAGCATGTTTAGTAATTATTAAAGCAACAACAAAACACACATTACAATGTTATTAAAATGATGCGGATGACATGATCAAGTTTTATGCAATTTATTTAAAAGATTAACATGACGAGATAAGAAGATGATAAGGAGTGTTTGTCACCGTGCTGGAAGAAAAGGTGCCACGGCAACGATCCGAAAATGATGCAACGCAACATCTCGGTTCCGGTACTCGTAGAGAGACCGGTGCAAAGAAAGGTGGCGTGAGCGAGACATGCAAGAAGATGGGGTGCTCCCGGGTTTCCGGGTTCCCACGAGTCGGCGACGAGGCAACCGAGGAACATGACAACGGACGAAACGGCACGGTGCACACAAGGGCAAACAACTCATACAACACAACAAACATCCACGGTTCATCTCGGTATACCTTCGGAACAATCGTTTCGGGGCGGTTCGAGATCGTAGAGGGACGTAGTGGAAGTAGTGGTACACGGCCGTAGAGGAAGTAGTTGTTCACGTTTCCGAAGAGGAAGTAGTGGTTCCGTCGGCGGTAGTTGTACATGGCGTTCACGTGGCGGGAGTGGAAGTAGTTGTACTCGCGGTCTTCGGCGACGGTAGTCGTTCGCGTTCGTAGCCGTAGATGTTCGGGTCATCGTGGTACTTGGCGCTTCAAAACGTTCGTCGGTCCGATCTCGGTGTAGATGTACACGTCGTCGAGGTACTTGTCACAAGGTCGTCGTGGTACTTGCCGTAGGGGTACATGAGGGTCGTCGTGGTACTCATTTTGTAGATGTTCAAGCCGTCATGTCGTGGTACTTGGCAAAAAATATCAGCACAGGCAACACAAAAACACCACGCACGGCAGCAGCAAGGGGGCGACGAGGCCACGACGGGGATGCAGCAGGAAGACGATGATGGAGGAGGTGAGGCCGGTGTGCTGCGTCGCTGGGGATGGAGACTCCAGGCCGGCCCGCGGTTCTGCAGGAGACGCGGCTGGACGGCCGGGCGCTGGCGAAGACGAACGGGGCTGCAGGGAGTCGATGCAGGGGCCTCGATGCTGGAGTCGCGCAGAGGCGGGGCGGCCTTTGCGTGCGTCGGGCGCGGGAGCCTGGTGCTCGGGAGGGGCGACCATGGCGCTAGGGATGAGGTGGCCGGCGCGCTGCTGTAGGGAAGAGGTCGCTCGGGCCAGAGGCGAGGAGGCCCAGGCGCTGGAGACAGCAGGGGCGGCGCCCTGGAGGACGGCCTTGGCGACGGAGGGTGCTCGGGAGGAGGCGCGCAGGGGCGGCTGGCTCGCGCCAGAGGAGGGAGCCGCGGAGATGAGGAGGGGCGCCTGGCCGGGCGCTCGCCGGGCTCGGGGCGGCGACCTGGCGAGCCGGACAGCGACGGAGGGCGCGGCTCCACGCGAGGGATGGGGATGAGCGATCGGTGGGAGGCTGCGAGCGGAGGGAGTTAGCGAGGGAAAGAGATCGGGCAGAGGGAGAAGGAATCGGGCAAGAGGCCAGAGGGTTCGAGGGAGTGCGGCGCGAGCAGGGAGACGAGGGAGAAAACGAGAGGAGGAGGTCTGCGGGCTAGGGTTAAGGAGAGAAGGGAGCTGATGGGCCAGAGGCCTGGATGGGCCGCGGGGGAGATGGGCCAGGGAGGAGGAGAAGGCCACGGCGAGGCTCCCTTATTATTTGATCTTTTTTCCCAGAAACCAAATAGAAAAGAAAAGAATGAGGAGGAGGTGGCTAGGGAAGAATTAAGGCAGGAGATCAATTTTACTGGACTAGCAAAAATGCGTTGATTCCCAGAAAAATATAAGAGGGGCATGATTGGAAAATAAATTCAAATTCCTTTGAATTTATTTCAAATGGTGTGAACAAAGACTATGATTTAGAAGTGTCCAAAAATGTCCGGAATTTTGGAGGAGCCTCGATAAAAGGAAAAAGAATTATGGGCAAGGTTTTTGAAGGAGAAACTCGAAGTAGGAAAAGCATGGGGAAAATTATGCACGTGTGTTGGTTAATTCCAAACAAATGGAATATTATTATATAGCTCCCTAATAATATTGAGAGGCTTTTATATGTTTTAAAGAGAAGACATTCTTCCCTCGATTTAAATGGACCGAAGGCCCACACGATTTATTTAGGTTGAGATGCAAAAATAAATATGACACGATGGCATGATGACATGATGCAATGCAAAATAAATAACACAAGAACAAATGAAACAGACGGGAGAACCCGGAACATCTGGAATCTTCTGGAATCTTCTGGGACGTCGGTCTTCGGGCGTCACAACATATTGCCATTTTATGCTTTGTGATGCTTTGATTACTTTGTTATTTATTGTGTTCCCCCTCCGTTACTTCTTTCCGGTAGACCCCGAACCCACTACGGGTACCCCTGTGATCGACTACATCGATGACGAACCCTCCTTGCCAGATCAACTAGGCAAGCAAACCCCCGCCGATCACCAGATAACGCCCATTTTCTTCTCTCTTATTCTTGCATTAGGTTTGCTACTGTTGATGATTCAATAGCTCATATTCTATTGCATAGCCTGTCATTATTGCTAAAATTGTTGATACATTTACCTGCTGTCCTAAATGCTTAGTATAGGATGATGGTATTCCATCAGTGGCCCCACAGTCTTGTTTGTTTGCTATGCTATACTATCGGGCCGTGATCACTTCGGGTGGTGATCACGAGTATATACTATATACATACTTTACATGTTACATTATGTGACTAAAGTCAGGTCGGCTCGTAGAGTACTCGCAAGTGATTCCGATGTGGGGGCTGGAAGGATAGGTGGTTCCATCCAGGTAGTGGTGGGCCTGGGTTCCCGATGCCCCTCCCGAGTGATTCTTTGTGGCGGAGCGACATGACAGGTTGAGACACCCAATAGAGAGGTGGCATGGTCCTTGGTCGTTATCCATGATTATTTCATAATAACACGCTTAACAAGTTTAGATATATGATCTGAGTTGGGTCATTGGACTATACACACTAACTGCCACGCGGGACAATATATGGGCAACCGATGCCGTAGTATCAGCCAAAGCCTTCCGGACATCAGCGACTGAGCGGCGCGCGCCGGGTTGGACCGTGTAACACAACTTCCTTTGTAATTGGAGGTTGCCAGGTCTGCTCATCGGCCGCGTACGCAACATGCAAAGGTGCAAAGGGCGATGGGACCAAGACCCCTGCGTGCTTAGGATTTAGACCGGCGTGCTGACCTGAATGTCGGGCCTAGGCAGGGCTGTGACGTGTTGATCTTTCGAGGCGGGGCATGACCCAGGAAAGTGTGTCCAGCCAGAGTGATCAATCATGTCGGGTTATGTGGTGCACCCCTGCAGGGAAGTAATCTATTTGAATAGTCGTGTCCATGGTAACATGACGACCTAGAGTTGTATTCCGACCACATGACAACTAGAACCGGATACTTAATAAAACACACCCTTTCAAGTGCCAGATACAACCCGGTGATCGCTTTCCCATAGGGCGACGAGGGGAGGATCGCCAGGTAGGTTTACGCTATACGATGTTACTTGGTGAACTTACCAACTACTCTTTTCTACTGCTGCAAAATGGAGGCTGCCAAAAGCGTAGTCTTCGATAGGCCTAGCTTTCCCCCTCTTATTCTAGCATTCTGCAGTTTAGCCCACATATATTACCCCTTTATACAGATACCATTGCATATGTAGTGTAGATCCTTGCTTACTTTGGATGAGTACTCACGGTTGCTTTGCTCCCTCCTTTTCCCCCTTTTCCTTTCTTCTCGGTTGATGCAACCAGATGGTGGAGCCCGGGAGCCAGATGCCACTGCTAACAACTACTACTATCCCGACGGTGGCTACTACTACATGGAGGCCGCCGACGACCAGTCGTAGTTTAGGAGGATCCCAGGCAGGAGGCATTGCCTTTCCGATCTATAGCCCTATTTGTGCTAGCCATCTTATGGCACCTTGTTTAACTTATGTCTGTAGTTAGATTTTGTTGCTTCCGCTGACTCATTTATGATCGAGCTTATGTACTCGAGCCCTTGAGGCTCCTAGCTTGTAATATGAAGCTTGTAGGATCTTTAATTTGTGTCTAGAGTGGTGTTGTGATATCTTCCAGTGAGTCCCTAATCTTGGTCGTACACATTTGCGTGCATGATTAGTGTACGGTCAAATCGGGGGTGTCACAAGTTGGTATCAGAGCTGATTGCCTGTAGAAATCCCCATTTCCAACTCCTTGGTCGAAGTTGAGTCTAGTCAATGAAAAACTTTTACTAACATGGATGTGTGACATATGGGCCCATGTCGCTACTGGGTGGTATGAAGATCTTTTATTCCTCGGCTATAATCTGGGATTCTAATCTCTCTTCTATTTGGGTTAAATAATTTTACTAATTCTAACTCTAGGTTCTCGTAACCACTTCCTGTTAGAGAGCCCCTTCATTCCAAATGACCGACTGCTTCACCAGAAGGTTCTGAAGATACTATTCGATGTTTTCCCAAGACCCTTGTGCCCACCTTCTTTGCAAAAATTCCCTACCACTATTATATCCTAACGGATAACTACATACACTTATCATTCTTACATTCAATCCCATTGATCTTCTTATTACAAGATGCACTGAACTACTCTTCGTTGTTCCGAGAATCCTTTGATCTTACTGCCTTGCAGTTCTTTGCCACATGAATAGCCCCTAAGGATAATTCCTCACACTTACCGATTATTCGTTCTTCCCCAATTGTTCATATGATGCACAAGATACATTGAAACACTATCTGAACTTCCGGTAATCCTTTGAGAGATATTGCGCTGCAAATAGTTGTCTACTTGCATTATGGTTGCGTTCCATATGACTAGCAATATTCATTAGTATCCTTTGTCATTGTCATTTTGAGTCCCCTGATTCAATATGTCTGCGAATACTTGCAATCATCAATTAATCCTTAGATATTATCTTCCCGACTCAGACGTCGTTTCAGATATGATCTGGTTCTTGCCCGATCTTGATTTGATCGATTGTGCCTATAAGTCTTTTCAACCTATCCATCCTTGATCGGAGCATTTGATTCTGATACGCTGATTTGGAAATCATAATTCCTTTCATTTGAGCTTTGAATTAGTCAGTTGTTATATAATCCAATGCCTTTGCATTGTTTCTTCATCTAGTTGTGTGTCGTTGCTCACATCAACTCCGTTATGGACCGTCAGATCCTTTGTTGAATTACCATCCGACATTGTCCTTCGTATACAAAAGCCTTGAGAAGTTCTTCCCCTGATACATAATGTCCTTGACAATTTGTATCCTCTGTTTTTGTCAACCATGCTCTACCTTTGAGCTGCTATTAAATGCTCCTGGAGTTTGTGGTGTATGTTCCTAAGATGCCCCGATGGGTTGAACCAATGCCTTCCCTAATCTGTGTGAACCCGAAAGATTTCACGGGTCATACGCATCTGGTATTTCACCAGGTAAAACTTTCCACGCCAATGCCATTCTCGAAACGAGAAGTGAATGTGAGGTTGTGCTTTGGAGAAATGGGAGTCGACCTTGAACTTGTGTCCATGCCCATGGTGTCGTGGTATTCTCACGTCAGATGCCAGGGGTGTCTTATCAAGGGTGGAGTGAAGAGGACGTCGTCGGGCCCTGGAAGCGGGAGTGAGCACGAGCTTGGTCGGACACGGGATCAAACACGAGATGTACCCAGGTTTGGGGCTCTACGGGGAGATAACACCCCTAGTCCTGCTCTGCAGGGTCTCCGCATGATGACTATGATCACAAGTGTACAAGCTTGCTCCTTGAGCTATATTGCTAGAGGAGGAAGAAGGGTAAGACTAGCTCTCTTACTCCTAGCTATGGTGTGTGGGAATGGATGCTGAACCCTTTGCATGGGTGAGCCCTGGGGGGTTTTATAGGCCAACTCCCAAGGGGTACAATGATAATGCGGCCAGGTGTAGGACCCGGATGTCAGTGTATTCGGTCGTCGGGTTCTCCACCGGCTGAAGGGGCCCGCCTCTGGTGGCCCCAACCGGCTACCAAGAATCGAGACGATAGGTAGGGCCCGCCGGCTGAAGGCCATGCCAATTGCCTTTCACTATGGCGCCGTCCTTGCTGATGAGGGCAGTGTCATGCCTCGCATGGATACAGTCCCACGCTGTGCAGGAGGGTGTCCGCCTGGTCGAGGTGCACTGTAGCCACGCTCCCCCGAATCCCGGGGGAGTAGGTGGCGCTGTTGCCATGCTCCATCTTGGTCACGGTCGGTGATTGCAGACTCTGAGGGGAGAGGGGCTGGCAGCTAGGAGCCGGCCTGCTCCTCGGGCCGCCTTCTGGGAACCGGCCAGGAAGCCGGCCGTATGCCCAGTCGACTTGAGGGGCTTGGCTAGCCCCGGTGTATTAAAATGTCCTTGGGTGTAGATGAGGCTACCCGGGGTACATAACCCCGACGATAGTCCCCAAAGCTGGTGATGTGTCACGGTTGGAAGCTAGGGCACATCAGCAGCTTCCTCCCCTGGGAGATCTGACGTCTTTGTTCGCCCAACTGGTGAGAGCCGCATTCTAGGAACCATCCGCGGCACGGCCGGCCGACTGGTGAATTCGAATCATGGAGGCGGACGCTGGGTTGCGCTTCGCCGGGTGGCGTGCTTGCCGCCCGTCACCTACACACCAGGACGGCCTGCTAGCCCACGCGCACGACGGGATGTCGCCGTAGGCCTAGGTCCACCACTACAGGGCCTTGGCACACACGCGGATCCGCTGACGATTTCCCTTCCATGGCAAAATAACTGCTCACGGGATTCACGGGGACGTGCGGGTCGTGGGCGATGTTAATCCCACGCCCCCATGATGCGTCGCCTCGGCTCCACTGTGTCGGGCGCATAAATCAGGGAGGAGGGGGGGGGGGGAGGGGGCGCCCAAACGTACGTGCGCCCCCTCCCTTCTCTCCTCCTTCTTCTTCTTGCTCCTGCCTCCTCATCGCTGTCGTGCAGCTGCACATAGCCGCACCATAGCGCCATCGCAAACTCGCCATCTAGCTTTGCCGTGCTGCCGCAGGTTCGCAGCCGCTCCACCTCACCACGCCGCTGCCAAACGACCGTAAGCTATGGCGCGAGGTGAGTGGGATGGCTCCAACGTCCAAGAGGGGCACATTGATTTCCTCCGCGCGACGCGGAGGATTCCCGTCGAGGAATGCGTGGGGACGCCCATCCCCGACGAGCGAGAGATCACACCGGCGCCAAGGGATGACGAGCACGTCGTCTTCTCGAGCCACTTCCTCGCCGGATTCGGCCTGCTGGCAAGCGGCTTCCTCCACGCCTTCCTCAACTTCTACCGTTTTCAACCCCATCATCTCGCCCCCAACACGATGGTGTCGCCCTCCGCCTTCGTAACCTTCTGCGAGGGCTACCTCGGTGTCCTGCCCACCATCGCTTTGTGGGGCAGGTTCTTTTACCTGAAGCTGGGGACTCGGGCCAAGGGCGAGCCGGCCCAGTGCGGTGCCTGTGGTGCCGTGTGGTGCACCGGCTCCGGGACCCGCTTCCCGGCCATCTCTCTGCTAGAGTCGGCGAAGTTGTGGCAGAAGTCCTACTTCTATGTTCGCAACCTCCACCGGACGCATGACTACATCAACCTGCCGGCTTTCACGCTTGGTCCGCCTGCTGAGCCACGGAACAACTAGGGCCAGCAACCGGCAAAGCCGCTGTCAGCCACCATCACCAACGTCCTCGGCCGGCTGCAGGAGACGACGGACTCGGAGGGCCTCCAGTCGGCGGACTTGTTGGCCGCCTTCGTCCAGCGCTGGGTTTCGCACCTCCAAGCCCAGCCTCATCTGATCTGCGACATGAGCGACCGCCGGGACCCGTGCCGGATGTCGACCAAGGAGTTGCCAACCATAGAGGTGGTCCACCATGTCAACTACTTCTCCAGAAGCTAGCTCAGCGAGACCGACTGGCGCTTCGGCAAGCCGCCATACAGCCGCACCAATCCGCCGCCAGAGGTTAGTTATCTAATCCCTACTCTTTATTCCAACCGTGCTCTTCATATGATCTGACCATCCGAATGCGGCACAACATTTCCCTGGTAAGGTAGTAGGCGGCACGCCGGCTTCGGGCCACCAATGGATGCCGAACCGGGAGGAGACTGACGTAGGTGAACCCGAGCTTGGGGCGGCCGCGTTGGAGGACGGAGGTGTGGATGATGCCACTTGGGAGGCAGCGACGGAGGAGGCGGCGATGTCCGGGAGTGGCCAGATGACGACGAAGACGGCGACGGGCAGCGCTGCCCTGAGGGCACCGACAAGACATGCGCCGGCTCCTCGACGACGTGGTCGACAGGCTGAGCGCCGACCGGTGCGCCCGATGCGTCCAAGTGCCGCCTGGACGGGATGTTCGGTAGCCGGCCGCACAAGAAGGCCAAGCAAGCGGCCGCGACCAAGCGGCAAGAGGCCGTGAAGACGACCGCCATCCGGAAGGGCCCGAAGGAGCGCCCAATGGTGTCCGGGTAAGTGTGTTGGCTGTTATATCTATGTTCTTTCTTTCTTTCTTGCAATCTTCTTATCTTCGCTTGCACAGGGCCCCATCCCCATTTCCCCGGCTCCGTCCGCCTCGCTGATGGATCCAGCAGGCGGCTTTGAGGGAACCGGTGCATGGACCCAGCCGCCGCCCTTTGGGTGGCGACGGAAAGGAACCCGCGGGAGGCACGGGAGAAGTGGGAGGCCGCAAAGCGTGCATAGGCTGATGTCCAAGCCGCCGCTTCAGTGGGGACGGAGGCACAAGCTGCAACTGCGGCGTAGGCGGAGGCGAAGGCAAAGGCACAGGCGGAGGCCAATGCCAAGGTCGCGCAGGATCTGATCGACAGTGGGGTTCCGGAGGCCGCCAACTTGGAGCAGCCGAAGCCGCCGGTTGGGGAGGAAAGGGCGCCGACTGGAGCATCTGGAGTTGACCAGACGACCCTAGAGCGGGAGGAGACTAGCCCCGTCGTCCCGGAGGCGGAGGTGGATCAGCGTGGGTCGGGCTCTAGCGAGCGAGGCGACGGCCGTGCCGAGGAGCCGGAGGTGCCGCCAACCAACACCGAGCTGGTGACATGCCAGGTCGTGACAACACGCGCCTCCGCGCGCTTGCACCCGGCACGAGCGATCTCTGCGCTAAGGCCAACAGTCATCGGGGCCGCCAGCTTGTAGGGAGCCCACATCGAGGAAACCAGTTCTGCTCTGCCTGATTGGTCACCAGGAGCCGGCCCGGCCGCCCTGGACATCGCCGTGTAGGATGTCCTGGACAAGTTCTTCACCCACGGCGCGACTCTCCTAAACGCGACGCATGAGATGGTGGCGATTCAGATGGCTGTCCGGGTACGCTCTTGACCTTGTTTTTTATTCTTGTGATCCTCAGTGGGGGCGCGCCAGCGCACCCACTGGGTGTAGGCCTCGAGTTCCAAGCCAGCTGCTGAGCAGGTGGGTTGCAACTTTAAGGCATGTTGCTGATTGTCGAAATATTATTCTCACCGCAGGACTACCAGAACCTGTGCGCGGCTGACTTCAACTCCTAGAGCCAGCAGCTCGTCAACTGGACCGCTGAGTTGTAAAAGAGCCGAGGTACGTAGGCCGTCCATCAGTGGGGGCACGCAAGCGCACCGCGCTGGGTGTAGCCCCCGAGATTTGGGCCGACTACTGAGCAGTCGGGTTGGATCTTTCGGCGACTTCTTGTCTTTGCTGATGATGCTAATGATTCTTCTATCTTTGGAGATGCCACCGCCCGTCTGCGGTAACGCATGCACGACCTCAAGGGCCAGGTTTGAGCCAAGGAGCTAGAGTGGGGCCAGGCGTTCACGGAGCGCAACTAGATCAAGAAGAAGCTGGTGGACCAGGCGGCCCGGCATGCGGACCAGGTCCGACAGCTGAACGATGGGGAAAATCTCCTCAAGGCTGAGTCCGAGACCGAGCGCTCCGGCTGGGCCGAGAGGGAGAAGTTCCTGTCAGACGGCTATTCGGTGATCGAAGGGATGCTCGAAGGTAACTTTTCTTTCTTTCTTTGGGGTGTCGGCTGTTGTTGGAAGCCGGCCTCTTATTCATTTGTCTTTGTTTTTCGCAGAGTACTTCCCGGACACGCCGGTGCCATCACCCAGGCGACCGAGGCACGACGCGAGCAGCGGAGGCAGGCAGGCAATGAGATTGCGCCAGACCGGCCGCGGACTCTAGGCGAACAGTTCTGGGCTGTTTTGCTACGCCTTGGGCAGGCCCCGCGGCTGCTCCGCTGATTTTAGCGCACCGATACCCAAGTCTTGGAAGGGCTCTGGCTAGGGGTGCAGGTGCCCCGGACTCCCAGTCGAACTACCGACATGATGGAGGTGGCGGCCGAGCGGCTTGACGCCTGGAAGAGTGCCACCGCGCGGGCCAACGCCAGGGTGGCGCTGAAGTTCGTGAAGGCGTGCTACCCGGAGGTGCGCTTGGCGCAGCTGGCACCTTCTGCCTGGAGGCGGGGCCGGAGTTGGAGGCGGAGCGCGAAGCGATCGTCATTTGGGCCGCAGCTCTTGCCGATTATGGCGATGTTGGCGCCTTCGTCCCGGAGCGGGCGGACGACAGCACCGAGGTGCCGCCATCCTGGTTCGGGCTAAACCCGAACGAGGAGGAGGACTCGGCGGAAGAGATCGCCTCCAGCAACGAAAGCAGTGAGGAGAGCGAGGACGAGGAAGACAATGGTGTCGTGCCGGATGACGGAGTGAGCAGCCGGACTCAGCCCAATCCGGCTTTGACCGCCGAGCGGCCGGAGACCCCCTCAATCGACGCTGCCGACCAGACCAAGACCCACGAGTCGGGGGCCCCGCCAGCCGGCACCTCAACTGCCAACCTGCCCGAGCAGGTGATACATCCATTTTGCATCGTGCTTTTATACTGATGTTTATTGCATTATGGGCTATTATTACACATTATGTCACAATACTTATGCCTTTTCTCTCTTATTTTACAAGGTTTACATGAAGAGGGAGAATGCCGGCAGCTGGAATTCTGGGCTGGAAAAGGAGCAAATATTGAAGACCTATTCTGCACAACTCAAAAAGCCCTGAAACTCCACGAAACTCAGTTTTGGAATATATAAAAATATCGGGCAAAGAAAGCACCAGAGGGGGACCACCCACCGTCCACGTGGGTGGGGGGCGCGCCCTACCCCCTGGGCGTGCCCCCTCCCTCGTGGGCCACCTGGCAGCCCCCCGATGCCCATCTTCTGGTACAAGGTGTCTTCTGCCCTGGAAAAAAAATCATAAGGAGCTTTCGGGATGAAGCGCCACTGTCTCGAGGCGGAACCTTGGCGAAACCAATCTAGGGCTCTGGCGGAGCTGTTCTGCCGAGGAAACATCCCTCCGGGAGGGGGAAATACTTAAGAAAGCATTGATCTCAGCACCTATTGTCCAGCCACCTGACTGGAATTTTGAAGGAAATATGCCTTAGAGGCAATAATAAAATTATTATTATTTTCCTTATATCATGATAAATGTTTATTATTCATGCTAGAATTGTATTAACCGGAAACTTAGGACATGTGTGAATACCTAGACAAAACAGAGTGTCCCTAGTATGCCTCTACTAGACTAGCTCATTGATCAAAGATGGTTATGTTTCCTAGCCATAGACATGAGTTGTCATTTGATCAACGGGATCACATCATTAGGAGAATGATGTGATGGACAATACCCATCCATTAGCTTAGCACTATGATCGTTTAGTTTTACTGCTATTGCTTTCTTCATGACTTATAAATGTTCCTATGGCTATGAGATTATGCAACTCCCGAATACAGGAGGAACACCTTGTGTGCTATCAAACGTCACAACGTAACTAGGTGATTATAAAGATGCTCTATAGGTGTCTCCGAAAGTGTTCGTGGTGTTGGCATAGATCAAGAATAGGATTTGCCACTCCGAATGTCGGAGAGGTATCTCTGGGCCCTCTCGATAATGCACATCATAATAAGCCTGGCAAGCAAATGACTAATGAGTTAGTCACGAGATGATGTATTACAGAACGAGTAAAGAGACTTGCCGGTAACGAGATTGAACTAGGTATTGAGATACCGACGATCGAATCTCGGGCAAGTAACATACCGATGACAAAGGGAACAACGTATGTTGTTATGCGGTTTGACCGATAAAGATCGTCGTAGAATATGCAGGAACCAATATGAGCATCCAGTTTCCGCTATTGGTTATTGACTGGAGATGAGTCTCGGTCGTGTCTACATAGTTCTCGAACCCGTAGGGTCCGCACGCTTAACGTTCGGTGACAATCGATATTATGAGTTTATTTGTTTTGATGCACCGAAGGTAGTTTGGGGTCCCGGATGAGATCAGGGACATGACGAGGAGTCTCAAAATGGTCGAGACATAAAGATCGATATATTGGACGACTATATTCGGACATCGGAAAGGTTCCGAGTGATTCAGGTATTTTTCGGAGTACCGGAGAGTCACGGGAATTCACCGGGGAGTATATGGGCCTTATTGGGCTTTAGGGGAAAGAGAGAGAGGAGGCTGCGCCCCCCCAAGTCTTAGTCCGAATTGGACTAGGGGGAGGGGCTGCGCCCCCTCCTTCCTTCTCTTCTCTTTTCCATTTCCTTCTCTCCTACTCCTACTACTTGGAAGGGCTCCTAGTTCTACTAGGAAAGGGGGAATCCTACTCCCGGTGGGAGTAGGACTCCCCTAGGGTGCGCCATAGAGAGGGCGGCCCTCCCTCTCATCCACTCCTTTATATACGGGGGTGGGGGGCACCTCATGGACACACAAGTTGATCATTGATCTTTTAGCCGTGTGCGGTGCCCCCCTCATGGAAACACATCTCGGTCATATCGTTGCAGTGCTTAGGTGAAGCCCTGCGCCGGTAGCTTCATCATCTCCGTCACGACGCCGTCGTGCGGACGAAACTCTCCCATGGAGCTCTACTGGATCAAGAGCTCGTGGGACGTCTTCGATCTGAACGTGTGCTGAATGCGGAGGTGACGTACGTTCGGTGCTTGATCGGTTGGATCGCGAAGACGTTCGACTACATCAACCGCGTCACTAAACGCTTCCGCTTTCAGTCTACGAGGGTACGTAGACACACTCTCCCCTCTCATTGCTATGCATCTAGTAGATAGATCTTGCGTGATCATAGGAAATTTTTGAAATACTATATTCCCCATCATTGGCATCATAAGCCAGGTCTATGCGTAGATGATATGCACGAGTAGAACACAAGTGAGTTGTGGACGATATTAGTCATACTGCTTACCAACATGTCATACTTTGATTCGGCGGTGTTATTGGATGAAGCGACCCGGACCGACATTACGCGTACGCTTATGCGAGACTGGTTCTATCGACGTGCTTCGCACACAGGTGGCTGGCGGGTGTCAGTTTCTCCAACTTTAGTTGAATAGAGTGTGGCTACGCCCCGTCCTTGTGAAGGTTTAAACAACACATACTTGACGAAATATCGTTGTGGTTTTGATCCCTAGGTAAGAACGGTTCTTGCTCAGCCCGTAGCAGCCACATAATACTTGCAACAACAAAGTAGAGGATGTCTAACTTGTTTTTGCAGGGAATGTTGTGATGTGATATGGTCAAGACGTGATGAGTAATATGTTATTGTATGAGATGATCATGTTTTGTAAAGTTATCGGCAACTGGCAGGAGCCATATGGTTGTCGCTTTATTGTATGAAATGCAATTGCCATGTAATTGCTTTACTTTATCACTAAGCGGTAGCAATAGTCGTAGAATCAACAGTTGGCGAGACGACAACGATGCTACGATGGAGATCAAGATGTCGCACCGGTGATGATGGTGATCATGACAGTGTCTTGGAGATGGAGATCAAAGACACAAGATGATGATGGCCATATCATATCACTTATATTGATTGCATGTGATGTTTATCTTTTATGCATCTTATTTTTCTTAGATCGACGGTAGCATTATAAGATGATCCCTTACAAAATTTCAAGGTACAAGTGTTCTCCCTGAGTATGCACCGTTGTGAAAGTTCGTCGTGCCGAGACACCACGTGATGATCGGGTGTGATAAGCTCTACGTTCAAATACAACAGGTGTAAGCTAGTTTTGCACACACAGAATACTCGGGTTAAACTCGACGAGCCTAGCATGTACATACATGGCCTCAGAACACTGGAGACCGAAAGGTCGAGTGTGAATCATATAGTAGATATGATCACCATAAGATGTTCACCATTGAAAACTACTCCATCTCACGTGATGATCGGACATGGTTTAGTTGATTTGGATCACGTGATCATTTAGATGACTAGAGGGATGTCTATCTAAGTGGGATTTCTTTAGTAATATGATTAATTGAACTTTAATTTATCATGAACTTAGTCCTGATAGTATTTGCAAATTATGTTGTAGATCAATAGCTCGCGTTATAGCTCCCCTATGTTTTTGATATGTTCCTAGAGAAAGTTAAGTTGAAAGATGATGGTAGCAACTACACGGACTGGGTCCGTAACTTGAGGATTATCCTCATTGCTGCACAGAAGTATTATATCCTTGATGCACCGCTAGGTGACAAATGTATTGCAGGAGCAGATGCAGACGTTATGAACGTTTGACAAGCTCGGTATGATGACTACTTGATAGTTTAGTGCACCATGCTTTACGGCTTATAACCGGGACTTCAAAAATGTTTTGAACGCCACGGAGCATATGAGATCTGTAATGCCCAATATGAGATTATACCTCCTACGTGTCGAGGCACGACTTAAAGGTATAAGCTCATACTAGAATGATCTCAAGTATGGTATCTTTGCACGACTCATGTAAAAGAGGGATGAAATTGCAAAAGAGTAGTTGGCTTACACTCGCCATGTCACACAATACATTACATAAGCAATCATTATCCAAATAACATCACAGTCCGACTACGGACGAAGATCCAAATGAAAGATACCATAAATAAATAACACAAGGTCCCGATCATCCTAGTAAGAGCCCTACTGATCCTCTGGATAAGACACGTAGTATCGCCCACGCTATTCGTCGAACTCCCAGTTAAACTCTGTGCCATCACCTGTGTAGTTCACCATGGTACCTGCATCTGGTGTTGTGTAGAATCTATGAGCCACGGAGGACTCAGCAATCCCGTTCCCGGGTAGCAAAACTATCTAAGCCTTGGGTGTGGAACAAGGCTGAAGAACAAGGTTGCAACTGCACTAGCACTAGCTTACGTGTTTAGAGCGAGAAGAGAAGTGCCACGAGCGTCAAAGTGATCACGAAGTGATCCTATCTAAGCAAGTCAAACATAACCCCACCGTGTTCACTTCCCGAACCCCTTCGGAAAATGACCGTCACGGTTACTCACGCTGGTAGTGTATTCTGCACATGGTGTCAAGTTATCTACAACCGGATATTAACAAATTCCCATCTACCACATAACCGCGGGAACGTCTTTCAAAAGATCAAACCCTGCAGGGGTGTCCCAACTTAGCCCATCACAAGCTCACGATCTGCGGAGTCGCAACTCCAAGGTGGGAAGACCCGAGTGTTCTCGGAATCCCGTGCTCAAGATATTCCGACTAAGGTAAAACTAATCCAGCAAGTCCTCCCGGCGTGTCGACACCCTGATGGTAGCCGCGCGTATCTTGTCTCAGGCCACGACCGGATAAGTCATCCTACAGGTTTTTACCAGCCCTCGAGTTTCCTCGAGGTGGCCCCACAGTCTGCTCAGTTTGGGCCAACACTCATGTGGAGCACTGGACCGGGTTGTTAATTAAGAAAAGGGTTTATAACTCCCTATGCAAGTTTTAGTTATTAGGCAAATAGAACCAAAGTTGGGACTTGCTGGAAAAGCTTTAGCGCTAAGCGGGTTATCAAGGGGGCCCCAGAAACCCCAACCGTGTTAGGGACGCATAATCAAGGAACATAACACCGGTTTATACGGTTCCTAGGGTGGCATGAGTGGAACAAAACACCAAGCAAGAGGATTAGCCTTCCACCTATTACCAATATATAGATGATTTAGTTTAACAGATTATATAGTGTGATATCCCAACAATAACTTCATCATGAAACAAGAATCTTCAAATCTTCTCCTGCAACTAACAATGCTATAAGAGGGGCTGAGCGAAGCTTACATAGCCAATAAAAGATTTGCTAGGTTGGGTGGTTAGAGAGATACATGGCTACAATAGGAGGCTGACAAACAAACATGGGCATCGAGGCAATAAGCTAAAGAGCGAGACATCTAGCAATAGGCAAAGATAGTA
The DNA here is from genome assembly GCA_902687465.1 of Secale cereale. Taxonomy (NCBI): domain Eukaryota; kingdom Viridiplantae; phylum Streptophyta; class Magnoliopsida; order Poales; family Poaceae; genus Secale; species Secale cereale. Next base: position 161,743,722 of record LR738709.1, read on the forward strand.
ATGATATCTGGGTCAGATCATCTTGCCTGTTGAGTCATTGATGGGATCGTAACCTTGCTCCTCACACTCAACCTCGGTAGGACCCTCGTTCTCGGTCTCAGCTCCCGGCTCTACTTAACACAAGAACACAACATGGCACAATATCAAACACGGTGCAATGCACAATCAACATGATGCAAGTATGATGTGCTTATGCATGTGGAAGCACTTGAGCCTAAGGAGAAGATGATGAAGAAGGCCTCATCTTGGAAAACCAAGCAAGCCACTGGATATAGGGGAAGATTTCGGTTGAAATCGATATAAAGATCGCCGGAAACGGACACACGATTTGCAAAAGGCAAGCAAGACAATATTCACACAAAGCTGCAGATTACAGCCACATGGCATGTTTGGAGCAAGAAATAATTATACTACAACACTCAAACATGGAGACAAAGGGCATGGACAAGAAGTAGACATGTTACTTAACAAGCATGAACTTAGAACACACCCAAAAACCTACTGGAACATAATTAACCAAGCATGGCAAGTTGCAATAAAATTATCCAGACTTAGCCAAAATCTAGGAAAGCAAAAACATCATCACGATGCTGCCTTCGGAGGCACAAAACAACATGAATATCAACTCCACTAAGTATATAAAGATCATGGACTTGTAGTAGACATAGCATACATCAAACAACTCCATTGGACCAACTCCATAGGAGGCATGGATCAATAGCAACAAGCTACATCAAATTGATCATGCTGATAAAACCTGACAGGTATAATTTATATCAACTTGAGAGTAAGAAATAAATAAGCTACATCAGGCCATATGTGCAAGTAAGGGCATGGATGGATAGAGCATAACATGGACAACAAGGAATGATCATTTGACATACTAAAACATGTATGGATTTGAGTGGGGCATCAAGCAAACATAGCATCAGGTTAACAGATTTCCAGACTTAGCAGTTTTTTCACCAAGTATAAAACAATTTTTTCACTAAGTATAAAACATTAACATTGGCATGTCATGTCTACAAGCTTGTTTAAGTCACCTCAAGAATATCATGGAAAGTGAATTGCACCACAGCAAATACCATATGATGGTGCTTCTAAAACATATTGACATGTGACATGAGGACAAACACATCAATAGCAATGAGTACTTCAAAACAACATCTCATAACAAGTTTCAGCACTTAACAGCCACGTGCACTTTTGCAACAGAGATTAACATGTCAATATGACACCTAACATGAATGCTACAGCAACCATCATGTAGAGCACTTCACAATGAACATTTTGACATATCATATGCTCCATTTGGACCAACATGCACAAAGTTATCACATCTCAAACATGGCAAGAAATCTATAGGTAACAACAGTTTTAAACATATAGCACTCTTGCAACGATGATTAGGTCATCAAAATGAACTCAAACAAGCATGCCACAGTGGAACAAAATGAAGAGCATATCACCACGATCATTTTGACATATCATATGCACAATTTGGACAGGCACACTAAAAGTTACAACCATGCAAAGAGTGCAACAAAATATAACAGTTTAGGGACTTAGCCAAAATTTTGACTAAGGAAAAAAAAACAAGCGAGCGGGGAATAACTATACGACGCACAGAGGCGCGGGTTAGGCTTCTCACCACTGGGCTCGGCCCAGGTCGGAGCGGAGGTGGATCGGGCCGGGGAGCTGGACTGGCTTGGGCCGGAGGGAGGTGGCGGCTGGGCCCCGCGGGAATTGGGCCGCAGGCAAGCGGGGCGGGGCGTCGTCGTTCCGATCCGCTGGATCGGGGCAATGGCGGCGGTGCCCACCGGCGACGGCACGACGGCATGGCGACGGGGCCGGGAATGGCGCGGGGTGGCGCCGGCCTGCATCTGGCCGGAGGCTGGGCCGACGGTGGCCGGCGCGGTGGCGGAGGCGAGCTGCGGCGACGGTGCTCGGCGGCGTGGAGATCCACAGGGTTGGCGGCGATGGCCGACGCGGTGGCGCGGGAGGCAGCTGACGGCAGAGCTCGGGTGGCCGGGGGCGGCGAGGCAGGCCGGCGGCGACGGGGCAGGCCGGCGGCGAGGAGGAGGCAGCCGCGGGGCGGCAGAGGCGCGCGGGCCGGGCGGGCCGGCCTCGGGCCGCGGCGGGCCCGACGGCGCGGGGAAGTGGGGCGGCGGTGACGGCGAATCCGGTGGTGACACGTGGCGGCGGTGGAGCAAGTCGGACATGTCCGGCCGGGTTGGACGTGCCCGTCGGCGGCGGGGAGGAGTTTGCTAGGGTTTTGCCCGAAAAAATGGACGTGGGGGACTGATTTATAGGCATAGGGAGCTAGGAAGGTCCAAATGGGGAGCGGTTTTCAGCCACGCGATCACGATCTGACGACCGAGATGATGGGAGTGGTTGTGCTGGGTTAATGGGCTGTTGTGGAGGGGGTCTTAGGCCAAAAGGAAGAGGTACTTGTAGCCCACTAGGTTAACCGTTGGAGTACCAAACGAACTCCAAACGCGATGAAACTTGACAGGCGGCCTACATGTACCAAAACAACAACGCACGACAAATCTCAACTCATTCCGGGAACGTTACATGGCCATACACGAAAGAAGGACTCGGGGGTGCCACGGACACGTGTGTGAGTGTCGGAACTCGAAACGGACAACGGGAAGAGGCGAGTGGGACCGGGTGCAAGTGAAAACCCGAATGCAATGCAATGCACATGATAACATGACATGGATGAAATACACACACGCGCACGACAAAACAAAGAAACCCGAAATGAAAGAAGAACCCAGAATGGAATTGATGTAGTCAACGTTTCATATATTGCCATAAATGGAAGGTGCTACATCTGGGGTGTTACAAACTCTCCTCTACTACAAAAAGACATCGTCCCGAGATCTAGGACTGGAAGAAGGAAGGGTACTCGGAACGAAGGTGATCTTCTCGCTCCCACGTAGCTTCTCGGTCGGTATGGTGTGACCACTTAACTTTCAAGAACTTGATTGACTTGTTGCAGGTTTTTCGCTCAGTTTCTTCAAAAATAGCAACAGGGTGCTCACGGTAAGACAAGTCTTGTTGAAGATCAATATCCTCGAACGGAATGGTGCGTTCAGGTGTCTTGAAGCACTTGCGGAGTTGAGACACGTGAAACACATCATGAACATTTGCAAAGTTGGAGGGGAGCTCAAGTTGATAGGCTAGATCGCCTCTTTTGCCAAGAATCTTGAAAGGGCCCACGTATCTAGGAGCAAGCTTTCCTTTGATACCGAATCTTTGGGTTCCTTTCATAGGAGAAACACGGAGATAGACATGATCTCCAATGTCGAAGGACAACTCACGATGCTTGCTGTCATAGTAGCTCTTTTGACGTGACTGAGCGGCTTTGAGATTCTCACGTATGACTTTGCACATCTCTTCAGCTTCTGAGATCAAGTCGTTGCCAAGAAGTTGACGTTCACCAGTCTCGGACCAGGTGAGAGGGGTACGACACTTTCTGCCATAGAGGATTTCAAAAGGAGCTTTGCCGGCACTTTCTTGGAAACTGTTGTTGTAAGAGAACTCAGCAAACGGGAGACAATCTTCCCACTTCATACCGAAAGAGATGACACAAGCTCTGAGCATGTCTTCGAGGATCTGGTTCACTCTTTCGACTTGACCACTAGTCTGAGGGTGAAACACAGTGCTAAAAAGGATCTTAGTGCCCATGGCTGACTGAAAGGAGTCCTAGAACTTGGATGTGAACAAACTTCCATGGTCTAAGGAGATAACTTGAGGAATGCCATGTAACGACACAATTCTGGAAGTGTACAACTCTGCCAACTGAGCTGCATTGATGGATTCTTTGACGGGAAGGAAGTGAGCTACTTTATTTAGCTTGTCAATCACTACATGGATAGCATCATTCCCCTTCTTGGACTTGGGAAACCCAGTGATGAAATCCATTTCAATGTGGTCGAATTTCCACTCGGGAATAGGTAGAGGTTGGAGGAGACTGGCTGGACGTTGATGCTCTGCCTTCACTCTTCTGCAGACATCACATTCATTCACAAATTGGGCAATCTCCCTTTTCATGCGAGTTCACCAGTTAGATTGCTTGAGGTCTTGGTACATCTTGGAACTTCCGGGATGAATCGAGAGGAGGGAGTCATGCGCTTCGTTCATTATGAGCTTCCTGAGATCACCCTTGGGAACCACAATTCTATCCTCAAAGAACAAGGTGTCTTTCTCATCAACGCGATAACACTTGTATTTGGGAGTACCCTTAGCAATACCATGTTTCACTTTCTGCACCATAGCATCACTTAGTTGGGCCTCACGGATCTGATCTTCCAAGGTAGGAGCAACTTGAAGATTTGCAAGAAAGCCTTGCGGAACAACTTGGAGGTTGAGCTTCCTGAATGATTCACAAAGTTCAGGCTGGAACAGCTTGAGAAGGAGACTGTTGCAATATGCCTTTCTGCTCAAGGCATCTGCAATGACATTGGCCTTGCCAGGTGTGTACTCAATGCTTGTATCATACTCTTGGATCATCTCAACCCAATGAGTCTGGCGAAGGTTCAGGTTAGGCTGTGTGAAGATGTACTTCAAGCTCTTGTGATCGGTGAAGATGTCCACTTTTTTGCCCAATAGAAGGTGTCTCCACGTGATCAAGGCATGTACTACTGCTGGTAGCTCGAGATCATGTGTGGGGTAGTTCTTCTCATTTGGCTTCAACTGACGAGAAGTGTATGCCACAATCTTCTTGTCTTGCATGAGAACACCACCAAGTCCTTGTAAAGAAGCATCACATAAGACTTCATAGGGCTTGGACTCATCCAGAGGAGTAAGAATCGGAGCAGAAATGAGCTTATCTTTGAGTGTTTTGAATGCCACATCACAATCAGGAGTCCAGTTGTACTTGACATTCTTCTGTAGCAAGTTTGAGAGAGGCTTGGCAATCTTGGAGAAGTTCTCAACAAACCTTATGCAATAGCTAGCGAGACCAAGGAAGCTTCGGAGTTGCTTGACGTTCTGCGGGGGTTCCCAGTTGACAATTGCTTCAACTTTCTCAGGGTTGACAAAAATACCCTTGGCAGAGATGATATGGCCAAGATACAAGACCTTATCCAGCCAGAATTCACACTTGGAGAACTTCGCATAGAACTTGTGTTCACAGAGTCTGTCAAGGACCAAACGGAGGTGCTTGGCATGGTCTTCTTCATTCTTGGAGAATACCAAGATGTCATCCAGATAGACGAAAACAAATTCATTGGTGTAGGGCTTGAATATGAAGTGCATCATCCTCGAGAAGGTGGGTGGAGCATTTGCGAGGCCAAAAGACATGACCGTGTATTCATAGGAGCCGTAGCTTGTTCTGAATGCGGTCTTGTGAATATCCTCTTCACGGATGCGAATCTGGTGGTAACCCATCCGGAGATCAAGCTTTGAGTACACCTTTGCTCCTTTGATCTGCTCGAACAATTCATTGATATTGGGGAGTGGATACTTGTTCTTTATTGTCTTCTTGTTCAATGGCCGGTAATCAACGCAAAGGCGTTCCATGCCATCCTTCTTCTTGACAAATAGAACACCACAGCCCCAAGGAGAAGTAGTAGTCCTGATTAGACCCATACGCTCTTGCTCATAGAGTTGTTTCTTCAGCTCCTTCAACTCATCAGGAGAAAGCTTGTACGGACGCTGGCATGCTGGCTCGGTACCGGGCTCGAGTTCAATGACGAATTCAACTTGACGATGCGGAGGCATGCCTGGAAGCTCTTCAGGGAAAACATCTTCATATTCATTGACCACCGGAATCTGAGAGATGGCATTAATCTCGCGCTTGTCATTGGGAGAGAATAGCCTGATTGTGTTATCTTGAGAGGCGAAGATAATCACGTCTTCGTCAGAATGAGTAAGCTTGACTTCCTTATTTGCGCAATCAATGTGAGCATCATGCTTGGAAAGCCAATCCATCCCAAGAATAAGATCAATGTCGGAGTTGCCGAGAATAACCGGAGAAACCAGAAAGCAGTAATCACCCATGTGAATAGATACATCCGGAGCCATCAAATTAGAAGTCATGTTTTTTCCCGGAGAAATAATTTGCAACTTCTTATCCAGAAATGCCGAAGTGAAATTATGCTTGGTAAAGAATGGTCTTGACATGAAGCAAAGTGATGCACCAGAATCAAACAATACTTTTGCAGGAATAGAGTTAACTGAGAGGTTACCAAGTATCACATCCGAAGAATTCTCCGCTTGAGCTGCATTCATCAGATTCACTCTTGCTTGCTTGGGATTGTGCTTGACAATAGCAGTGCTGACAGGTGGAGGAGGTGGAAGGCACGTTGGGTTGGGACACTTGTTAGCATAATGACCCTTCTGAGTGCACTTGTTGCAAACCACTTCTGAGAGAGGACGGTGATAAGGAGCACTTAACTTCGAAGCTTGAAAGTGATTCTTGGACTGATTGCTTGGGTTGGGTGGGTGGGAGAAACCACATCCACCAGAGTGCTTGTTGTTGTTGTTGTTGTTGTTGTTGTTGTTCTTGTTGTTGGGAGGGCGGAGCACTGGAGGAGGTGGAAGCCAAACTTCTGTTGCTTTGCGACCACTTGGGAAGAAGAGAAGGAGTTAACAACATCTCTGATCCTCTTTTTGGAAGCTTCAACCTTGAGCTGGGCTGCCTCTTGCTTAAGGGCCATGTTATAGAATTGATCAAATTCATCCGGCTCAAACAAGGTGAGAGCTAGCTGGAGTTCATCCTTCAGACCACCACGAAACTGATAAATCTTACTCTTGGAATGTGGGATGTCTTGCTTGGCATAGCGGGCAAGGTTCTGGAACTTGACATTGTATTGATAAACGGACATGGTGCCTTGCTTCAGGTTGCGGAATTGCTCACGCATGCCTTCGATGACACTAGTTGGAATGTGGTGAGAGCGGAAATCCTTGCAGAAGTCAGTCCACGAGATTTCACGTCCTTCTCTGGAATCTTTGTACTGCTGCCACCAATCAGCAGCTTGGTCCTTGAGTTGGAAGGCGGCAAACTTGACATAATCCTCAGGTCTCACATTACTGCACTTGAAATGCTTTTTGATGTCTGTTATCCAGTCTTCAACATCTAGCGGATCCACACAGTAACTGAACGCCTTCGGTTGGTTTGCTAGGAATTGGCTGAGAGTAGCAAAGTGAGGTTGGTTGAACAAATTGCCTTGACCTTGGTTCCAATGACCACATTGATTTGCTTGGTTGGCTTAAAAGTTCTGCATCATTTGCATAAGCATCTGGGTGTTCTGGTTCGTCGCTTGCATAATTGCTCTCCAGGCCTCAGACGGAGGAGGAGGGGAAGGAGGACGATCAGGAACTTCTTCCCCCTCTGGGTTAGCATTGGGAACCTTCTTAGGAGCCATCCTGAATGAGATGACAACTATTAGCCATTGATTGAAAATATATAAGCTAAATCAACGACTATAATTGCAACATAAGTCTTCACAAGAACATTCGAACAAGATGAACGGATGTAATCCACAGTTTAATGGTACAACAATCTTCTCGAGAAGCCACTTGGGAGAACAAAAGGTAAATAAAAGCAACAAGGAGCAGATAGAACAAATACAAGATAGAAGCTTCGTTCGACATATTCGTGCTGAAAGCTTATGGAACGTGTTACAAAAGGGTTTTGCAATCCCCGGATCAGCATAGCCAAGGACCCTTTAAGATGCAACTCCCGATCGGAACAAACGCCCATAAAACTACTTCACTCAATGTAGAACCCCGAACTCCATATCATGCATTCGTTGGAAGAATGCCTACGAACTACTAGATGAACCCACCTATTAATTTCCGAAAGTTTGCAGTTATGCAATCAGGTGTTGGGGATATAGGGGAAGCATCGCGCACTCAACTCTAATCCTACATCTAGCTGTATCCATCCTTCAACACATAACCAGTTATTTTCGGAAACCGTTTACCTCGGACCTTCGAAACGCATCTGCTATACAAGCTATGGCAATACTCCCGAACTACCTCCCCAGTACTGGGTGATGTCGGGGTTATCTTGCCACTAACCGCATAGGAGAGTTTTCGATGTCGGCCGTCTTAAGTATTCCAGAACTGCTACGATAGATTTGTGACGACAACACCTCGGAGCTCAACTCCCCGGGACACTGCCACAACCCCTAAATGACAGGAGGCATCAAGAACAATGTTCTCGTGACAAAGACATCGGAACAATCCAAACAATACTCGCGTGATCCTAAAAAACAATTTAGTGAATTTTTGAGAGTAGAAGAGATAGAGCAATCGTCAGGAGTCCTCACCAGAGTGAAAAAGGGATGAGGAGTAAAAAGAAATCCTACTCTCCGATATATATAGGACTCAAAACATTTCAAGTGTGTGCCTAGACTCAACCGTCAACGATTCGATCAATCAGTGGGGGCTCCTAGGTCGGAGAAGGCTCAGATTACCAACTTGTAATGCCTAGTATGAGATTATACCTCCTACGTGTCGAGGCACGACTTAAAGGTATAAGCTCATACTAGAATGATCTCAAGTATGTTATCTTTGCCCGACTCATGTAAAAGAGGGATGAAATTGCAAAAGAGTAGTTGGCTTACACTCGCCACGTCACACAATACATTACATAAGCAATCATCATCCAAATAACATCACAGTCCGACTACGGACGAAGATCCAAATGAAAGATACCATAAATAAATAACACAAGGTCCCGATCATCCTAGTAAGAGCCCTACCGATCCTCTGGATAAGACACGTAGTATCGCCCACGCTCTTCGTCGAACTCCAAGTATAACTCTGTGCCATCACCTGTGTAGTTCACCATGGTACCTGCATCTGGTGTTGTGTAGAATCTGTGAGCCACTGAGGACTCAGCAATCCCGTTCCCGGGTAGCAAAACTATCTAAGCCTTGGGTGTGGAACAAGGCTGAAGAACAAGGTTGCAACTGCACTAGCACTAGCTTACGTGTTTAGAGCGAGAAGAGAAGTGCCACGAGCGTCAAAGTGATCACGAAGTGATCCTATCTAAGCACGTCAAACATAACCCCACCGTGTTCACTTCCCGAACCCCTTCGGAAAATGACCGTCACGGTTACTCACGCTGGTAGTGTATTCTGCACATGGTGTCAAGTTATCTACAACCAGATATTAACAAATTCTCATCTGCCACATAACCACGGGCACGGCTTTCGAAAGATCAAACCCTGCAGGGGTGTCCCAACTTAGCCCATCACAAGCTCACGATCTGCGGAGTTGCAACTCCAAGGTGGGAAGACCCGAGTGTTCTCGGAATCCCGTGCTCAAGATATTCCGACTAAGGTAAAACTAATCCAGCAAGTCCTCCCAGCGTGCCGACACCCTCATAGTAGCCGCACGTATCTCGTCTCAGGCCACGACTGGATAAGTCATCCTATAGGTTTTTACCAGCCCTCGAGTTTTCTTGAGGTGGCCCCGCAGTCTGCTAAGTTTGGACCAACACTGTCACACCCTGCTTTTTGTAACATGTCATTTGCATCAATAAAGCATGAAAATTTAGACCAGCATATTTTTTTGGCATCATTTGGCTTTTATTTGGAATCAAGTTTTTCTCTGTGTGTGTTTCTAGTGCTCTTTAAAGTCAACTACTCCCTCTTGTAGATTTCATCTCCTTACCCCAAAACTTCTGCCCAATGATCATACCAAGTGTTTATAACAGTATAGTATTTTCTTATAAAATTAATTTGGCCAAAATGTATTTTCAAAAATTAGTTTTCCAAAAAACCCCTGAATTGAGGTTTGCACTTCAAGTGCTTGATTTAGGGTGAGAAAAATATTTCAAAGATTATATTTGAAACCTAGTAGTTATAGGACTCCCATAAACCACAAAAGTATAATTTTAAAAGTTATTTTCCTATTTTATTTAAAAGCTTTTTCTTAAGGCCAGAAATGGTCTTTAATAGGGAAAAATTATTTAATTATTTCAAAAATATTTGCCAAATTCAAGGAGACTCATAGGACATATATTGTCCATATATAAGAGTTTCAACACTTGGTCATGTTCAAATATTGGTCAAATCCCTCAGAAACCCTTTCTGGATATTTCAAGCTTTTGAAATATTTACAAAGGAAATATTCTCTAAAAATTCCAGGGAAATTCTATCATGTAATATATGACATACTTGATGATCTTGCCAAGCCCCATGCCTTGGGAAGCAAGAAAACATCATCAAAACCCCTCAAAACCATTCTGTCCATATCTGAAGTTTGAGCAACCTTACATTGCCAAACTTGTCCAAATGCTCTCAAACATGGTACACATGCTAGAATGGTCTAATAAGGCATCTAGACCAAATGGCACAAGCTTTGGAGAGGGGTAACTTGATCAGAGTACCCCAAAACCATTTCTGTTCAAATTCAAATTTGAACAACTTTACATTACCAACTTTTTACTTGGGGCTTCAAACTTTGTGGGCATGATCATAACCCCAAATAATGACACTACACCAAGTGGTGCACCAAGGGGAGATGATTAGCTTGACTCAAACATGGTGAAACCATTTCTGTTGATTTCTAGGGTTCACCAAAGTTACATTGGCAGGTTTCTTCAAATAAGCCCAAACTTGGTGAAACACCCTATTTCCATATGCCATTTAATCCTGTTAAGTGTCATGGCTAGTGGAGATCATTTGACTTCTCTAAACCACATCAAACACCTTCTGGTGATTTCCCAAAGTTACCATTTTCACCTCTTCTCCTGTTCTCCTTGAGCCCAACTTTCTACCACAGCTTCCCCATATCCCCTTGCACCTCCAGTAACTTCCCCATGGCCAGAGCTCAATAATTGAGGGGTGAAAACCCCATTTTACCTTGCTGGACAACCCAGTTTTCACCTTCCCTCAGCCTCCCTCCTCTTCCATTGGATAACCAGGGCATCCAAGACCGCACGCACTTGTTTACTCCACCCCTGACCCCCCCAGACATGGTGGCCGCGTCCAGCAAGCCAACGGCATGCCCTGGCATGCAATAGGCGTGCTCCAGAGCGCGCTACAATGCACATCCGCACTGTAGTTTCCTCCAATCAGCCGCCTCCGACCACCTCGTGCTTCCCCCTCACGCGATTCGATGCTCCTCGACGTCCGCAACACGCCCCGACGCTGTCCCCCTCCTCCTTCTCCCTCCTGTGGCCGCCCTCGAACGCGCGCCGGCCGCCCGTGAGCTCTAATCCTCTGCCTCACACGCGCGCTGCTCTGGAAGCTTCCTCCGCTCTCTCTCTCTTCCTCTCCCCGGCCCTAGACTGCATCCACCAACTCAACAGACACCACCCCAGCTCCTCCTGAGCCCTGTGGCAACGAGAAGAAGCTCGCCGGCGCACAGGTCCATGGCACCTCGCCGTTCGCCTATAAAAGGACCCCTCGCGCTCCTCCTCTCCTCACCAATCACTCCATCACCCACCTAATTCCCCCCTGCGCCACACGCTCCACTCCAGACAGGCCCGAGCTCGAGACCGAGCTCGAGCTCCGCCGCGGGGCTCGCCGTCGTCCGCTCGGTACAGGCCGTCCCAGCCACTCCTCTCGCTCGATCTAGCACCGCAAGCCTCCACTGATCACTTTACCCCCGTTTCCCCTCTCTGCAGCTGCTGGAAACGGCTGGAACCACCACCACCCGAAGCTCCTCCGTCGTGTGACCTCGCCGCCGGCGAACCAGGCCACTCCGGCGACCCACACCACCTCCACCAGATCGACGACACCTCGCTGACTCCATCCCTGCCCTTATCTCGCCCTGCCGTGCCCCAAATCGTCGTCGGTGAGCTCGCCGACCCTCGGCCGGAGGGTTAGGGATGACAGGCGGGCCCCGCCTGTCAGCCTTCCCTCGCCCTCACCCCTCTATCCTCTCATTGACGACGGGCCTCGCCCGTTAGGTTTGAAAACCTAGCGCGCGCGCTGGCGCCCGTGCGGTGGGCTCATTCGCCCTGGGCCTGCTGCACTGTGGCCGTTCTGGCCCAGTTGCACAGGGCCCTTTTTCTTTTTTCTTTTCTGTGGGATTTTCAAATAATTTCACAGGATTAAATATTTATCCAAATGAAATAATTCCAGTTCCTAAAAACTTGTAAAAATCCAACCTATTTAATGATGTCACTTTCACCCATATCCATGTACCTTTTCTGTTCTGTTCAAATTTAAATCCATATTTGAACACTAAAACCTCTGTTCAAAAATTCATGTACCCCATTTTGTCACTCCAAAACTCAAACTAAGAATTTTTGCCATCTTAGTTTTCCCTCTAGTATTTGATAAAAATAAGTTGACATTTTTTTTGAGCACTTTGGTTTTTCTGTTTTTATTGTGGTCTTATTTTTCCCGTTGTTTATTGCGACGATTAGATACCGTGTTTGACAAGGTTGCTGAAGAAGAAGAAGGGGAAGGATTTGAAGACCTTGAAGACCAAGCCAATCCAGGCAAGTAGCCCCTTGACCATGATACCCTTGTGTTCCTCAGAACCCATTTATTTCCGAAATGCATGATGATAAGAGTGACGGTGGTGACCTAGTTGAGAGCCACCACATGATGCATGCCTTACTCATGATCTTGCTATATGCTTAGATGCAATGCAAATAATTAGTAGTGATGCTTAGTGATGCATGTGAGCCATGAATCTTTCGTGGTTGCAATCTTTTCGAAAACCCCACCGGGTGCCCCTAATGCCCGAGGGTGATGTTGAGTTGGGTCATCACTTGAGGAAGAAGTGGTGTGCCAAGAAAGATCTTGTGTGTGGGTGAAATGATGGATTAGATTTATGTGTGACTACCGTCCCAACCAAACATGTGCAACCACTCTACCCCTTATGGGACGTGGCATTATTGATTACTTAGGCTGATACTAGCATGATGCCCACATTACTTGTGGCGGGAAAGACTTGAGGTCACTCCCGGGACGGGGTCGTGCTTGGGTAGACGACCATGACTATTTTTACAGGGCACCGGACACACCGTTGGTCCCTTCGTGTACGCGTGACATTGAAAATAGGGCAAGTCCCATGATCTATTGTTTGTACTCGAGGGCCGTGCACCAACGAGTGGACCCTATGCTAGTGTAGTCTAGGGAAAGATGATGACCGGGTGCTTCCCCCGAGTACTTGAGGTACTGCGGCATCGTGGGTGACACGAAAGCTTCCCGGATCTTGTGGGTAAAGTGCGCAACCTCTGCAGAGTGTAAAACTATTCGAATAGCCGTGTCCACGGTCATGGACAGTTGGGTGGTGCTACTTAAACTATGTCCAGAATTTTATTATCTCGGTGAAAGTATGTGTGTGTGTTGAGTCAAGGTGGTGACTTGACTCGTTGACAAAGAATTAAACTCTATTCATGTTGATATCGGTAACCTGTCTTCGAGGTTACCCAAATTTATTGATGCATGTTACATGATGGTAGAATATTTAATCTAGCTTGTAGCTGGTTACTCATTGTTGTACAATTGCATTGTTACCTTGAACCAAATCATGGGTTGCTTGCGAGTACATTCAAAGTACTCATTGGCTTGCTGCTGGTTATTTAATTGGCCAGGCATGGAAGAGCAGGAATATGAAGAAGAATTCTATGGAGACGAACATGCGAACTAGGACGCTCTCCCAGTCAGAATGCCTGTAGGGTTAAGGCAGATGGCTTGGGTTCTACTTATCTACGAATACTTTCGCTATTCGGGTTATTTGCTATTCAGCCCTTGAGGCTTTATCTATGTAAGACTTGGCCATAATGGTCATAATTTGTGTAAGACGGTATGTATGGATGTAAGACTCTTGTTATTCAGCTTCTGTGTGTTCAGTGAGCATTGATCTCTGGGATCACTGTACACGTGCATTCGGTGATCTCGACTCTTAAGTCGGGGTCCCCACAGAGCTGGTATCAGAGCCATCCTGACTGTAGGAAGCCTTAGTTAGCATGGGCGTTAGTTAGATGAGAACCTTTTCAAAAACCTTCTGAACCTCTCTTCTTTTCTAAACCTTACCAAACCTGAGATATCATCGGCTTATTAACCTCTCCTATTCAACCTTTGTAGATGGCCGCTGTACCTGAAGAGCACCTGACCACTGGGTTTCCCTTGCTTCTCGAGGATAGCCTCCAGGAGTGCCAGTTCCACTGAGCACCCATCCTCACCTACCATGAGCATTGGGTTAACGACACTGAGGTGGAGTGCCATGTGGAAGTGATCGTGAAGGCAAACGATCCTCCCACAAGTTGGTTCTTCGAGGGACCCCAGATGGCAACACTACCTCTCGCTGTCGAGGCTGCTGCACTCAAGGCACTAACCCGTCTCCACGAGCTTCTTCCGGAGATGGCAGCCAAGATGACAACCCGCTTCTTTCCTTACCGGAAGGAAGGTGAAGATGAAAGCAGCGCACAAGCCCCTCCACTGAAGGAAGGACTTCCACTTCGATTCCAGACCTACTTCAGCCTATGTGCCGACAGCTTGGCACAAGATTTGGTGTCAGGCCCAAGATGCGATTCTATCCCGATCACGTGACACTTACGTGATTGGGGCACAACCGCATTTCGGGCGCTTAGCAAGATGGATATCATTACATCGTACCATTACATACATACATGGGGGATACAACAATACATACAAGTCACATGAATACAACAACATCAATACAAGTATCCGACTACGGATACAAACAAGAAAAACACAAGACATCCATCTGCTATCCCAGGCTGCCGACCCGGAACCTAACCCAAGACTGAAGAAGAAGAACTCCAACAAAAGAACAACGCTCTCACGTCAAGACATCGGAAACCTGCACCTGCAACTGTTGTTGTAGTATCTGTGAGCCACAAGGACTCAACAATCCCATAACCATGGGTAACAAGACTATCAAAGCTTAATAGGTAGGAAGAGGTAAAGTGGTGAGGTTGCAGCAGTGGCTAAGCAAAATATGATGGCTAACTTACGAGTACAAGAATAAGATGAGCATCTACGCAAACGGTCGCAAACTAGTAGTGATCGCTAAAGATCCTGACTACATACGAGTCAAACATAACCCCACCATGTTCTCTTCTCAACGTGAAAAGAGACAGTCACGGTTACTCACACAGTTGTGTGTTTTACTTTGGATCCTCTGTCAAGTTTTCTACAACCGGACATTAACAAATTCCAATCTGCCACATAACCGCGGGCACGGCTTTCGAAAGATCATAACCCTGCAGGGGTGTCCCAACTTAGCCCATCACAAGCTCTCACGATTAGCTGAAGTGATAAATATAATATCATCACCCCTTATCTTAGGGAAATCCGATCAGGCTCGGCATCCCGGTGCACAAGACATTTCGACAATGGTGAAACAAGTCCAGCAAGACCTCCCGGCGTGTCGACACCCTGATAGTAGCCGCTCGTATCTCGTCTCAGGCCACGTCCGGATGGGCGAAGCTACAGGTAAAACCAAACCTCGAGTTTCCCCGTGGTGGCCCTGCAGGCTCCCCGTTTGGGACCAACACCATCAGCACTGGCCCCCCTGCTATGTAGAAAGAAACCTCGGGTAGCGCTAACTCCCTATGCAAATTAATTAATTAATTAAGTTGTTATTATGAGCAAATTAAAACCAATGTTGGGCTTTGCTGGAGGAGTTTTATTCAAAGTTGAAGTGTCAAGGGGTCCCCATATACCCATCGTGTAAGGAACGCAAAATCAAGGAACACAATGCCGGTTTATCGGCGCCTAAGGTGGCATGAGTGGAACAAAACACCGAGCAAAAGGCCAAGCCTTCCACTCATGCCCAGTATATAGGTGTGTTAATAATAATAATAGATATTGTGATATTCCAACAACAAGTTCCCACCTGGAATGATCTTCATCTTCACCTGCAACTAACAACACTATAAGAGGGGCTGAGCAAGCGGGTAACATAGCCAAACAATGGTTTTGCTAAGAAGGTGTCAAAGGTTAGAGGTTTCATGGCAACAAGGAGAGGCTGACATAAAAGATGGGTAGCGCGACATGTAACGATAGCATCGAGACAACTAAGCATGGCAATGGTAGTAAAGGTATCCAAGGGTATGATCATCTTGCCTGAGATCCCGCAAGGAAGAAGAACGGTTCCGTGAAGAAGACGGAGAAGAAGCCTTGAAGAAGAACCACGGGTAGACGATCGAATCCTCACGAACACAACAGAACAAGCACTAACGAGAAGAAGCAAGCAATACGGTAAACAAACCACTCAAGAACATGACAATAGGCACTACCAAGTATGATGCAAAACAAGTCTACTTATGATGCACAGAAAGTCTACGCAGGAAGCAAAACATGGCAAGGTAGGAAGCACAGCAAAACAGCACAAGTTTATATATGATGCATTACATGGCAAGGTATGATGCATGACAATTATATACAGGAAGCAATACATGGCAAGGTAGGAAGCACAGAAAACATCACAGGAAACATGGCAATGTGCTTAAGCAAGTATGATGCAAACAAGTCTATATAGGAAGCACAACAAGTCTATACAGGAAGCATTACATGGCAAGGTAGGAAGCATAGAAAACAACACAAGTCTATATGATGCAATACATGGCAAGATATGATGCATGACAAATCTATACAGGAAGCACAACAAGTATATACAGGAAGCATAACATGGCAATGTAGGAAGCACATCATGACAACGGTGCAAGATGCACCCAAACATCAACCAAACTCACTCAAAACATGAAAACAATATGATATTATGATTCTACATTCAAAAACACATGAGTTTCATATAAAGAACACCCCAAACGGAGCAACGGGCTAAAAGATACACATGAAACAAGATATAACAACAAGCTGAAAATAACAGCCACATAGCAACTTTGGAGCATGATAAATATAAGCTACAACACTCAAACATGGTGATAAGAAGCATGAACATGAAGTAGACATATCCTACAGCAAACAACTCCATTGGAGCATCTCCATAGGAGGCATGGATCAATAGCAACAAGCTATAACATTTTGAACATGACAACAAAAACCTGACAGCAGTATTTTATAGCAACTTGGGAGCAAGAGTTAAATATGCTACAACCACCCAAATGAGCATGTGAGAGCATGAATGGATAGACAACAACATATACAACAAGGAAACATCAATAGTCACCCCAAAACTATCATGGATTTGCCTAGAACAACAAGCAAACATGGCATCTGGATATTACATATTCCAGACTTAGTGAAATTTCACTAAGTGTTAAAACATCAGTAACATCATGGCATGTTTGCGAGCAAGTTTAATTCACCTCAAAGCATAACATGGAAAGGTAAAAGCACCACATCAAAGAACACATCCTGGAGATTCTAAAACATCTAGGCATGTGACATGGGGACAAACACAACAATAGCAACAAGCTCCTCAACTAGGCATCTCGTAACAAGTTTCAGAACATAACAGCCAAATGCACTTTTGCAACAGAGATTAACATGGCAATATGAATTCAAACAATCATGCTATAGCAACCAACATGTAGAGCATGTCATGATGAACATTTTGACATATCGTTTGCATCATTTGGATAAACATGCACCAAGTTATCACATAGCAAACATGGCATGAAAACAAATAATAGCAGCAGTTTATAACAAGTAGCACTCTTGCAACAGATATTTAAGCATCTAGATGAACTCAAACATGCATGGCACAATGGAACAAAGTGTAGAGCATATCACCACGATCATTTTGACATATCATTCACTCAAAACGGATAAGCACACAAAAATATATCACTATGCAAAGATGCAACATTATGATGACAGGAAAAGGACTTAGCAGATTTTACTAGGGGAAAAAAACACACGGGCGAGATAACTAAGAGGCGCACTGGGCGAAGGATAGGGAGGAGGCTCACATTGGGCTTCGGCCCAGGTGCAGAAGAGGGCAGCAGGCCGGTGGAGCTGGAGCCAGGCCGGGCGCTGTGGGCCTTAGGGCTAGGCCGACCCACGAGGCGGCGGGGCTGGGCCCAGGCGGCAGAGGCGGCTGGATGGGCCTGGAGCGAGGAGAGGGGGCTGATACGTCCAAAACGTATCTATAATTTCTGCTTGCTCCATGCTTCTTTTGTGTGATATTGCTATGATATTGATGCACTTCCATACACTTTTGATCATATTTGGACTAACCTATTAACTCAGTGCACCACAGTGCCAGTTCCTGTTTTCTGCTGTTTTTCTATTTCAGGTTTCCCCCATATTAAAGGTGCTCCTAAAATTCCAGGAAAAATATAGGAAAAATCAGCGTACAGGAAGCTTCGCGAAGAACCAAAGATGGGCCAGAGGGGGGCCAGGGGAGGCCCAGGCGGCCACCTGGCGCGGCCCCACCCCTGGCCACGCCAGGGGGGCGCCTGGGGCCCCTGCTCCGCCTCTGGCTGCCCCCCTTCGCCTATATATCCCTCTCGTCCCGAAACCCTCGAGGACAGAACCCTTTTTCGGGATCTCGCCTCTGTTCCGCCGCCGCAGTGCTTCCTAGATCGGGAGCATCAGGAGAACTCTTCCCGGCACCCTGCCGGAGGGGAGAACCACCACCAGGAGCTTCTCCACCACCATGGACGCTTCCCGGATGAGTCGTGAGTAGTCCAACTTGGACCATGGGTCCATGATCAGTAGCTATGTGATGTTCTCCTCCCCTCTTTGCTCTTCATGGTTTAGACCTCGTGAGCTGCCCTACATGATCGAGGCACATATGTAATCTTTCTGCTGTTGCTTTGCTGAGTTTGCTGGGATCTGATGGATTATGAGACTATGTTCAGATTGTGTTTGAGTAATATATTTGATTTACCTCTTTTATATCTTTGTTCTTGAGTAATTCTTGCATGTTCTCCGTTGCTGTTTATTGCTTTGGCCAAGTAGTAGGTAGTAACTCCAAGAGGGAGCGTTATGCCTGATTGTGGGTTCATGCCCCCTGATGACTAGCTTGAGTGACAGAAATATGAGTCTAGGGGATGTGCTGTTGCCACAAGGGAGAAAACAACGGTGTTTGTACTTGCGGGTGCAAGGATTGTTTACTTTACGCAAAGTTCTTTTAATGCAGTTGTCTGTTGCTTTGAGTTTACACTTTGGGTGGGATTCGCAACTTAATACCAGCGAGATGTTCTGGATAGATATCTCAAGGTGGATGATTAGTAGGGGATGCATATGGATTTCGGTCTACTTGCCTTGGCGTACCGCCCATGCTTTTGAGCCTCTACCTTTCTTTGCAGCATAGTTAGCATTGGTTTGCGCACATAATCCTGTCAATTGCCCAGCTGTAATTTGTTTACCTCGCTTTGCTGTTTTATCGTCTTTTGGGAGAGAGACATCACTAGTGAACATCATGGGACCCCGGTCCATATTACCACCGCTGATCACACCTTCTATTTACTTCCTGTTTTTATTTCCTAGTTGCAGTCATAGCTATCATTATTATCTCTTGTGTTTGATCCTTTGTAAACAACAAGGCCGGAGGGATTGACAACCTCTCTGTACTCGTTGGGAGCAAAGTTATCTGTATCTGTGTGCAGGTCCCGTCAACCGCTAAGTTTCTGGCGCCGTTGACACCTACTTGTCGACCCTCGGAGTCTCACGGGATTCGATCCTTGGTATCTTTGCCAAGGGAAATTTGCCGCTACGCTACATCTCAACCTTCCACTTGGGGTAACCAACAAGGGGCGAGAAGCCATCAAGCAAGTTTCTGGCGCCGTTGCCGGGGACTCCACTCTTCAAGATAGGGGAGTTGCACGCTATCTT
This sequence comes from Secale cereale, assembly GCA_902687465.1. NCBI lineage: Eukaryota > Viridiplantae > Streptophyta > Magnoliopsida > Poales > Poaceae > Secale > Secale cereale. The sequence goes on from LR738709.1 coordinate 161,763,428, forward strand.
TTATCTTTGCTTTTTAGTCTTGTTAGTTTACCTTGCAGTTTTTGCTTTAGTGTCCCTTACCAAAAATTACAAAAATAGTTATCTTGCTTGCTGCTGCTATGGGTTCCACTGAGAACACCAAGTTGTGTGACTTCACTAGTCATAACAACAATGACTTTATCTGCACGCCTATTGCTACACCTGCCACTTCAGCACCTTCTTTTGAAATTAAACCTGCTTTACTGAACCTAGTTATGAAAGATCAATTCTCCGGTGCTGGAGATGATGCTGCTTTGCACTTAAATAATTTTGTTGAGCTCTGTGATATGCAAAAGTACAAAGAAGTAGATGGTGATATTGTTAAGCTTAAGCTTTTTCCTTTCTCCTTGAGAGGAGGAGCTAAAATCTGGTTTCAATCCTTGCCTAGGAATAGTATAGATTCTTGGGACAAGTGCAAGGATGTCTTTATTGGGAAGTACTATCCCCCTGCTAAAATTATCCAATTAAGGAGTAACATAATGAATTTTAAACAATTGGATAATGAACACGTTGCCCAAGCTTGGAAACGCATGAAATCTCTTGTCAAGAACTGCCCTACTCATGGTTTGACTACTTGGATGGTTATCCAAACTTTTTATGCAGGCTTGAACTTTACCTCGCGGAACTTGTTAGATTCGGCCGCGGGAGGAACCTTTATGTCAACTACACTTGGTGCTGCCACGAAGCTTCTCGACGAGATGATGACCAATTATTCCCAATGGCACACCGAACGCGCTCCAACAGGTAGGAAGGTAAACTCTGTCGAGGAGATTTCCTCCCTAAATGAAAAAGTTGACTTGATCATGTCTCTACTTTCCAAGCAATCTTCTATTGATCCTCATGATGTTCCTTTAAATTCTTTGAATGCTCAAGATCAAGTAGATGTGAACTTTATCTCTAGAAACAATTTCAATAACTATGCTTATAGGAGTAATTTTGGTAGCAACCCTAGACCGTTCCCCTCTAATTCCTATGGGAACAACAATGCTTATCCTAGCACCAAGAACTCCACTTCTGAACTAGAGATTATGCTTAAAGACTTCATCACTACCCAAAAGGCCTTCAATAAGAGTGTAGAAGAAAAACTAGACAAACTAGATAATTTCTCTTCGAAGGTAGACAATTTAGCCCATGAGGTAGAGTTGCTTAAAATTAGAACTTCTCCTCTTGAGGAGAGGAAGACCACTCCTATGAATGCTATTCAAGTGCAAATTAATGAAAACATTAGGATGATGGCTAAACTTAAAGAGAGATGGGCTAGAGAAAAGGAGGAAGAAGATAGAATTAAGAGCCTTCCTACCCACCACACTGTTGCTACTATCCAAGTTGTTGAGGATATCCAAACTCTTAGCACCCAATGCACTCCTAGTCCCATTGGACCTATTAATGGTGATGCTATGACCTCAACCGTAGAAGAAGAAACTCCTATGACCATAGAAGCTACCAAACAAGTGAGCCTAAAGGACACCACTACCACTTTACTTGATAGTAGTGACCTTGATCTTGATAATTGCACCCTTTCTGAAGTTATTGGTTTTCTTCACAAGATGTCTAGAGATCCCCACACTAGCACACTTAATCTTGCCTTCACGGAGCATATCACTAATGCTCTTATCAAAGCTAGGGAGGAGAAGCTTAGGGTAGAAGCCTCCATACCTAGAAAGCTAGAAGATAGTTGGGATCCTATGATTAAAATTAAGTTGAATAACTTCTCTTGCTATGCTTTATGTGATGTTGGAGCTAGTACCTCCGTTATGCCCAAAATAATGTATGATATGTTTGAATTGAAACCTTTTGATCCTTGTTCTTTTGGTGTTCGTCTTGTTGATTCTTCCGTAAAGAAACCTTTGGGGAAGATCGACGATGTTCTTATCATTGTCAATGACAATTATGTTCCCATTGATTTTACTATTATGGATATTGAATGTGAACCTTCATGTCCAATTATTTTGGGACGTCGTTTTCTTCGCACCGTTGGTGCTATCATTGACATGAAAGAGGGGAATATAAAATTCCAATTCTCTCTCAAGAAAGGGATGGAATACTTCCCTAGAAAGAAGATTAACTTGCCTTTTGAGTCCGTTACACGGGCTAGCTATTCTCTTACTCTTGATAAGACTTGATCTTCTCCTTTTTGCATCATGCCTAGCTTAAAGGCATAAAAGAAAGCGCTTTTGGGAGGCAGCCCACAACGAATTAGGTTTTATTTTGCTTTTGTTGTGTCTTGATGTTTGTTACTACAGTAGCATCATCATTGTATCTTTTCTTTTCAGCTTTGTGCCAAGTTTAGCCGCCGATTGCAAGAAAGTTCAAAAGTTGTGACGTGCTGTCCAGAAAACAGATTCTGTCCTTGGACAGAAAAATTCGAATAAAATCACCAGATCATCTTTTTGATCTGAATTTGTTTGACAGCGTGCTCTATACAATTGGCTTTCGAGCGTCTGTTCTGAGTTTTTTGATTTGAGTTGCAGAAGTGCCCCGAAAAAAATATTTACTACCTGCTGGTCTGTTTTTCCCAGATTCTGTCCTGTTTTGCCTTTTCTTCGTTTTGCAAACCTTGAGCTTGCTTTTTCTTTGCAAAAACCTTTTGGCAATCTTGAGAAACAGTAGCTCTTCAAGATTATCTTTATTTCCAGTAGGGAAAAAATATTTTATTGTGGGTACTAACCTCGCTAATCAGATTATGATGAGTTATGTATGAAGGGAGTTTTCAAGTGTGCGAGGGAAGATGATAAAAGAAGATTCAGGAGGGTCAAACGCTCAAGCTTGGGGATGCCCCCGTGCACCCCCAAGAAATATTCAATAAGACTCAAGCGTCTAAGCTTGGGGATGCCCCCATGCATCCCCTTCTCCATCAACAATTATCAGTTCGTCTTTCGTTCCACTATAATTTTATCACTTCATGCGTTATGTCCTATGCTTGGAGCGTCTTCCTCTTAGTTTCTTTTTTTGGTTTTCTTTAGCTTTGCTTGCTGTTCATAACAAGTTAGAACCCAGCTTTCTTTGTGTGGGAGAGAAACACGCTCCACTTCAACCTAGAACACAACATAGGATTTTCATGCTTATCTTTGCTGTGTGTGTTCTTTGTCTTTCCTTAGCTGCTGTCATGTTTAGCTCTTAGTTTTCATGCTTTTCTTTTTAAAGAGCTTTTGTTTAGTTGGTTGCTGAAATCTCTTGAGTTTTCATGTTTATCTTGTTAAGAGAGTTTGCCTGTTGCACTGAGTTGTGTGTCTTAACTTAAAGTAGGTAATTGAGGTTGCTATTTAATTTTAGTAGTAACTTGCAATAGTTTTGAGGTATTGCCATGAGTAATGTCTGAACTTTTGGTGTCAAGAGCTTTAGCCTATTAGTGATAGATGTCGTATTTTGGGCAATCCGTGTTTATTTTCGAAAACCTACAAAATAGTTGAGAACTTTAGCTACTAGATGGATCACTAATCTTTGGAGGGATCGAATATTAGAGTACACTCACGTACCATGAGTCGAGGATGCGCAAGGATAACCAAACCCCCATACACTCCTCCTCGGGGTACTTGTCTCTTTGTGAACCTCCTAATTAGATTCAGGGTTACCGATAATAAGTGCATGAGTTCTTCGGACTAATGTGAGTATTCGAAAGTTGACACTTCCACCTAGCCATATTTTTCTAGCCTCTTCGGTACCGTGCATTGCCCTTTCTCACCTCGAGAAGTTGGCGCATACTTCGCCGGTGCATCCAAATCCTTGGCACAACATGCTCTGTCATCATAAGCCTCATTATATCCTTCCTCAAAACAGCCACCATACCTACCTATCAAGGCATTTCCATAGCCTTTCCGAGATACATTGCCATGCAACATCCATCTTCTCATGACTTGATCTTCATGTCATACATGCCTTTTGCTTGATCGATGAGCCGCATGCTAGTTTGGCCTTGCCCTAATCATTGCTACATGACACGCTAGTATCATTGCATATCCTGCTACACTGGCAGAGGCACACATTTGCATACATCATGATAGTTTCATTTTCTTTATGTTGAGTACTTTTGTAAAGTGTGAAAGATCTTCTATACTTCTTGTAATACATAGAGTGTTGCCCCTAAAGTGAGGAAAAGATCCCAAAGAGGACAAAATCGAAAGATCCCAAAGAGGACAAATGAGAGTTAAATAGAAAGAGCCATTGAGGCCACAAAAAAAATAAAAAAAATAGAAAAAAGAGAAAAAGAAATAAAAAGAGAGAAGGGGGCACACTACTATTCCTTTTGAGAGATCCACACTCGTACTCCATCTTATACCTTGTACTCCATAGAGATTATCATTCATGCATATAGCTATGTGGGGACCTTCACACTATAGAACTTGGCTTGTATATTCCAATGATGAGCCTCCTCAAAAGAGCTCTAGGTCTTCTTGAGCGAGCAAGTTGGATGCACCCCCACTAGTTCCATTGGAGAGCTTACCTTAGCTCATATGTGCATCCGTTGCATGGCAATCCCTACTCCTCACATCATATCTATCATTTGGCTTTCTCTCGCCTATGATAGTCCTCATTGATGTGAGCCTTTCACACCTTTTTTGTCTTCCCCCTTCATCATTTTTCTCTCTTTGCCATCCTAAGTGTCAACTTTCTTGCTTACGCTCATCCATTGCATGAGTGCTCAAAATATCGAAAGGGAGTGGATCATTTTGACTTGTACCTGGCTAGTGGTCTGGGGATGAGTCAAGATAAGATTCCAAAGAAGACCAAGTGTGAAACTTTAGTAGATTAAGTTCTCAACAATACAAAAACTATGTTTTACTCTCTCGTATATCCCTATCCCCTTTCTTGCACGCAAACACCATTTGGAGACATTCGAGTCACGGACAGCGAGAGCTCTTGCACCTTTATGTTCTTATGTTGCTTGTTACAATGCTAATATAGACTCTTGCTTGTTATGACTTGAATTGAATTACATGCCTTGATTGCTTTACTTAAAAAGTTCTTATATGGTTGGTAGCATGTCACCACAGAAATTATGCTTGTTATCATTTACCTACTCGAGGACGAGCATGAATTAAGCTTGGGGATGTTGATACGTCCAAAACGTATCTATAATTTCTGCTTGCTCCATGCTTCTTTTGTGTGATATTGCTATGATATTGATGCACTTCCATACACTTTTGATCATATTTGGACTAACCTATTAACTCAGTGCACCACAGTGCCAGTTCCTGTTTTCTGCTGTTTTTCTATTTCAGGTTTCCCCCATATTAAAAGTGCTCCAAAAATTCCAGGAAAAATATAGGAAAAATCAGGGTACAGGAAGCTTCGCGAAGAACCAAAGATGGGCCAGAGGGGGGCCAGGGGAGGCCCAGGCGGCCACCTGGCACGGCCCCACCCCTGGCCGCGCCAGGGGGGCGCCTGGGGCCCCTGCTCCGCCTCTGGCTGCCCCCCTTCGCCTATATATCCCTCTCGTCCCGAAACCCTCGAGGACAGAACCCTTTTTCGCGATCTCGCATCTGTTCCGCCGCCGCAGCGCTTCCAAGATCGGGAGCATCAGGAGAACTCTTTCCGGCACCCTGCCGGAGGGGAGAACCACCACCGGGAGCATCTCCACCACCATGGACGCTTCCCGGATGAGTCGTGAGTAGTCCACCTTGGACCATGGGTCCATGATCAGTAGCTATGTGATGTTCTCCTCCCCTCTTTGCTCTTCATGGTTTAGACCTCGTGAGCTGCCCTACATGATCGAGACACATATGTAATCTTTCTGCTGTTGCTTTGCTGAGTTTGCTGGGATTTGATGGATTATGAGACTATGTTCAGATTGTGTTTGAGTAATATATTTGATTCACCTCTTTATTATCTTTGTTCTTGAGTAATTCTTGCATGTTCTCCGTTGCTGTTTATTGCTTTGGCCAAGTAGTAGGTAGTAACTCCAAGAGGGAGCGTTATGCTTGATTATGGGTTCATGCCCCCTGATGACTAGCTTGAGTGACAGAAACATGAGTCTAGGGGATGTGTTGTTGCCAAAAGGGAGAAAACAACGGTGCTTGTACTTGCGGATGCAAGGATTGTTTACTTTACGCAAAGTTCTTTTAATGCAGTTGTCTGTTGCTTTGAGTTTACACTTTGGGTGGGATTCGCAACTTAATACCAGCGAGATGTTCTGGATAGATATCTCAAGGTGGATGATTAGTAGTAGATGCAGATGGATTTCGGTCTACTTGCCTTGGCGTACCGCCCATGCTTTTGAGCCTATACCTTTCTTTGCAGTATAGTTTGCATTGGTTTGCGCACATAATCCTGTCAATTGCCCAGCTGTAATTTGTTTACCTCGCTTTGCTGTTTTATCGTCTTTTGGGAGAGAGACATCACTAGTGAACATCATGGGACCCCGGTCCATATTACCACCGCTGATCACACCTTCTATTTACTTCCTGTTTTTATTTCCTAGTTGCAGTCATAGCTATCATTATTATCTCTTGTGTTTGATCCTTTGTAAACAACAAGGCCTGAGGGATTGACAACCTCTCTGTACTCGTTGGGAGCAAAGTTATCTGTATCTGTGTGCAGGTCCCGTCAACCGCTAAGTTTCTGGCGCCGTTGACACCTACTTGTCGACCCTCGGAGTCTCACGGGATTCGATCCTTGGTATCTTTGCCAAGGGAAATTTGCCGCTACGCTACATCTCAACCTTCCACTTGGGGTAACCAACGAGGGGCGAGAAGCCATCAGGGGCTGGCTGGGATGAAGCACCTCGGGCCCAGGAGCGGAGGAGGCCCAGGGAGGCGCTGGCCCGATCTGCTCGTCGTCCTCGATCCGAAGTGGATCGAGGGAAGGCACGGGCGGCTCGTCTTCCGGCGCAGGAACGAGGAACCAACCATGGCAGCGGCCGGCGGCGGTGGCTGACTCCGGCAGGGAGCGGGGCGGAAGAGGAAGGCGAGGCCGGGAACGGAAAGAGGGCGGCCAGATTTGGTGGTTCCCGGCCGGATCCGGCGAAAGGCACGGCCGGCGGCGACCTACAAGGCGGCGGCGGTTCTCCGGGCGGCGAGGTAGAGGAGCAGCGGCGCGGCTGCGGTGGAAGCACGGCGCGACAACGGTGGAAGCACGACACGGCAACGGTGGAAGCATTGGGCGACGGCGGAGGTGGAAGCACGGCGCGGCGAGGGTGGAAGCACGGAGCGGCAACGGTGGAAGCCCTGCGCGGAATTTGAGGAGGGAGGTAGGGGAAGGCCAAAAATGGACTAGGGGCAGTCCATTTATAGCAGGAGGGCTAGGGTTTGGAGTTTGGGGGGGGGGGTTTAGAGCCCTCTGATCGCGATCCGACGGATCCGATCGCGAGGTGAGGTAGGATGGGCCTAGGGGAGGTTAGTGGGCTGTGTTAGAGGGGCTTCGGGCTGAGAGGAGAGAAGGGAAAAGAGACCCGCAGGGTTTTCGGAGACCGAAAACGTCCGACGAAATAACCGGCGACTAGTGCCTCTATATATATCCGTTGGGCTATCAAACGAGCTCCGAATGGATCAAATTTGGCAGGCGGCCTGTCTACACTATAATAAGACCACATGCCAAGTTTCAACCCATTCCGAGAACATTTTTCGGGCACTTATAAAATAAATATTCGGAGGCACCGCGGGCGCGTGCAAGTGTGTCTGGCTCAGAACGGACAACGGAAAGGACGAGGGGACTCGAGCGGTTGCATGTTTTGAAAACATGATGATGCAACACACATGATGACATGGCAAGATGCAACACACAAGCAGATGACATGGCAAAGGCAATGAATAACTGGCTCACACCTGGCGCACCGGTCTCGGGGTGTCACATTTGGCCTCGGAATCGATGAAGCTTCGAGAAGAACTTCACAAGACCAAGGCACTTCTTCGTCAAGCTCAAGTGAAGACGGATAGGATCAAGAAGGAAGGTGCGCCTCCCGGACAGTCCGCTATCGCGTACCGAGGTGGAAGGTCCTCAGGAGATGTATCTTCAAAGGATGAAGAACCACCCCGGCGACGCCGTATGACGACAAGGGAATATCGCAAGCTTTTCCCTGCACCACCGACAAAACACCTCCGTATCCAACTCCTCCACTCCCCCACACCCTCTAGTGATAAGGGGGCCCAGACAGATGAAGACAAGGAGGAAGACCCAGAAGAGTCAGAATACGCGACCGAGCATTCCGCTGCTTAGGCATTATTCGCAACTCGGATATGCCAGTTCGTGACTTCTACGGTAGGATAGGTCGTGTAACCCCTATGCGAAGTCGAGTCCTTGTATGGTTCATATGAAGCCATCTAGTGTTTGCCTTTGTTGTGTTTGGATGTACGTCGTATTCTCCCTTCGGGAATATGTAAATGACTACATCACCCATTTGGATTTTAATGAATGTGTAATGCCCTTCCGGCCATTGCATGATTTGATTAGTGCCACACCCACCCCCTTACTAGGCACCCATCTTTATTGCTTTCCCTCTTCCAAATCATGAGACCTTTTACCGCTCCAATAGGATGCCTGTTGTAACTCGTACTGGTACCTCTACCCAGCAGCCTGAAGCCGGAGCATCCGCCCAATCAGAGGTCGGCCACGACCAAACCAACGACCAAGCTCCACCACCACCACCTCCTCCGAACATGGACATGGCTCAGCTTCTCCAAGCTTTCCGAGAGGAACGCCAAGCCAACACCGCAACCCTTCAGATGATTGCTCAAGCTGTCACCAACAACTGCCAGCCGGCGGGGAATGGCAATGGACGTTCCACGTTGGCAGAATTCAAGAAGCATGCACCGCCAACTTTCATCGAGACTGCTGAACCCCTGGATGCAGACGACTGGGTCCGCACCATTGAGGACTTGCTGGAACTAGTCGGATGCACCGAAGACCGTGAGAAGGTGGCTTATGCTGCCCACTGCCTCGGGGGGACTGCTAGAGCTTGGTGGGATGGATTCAAGGTCATGCATGCTGGGCAAGACATCACTTGGGACAACTTCAAGGCAGAATTCCGCAAGGCCCATATTCCTTCCGGAATCATGGCTATTAAAAAAGCGTGAGTTTCGAGACCTGAAGCAAGGAAGTGGCACTGTCAAGGAGTACATGCAGAAGTTCAGTGTTCTATCAAGGTATGCTCCTGAAGATGTCAGCACTGATGCTGCAAAAAGGGAGCGCTTCAAGGAAGGCCTCAATCAGACTCTGTAGTACTCGCTTGTCGTGTGCGACTGCCCAACCTTCCCTAACCTGGTGAACAAAGCACTCATGCTTGAAGACAAGCGGCGTGCTCTGGAAGACACTCGCAAGCGCAAGATGGTCAGCAAGGGAAGTTCCATCAACCAGAAGCCTCGCCCATGGCAGCCAGCCCCGGTCAAGCCAACCTACCAGCAACCAAGAGCTCCTGCACCTCGCACCAACTATCAGCCTCAGCAGTATGCCAACCCAAGGCCAGCATTCAACCCCAATAACTGTGGTGGCAAAAAGATCAATAATCCAAACCAAGTCACTTGCTTTGGATGTGGTCAGTCAGGACACATCTCAAGGGTGTGCCCCAACAAGAAGCCTGATGCCCCGCGCCCAATGCGCAGAACCCAGGACAAGGCCGCAGGATGCCACCAAGGAACCAAGCTCCTCGCAACCCGCCTAACCATGGGAAGGGGCGTGTGAATCATGTCACTGCTGAAGAAGCCCAGGAAGACCTGGACGTCGTGCTGGGTATGTTCCTTGTCAACTCAGCACCTGCAACTGTCTTGTTTGATTCTGGAGCCACGCATTCATTTGTCACTCAAAGATTTGCATTAAAAAGTGGCATGACCCCTACACCCCTGATTAACCCCATGGTGGTACAAACCCCCGGAGCAGAGATGAGAGCCAAGATAGGCTGTAAGGGAGTTAGTATTACCATTACTGGGGTAGATTTCCTAGCAGACCTTATCGTCCTGAGATCACAAGGCTTGGATGTGATCCTAGGCATGAATTGGCTCATCAAGCACCAAGGCTTATTAGACTGTGCCAATCGGACTGTCACTGTGACCAATGACCAAGGAGTCGAAGTTAAGTTTGCTTCCAACTCCTCTTCTGCTCAAATCGCTCAAGTCAACTGTCTGACTAAAGTTGGACTGGAGCAAGTACCGGTAGTCTGCGAGTATCCCGATGTCTTTCCGGATGAGCTACCGGGAATGCCCCCTGACCGTGACATTGAGTTCATCATCGAGCTCATGCCCGGGGCAGGACCCATCTATAAGAAGCCTTATAGAATGGGGATGGAAGAATTAGCCGAGTTGAAGAAGCAACTGGAAGAGCAGCTGAGGAAGGGATTTATCCGCCCAAGTGCCTCCCCTTGGGGATCACCTGTTCTGTTTGTGGCAAAAAGGGACGGTACCATCCGCTTATGCATTGACTACCGTTCCCTCAATGAGGTTACAATCAAGAACAAGTATCCACTTCCCAAGATTGTAGATCTGTTTGATCAACTCAGCGGAGCCAAGGTATTCTCCAAGATCGACCTCAGATCTGGGTACTACCAGCTGAAGATCAGACCCTAAGATATTCCGAAGATGGCATTTGTAATCAGATATGGCCTATACGAGTGCACGATCATGTCCTTTGGATTAACCAATGCCCCAGCTTACTTCATGTATCTCATGAATAAAGTCTTCATGGAATATTTGAACAAGTTTATTGTTGTCTTCATCGATGACATTCTTGTCTTCTCGAAGACGGAGGAAGAGCACGAGCAACATTTGAGGATGGTCCTAGACAAGCTTCTAGAGCACCAAATTCTGTATCAAACATCTGCAATTTTCAAGTCTTCTCCGAGGTGTACCTTCAAGAGGAGCCATCAGTCGGCTTATTCCGGGATTTCTTCCACTTAAACTGGCGGACAGAGTTTGCTGCCGGTCCTCATCAAGAACTGGGTGGAGTTAGTATTCAAAAGAGAAGAGATGCGGTCTTTCCACACGCCGCTCTTCATACACACCCCAAAGATTGGAACCAATCCTGGTTCTACTGCCAAGATACTTCGCCTGAAGGAGAGAATCCACTGCCGGGTTACCGTGAGCATCGTATTCCTGAAGATCATCCCCTGCCACAGTGTCTTTCTTCCACTGAACGAGCCCGGTTTGCTCCTCAGCTTGCCAAGCTCAAAGCCTTCATGGCTAACGGTTTAACTGGAGTTGACTTCGTGCGCTGTTGGCTTGCTTGGAGCATTCTTCCTTTAAGCCGGCGCTCTGGTTTAATGTGTCAGTATACCGGGAGGCCGGATGATCCTTAGCGTCATACCGACATAATTCTTCCTGAGAAAGAAGTTATTGAATCTGCTAAGAAAATGCTCAACATCTCTTTGGAGGAATGTAGCCAAACCGGGCTGGCTCCGTATTACAAGAAGAACAAACTGCCAGCAGTAAGCTTTTAACCTCTCACGTTTGCTTCTAATCCGCTTGTGTAAATTATCCTCCATTTATCCTTTATCTTCTACTCAGGCCGACGATCCTTTTTGGAAAAGGAAATCTCAGGATAAGTCAGGCAAATAGCCACGCCGAAAAACCTTTGCTGTTAAGAAGAAAAAGGCAGCTGCTGGCTCCGGTTCACATGCGGAAGAAGATGATCCGGATTCTGAGGTATGAGTTAATCCTGACATGCTTTGATATCTTTTATCCAGATCTATATTAACAGTGGATTTTCACAGGATTTGGCTGAAGCTGATAAAGCGGCCGAAACTGAGGTAATCCTTCTTTCTTCAGATTCTGAACCGTCGGTGCCCAAGATTCGTAAGGCATCTCAGAAGTACCCTTTTTCTCATCCTTACGCTCAACTGGACCCCAATTTTCTTTTGAAGAAGCAGCAACACGAAGCCCGCCGGACTACACGCCATAGTGGCCATGTAGTTGAGTCTTCCGGAATATCTCTCACTCCGGCTCGGAGGCGTCGCTAAGAGGTTTTACTTTCTCCAACTCTTCTTCATCCCAAGGCCGGACTTATACGCAAACCACTTAAACCGTCTGATCCTAACTATCAGGAGACTCCTTTATCATCTTCTGGCGAGTCAACTGCCACACAGGTCCCAATTCTGAAAACTGTCCCTGGGTAAGTCCTTTTGCTCATCCGGTTTACTTTTGTATTTGCTTTTGTGACTCTGATTTCTTTTTCAATTCCTTTCAGCAAGCCTAAGCCTAGCAAAAGGGCCAAGGCCAGCAAAACGGCTGTTGAGACTGTTACTGCTGATCCGACAGCTGATCCGGACGAAGTCATCCCTCCGGAAAATGAACCTACGATTCAACTTCAAGATCCTGCTCCCATAGACCATGATTACACTGCTGCTCCTGAAGGTACAAATGCTGAAGATGTTCTTGAACCGGCAAATCCTGTCTGGGCTAGCCCTCCTCGGAATAGCCCGGCTCCTGCTAGTCCGGTTCATACTGCTGCCCCTTCACAGCCAACTACCGCTTCTTCCCCGGACGTTCAAATAATCGGGACGGGTTTTACCGCTCCTGACGAGCCTATCGTTTTAGCCAAGCACACTGCTAAAACGGAGAAGCTCCAGCAAGAGAAGGGCAAGTGGAGCATAGACTTGTCCAGTTATGCCGAGCTGAGTGCCCAGGAGCTTTATTTCGGGTATTTGAACCGACTTCATACCAGTCGGGACTATGAAGCGGGCTTGGTCAATATGATGAAGGACAAATACGAGGTATCTTACTTGTTTTTTTCTTTTGCCTTCTATGTGTTTCTGTCTATATCACGGTAGCCCCCAAGTTCCGGTTTATCTTTGTTGGAAGGTGAACCGGTACTTCCAAATGTGAGCTAATAATCTTACATTAGCCCCCAAGTGTCAGGGGCATAACTCGTTTTATGTGCCTGGGACTTGTTTGAATTTTTCTTTCTATGCTTCAACTGCTCATTAGCCCCCAAGTGTCAAGTAGATAACTTGCTTTATGTGCTTGAGACTTTCTCTTTAATTGTCACCTTTTGATACTTCAACTGCCCATTAGCCCGCAAGTGTCAAGTGTATAACTTGATTATGTGCTTGAGACTTGTCTGAATCATCAATTCTTTCCTTGATTTTCTTGCAGGCTGACTTGACCCGGAGGGCTGAAGAAATAACTGAGCTCCGGAACAGACTTGCTGAAACTGAAACTTCTGCTGCCAAGGCCAAAAAAGATCTAGCGCTAAGCCTAACCACTGCTGAACAATTGAAGAAATATTTTGAAGCGGAACAGACAACCTGGGAAGTGCAAAGGAATGCCCTAGAAAAGAGAGCAAATGATGCTGAGGAAGCTCTTAATCCGGTGACACAAGAGTTAACCGGTTTAAAACAACAGATAGAGCTTATGACCTCTGCCGTCTTTGGTAAATACTTAACTTGCACGTGCCTTCATCTCTGCAATCTTTATTCCGCTCCGGTTTAACTGTGATAATCATGTGCAGGCCGCCGTATCACCCATCTTGGGGATGATCTGCGGAAGAAACTCAAGGCCTCTTATACTCTAGTTGAGTAGCTGTATTCTAGCGCTCAAAGGATTATAAGTGCGATGTCTTTTAATAAACCGGCCCCACCACTATCCAAGGCACTCTGGAGAAGCTTTCTATCTTGCCAGTACGCTTGGAAGAGGTGAAGAAGTCTGCTGCCCGAGTCGGTTCTCTTGTAGCGCTCACCAGAGCCAAAGCGTGGGTTCCAGACTTTGATCCGGAAGAAGCCCTGAACGGGTATCCCAGCACCAAAGAAGATGGATCAGCCTTCACTGGCAAAGACCTTCATGCTTTGACTAAGGAGATGCGTCCTCTCGCTAGCAAACTTGCTGTTGAATCAGACTTGACCAGGTATCATCCGGCGTACGATTTAAAGAATGAGCGGGTGGATCGGCCGGTTTATGATACCGAAAATCTAATCCCACCAGTGCGCCCCCACACTTTTGCCCCAGATGTTGATCCGTCTGATCTCATTACTGAAGAGATGTACTTTCGTGCTTTATCAAAAATCGATTGGCGCATTCCTGACTTTCAGCCGCTTCAGGAAGATGAAGAAGCTCTGGAACAGGTCGATCCTCAACCGTCGCAGCAGGAGGAAGCATAGGCCGCACAGTTTATCTTTGTAGCTGCGGTATTATTTTGCCGGAAAAACTTTAATCCGTTCAGGCTTGCTGTGCCTTGTAATAGGATAGCTTGAAATATTGTCCGTCTTGCTCCAGATGTCCCAACTTTGCTGTGGCGTCTGCCAATTTGAATCCTTTATCTGATATGGTTTATCTTGCATACTATCTGTTTCTCCATAGGTAACACTTTGATTAAGTATGCTTGACATCCTTAATCCGGCGAACCTTGCAGTTTCTGAGTAAGCTCTTAGCTCTGTTGGGATAGACCCGACAATTATTCCGGGTTTACAGGAACTACCGGTTTAAATAATGCTGGAGCTCTGTCTAGACTTTTGAAAATATGTGGTCAACTTTGAGGTTGGTCAGCTCCGGATTAAAAAACTATGAAAAACACATGAAAAATCATAAACACCAAAAACACAGATTTGCAAATAAGATTTTGTAATCGAGGCTTTTTGCGAGCTGCCAGGCTCCCTACGTGTCAAAGGGTGCGACCCAAAAGGCTATAACTAACAGTACTCCTAGGGACAAGAACTTTGCCATCAAAGGATGTACTCTTTTGCCATCAAAGGACGTGCTCCAAGGGATAGGAATATTACATCTGCCATCAAAGGATGGATTCCTAGGGACAAGAATTTTTCTTTTGCCATCAAAGGACGTGCTCCAAGGGACAGGAATATTACATCTGCCATCAAAGGATGGATTCCTAGGGACAAGAATTTTTCTTTTGCCATCAAAGGACGTGCTCCAAGGGACAGGAATATTACATCTGCCATCAAAGGATGGATTCCTAGGGACAATAATTTTTCTTTTGCCATCAAAGGGTATGTATCTTCCAAGGGACAGGAATATTACATCTGCCATC
>LR738709.1:161778353-161835426 GCA_902687465.1 Secale cereale
GGACAAGAACTTTGCCATCAAAGGATGTACTCTTTTGCCATCAAAGGACGTGCTCCAAGGGATAGGAATATTACATCTGCCATCAAAGGATGGATTCCTAGGGACAAGAATTTTTCTTTTGCCATCAAAGGACGTGCTCCAAGGGACAGGAATATTACATCTGCCATCAAAGGATGGATTCCTAGGGACAATAATTTTTCTTTTGCCATCAAACGACGTGCTCCAAGGGACAGGAATATTAAACCTGCCATCAAAGGATGGATTCCTAGGGACAATAACTTTTTCTTTTGCCATCAAAGGGATTTGGCCCACCAAGGGACAGGAATGTTACATCTGCCATCAAAGGTGGATCCCTAAGGACAAGAACTTTTTCTTTTGCCATCAAAGGGATTTGGCCCACCAAGGGACATGAATATTACATCTGCCATCAATGGTGGATCCCTAAGGACAAGAACATTATGTAGACCGGGCCAGAAAAAAACAAACTTTGTCGAGGATTCATATGTGATCGGTAGCTCGCTAGTTTGGTCCCTTCTGCATAAAATAATTTTCTCAAAATATCTGAAATAATTTCACAAGATGTATACGTAGAAGAAAAAAGGCAGAGCCCCCGGTTTACCGAGGGTGTCGGTTTATTCATTAATCATGATATATACATAAGTTACAACAGAGCTCATGGCTCATGTGTAGTAGGGCCGCAGGAGAGCGATGTTCCACGGCCTCTTTGTCTCTTCTTCTGATGTCCGTGAGTCCTTGTGCTCTCCAACGTCCACCAGGTAATATGAACCGTTGTGTAGATTCTTGCTGACCACAAAGGGCCCTTCCCAAGGCGGGGATAGCTTGTGCATATCTGTTTGGTCTTGGATGAGCCGAAGTACCAAATCTCCCTCCTGGAACGTCCTGGTTTTGACCCGACGGCTGTGATATCTGCGTAACTCCTGCTGATAAATCGCGGATCGTGCTGCTGCTATGTCACGCTCTTCATCTAGCCGGTCCAAACTGTCCTGTCTTGCCTGCTCATTGGCCGCTTCAACATAAGCCGTCACCCGTGGTGAATCATGGTGGATATCGCTTGGAAGAACCGCTTCAGCACCGTACACCATGAAGAAAGGTGTATAACCTGTGGACCGGTTCTGCGTAGTATTGATGCTCCAGAGGACAGAAGGTAACTCCTCGACCCAGCACCCTGGTGTTCTTTGCAAGGGAGTCATAAGCCGGGGCTTGATACCTCGCAAAATCTCTTGATTGGCCCTTTCATCTTGGCCATTGGATTGAGGGTGAGCTACAGAAGATACATCTAGACGAATATGCTCCCTTTGACAAAATTCTTCCATCTCTCCTTTAGATAAATTGGTGCCATTGTCTGTGATGATGCTGTGTGGAAAGCCAAACCGGAAAATTACCTTTTTGATGAATTTAACTATTGTTGCCGCATCACACTTGCTCATAGGCTCTGCCTCAATCCACTTTGTAAACTTGTCCACAGCAACCAGCAAATGAGTTTTTTGATCTTGGGATCTTTTAAAGGGCTCAACCATATCAAGCCCCCAAGTCGCAAACGGCCAAGTAATTGGTATCATCCGCAGTTCCTGTGCCGGAACAAGAGCACGTCGTGAAAATTTCTGGCACGCATCACACTTCCGGACTAGATCCTCCGCATCAGCATGGGCCGTCAGCCAATAAAACCCATATCGAAAAGCTTTAGCCACCAAGGATTTTGAACCGGCATGATGACCGCAATCCCCTTCATGAATCTCTCGATGGATAACACAACCTTCCTCAGATGATACACACCACTGGAATGCTCCAGAAACACTGCGGTGGTGAAGTTCTCCGTTTACAATTGTCATAGATTTGGATCGCCAGATTATCTGTCTTGCTTCAATCTCATCATCTGGCAACTCTCCACGGCTTAGATATACTAAGTAAGGGAGTGTTCAATCCGAAATAACATGAAGTGCCGCAACTAGCTGTGCTTCCGGATCAGGAACGGCCAGGTCTTCCTCCGACGGTACCTGAAGTGATGGACTGTGTAGCTCATCCAAAAAAGTATTCGGTGGCACCGGTTTACGCTGAGAACCCAGCCGGCTTAGAGCATCGGCCGCTTCATTTCTTCGCCGGTCTATGTGATCCACCTGATACCCTTTGAAATATCCTGCAACTGCTTCAACTTCTCGTCTGTAAGCTGCCATAAGAGGGTCTTTAGAATCCCACTTGCCGGATACTTGCTCTGCCACTAAATCTGAATCGCCAGAACACTTGACCCGGCTCAAGCTCATCTCCTTAGCCATTCGCAGGCCATGAAGCAATGCCTCATATTCTGCTGCATTGTTAGTACAAGGAAACATTAGGCAGAGGACATAACAAAACTTGTCTCCTCGCGGGGAAGTTAATACAACTCCAGCCCCCGAGCCCTCTAATTATCTTGAACCGTCAAAGTGAATAGTCCAGTATGTATGATCCGGCTTCTCCTCTGGTGCTTGCAATTCTGTCCAATCATTGATGAAATCTACCAATGCTTGGGACTTAATTGCGGTGCGTGGCACATATTTCAATCCGTGTGGGCTAAGCTCAATAGCCCACTTCGCCACCCTGCCAGTAGCTTCCCTGTTCTGAATTATATCCCCTAACGGAGCTGAACTGACAACAGTTATTGGGTGGCCTTGGAAATAATGCTTCAACTTTCGGTTTGCCATGAACACGCCATATACCAGCTTCCGCCAATGCGGGTACCTTTGTTTGGATTCAATGAGAACCTCACTGACATAATAAACCGGATGTTGAACCGGATACTCCTTTCCTGCTTCCTTGCATTCCACCACGATTGCCGCGCTGACTGCCCGTGCATTTGTAGCCACGTATAACAGCAACGACTCTTTATCAACGGGGGCAGCAAGGACCGGTGGCTCCGCCAGTTGCCGCTTCAAATCCTCAAACGCAGCATTTGCCTCATCACTCCATATAAACCGGTTTGTCTTTTTCAGCATATGATAAAGCAGAATTGCCTTTTCTCCGAGACGACTGATGAACCGGCTCAACGCTGTAATCCGGCTAGCGATACGCTGAACATCATTGATGCAAGCCGGTTTAGTCAAAGACGTGATTGCCTTGATCTTCTCCGGATTGGCTTCTATTCCTCTGTTTGACACCTAGAATCCAAGGAGCTTGCCCGCCGGAACACCGAAAGCACACTTCTCCGGATTAAGCATCATTTTATAGGCCCAAAGGTTGTCAAAGGTCTCCTTGAGGTCCTCTATCAGTGTCTCCTCCTTCCTTGACTTTACCACGATATCATCCACATAGGCATGAACATTTCTCCCTATCTGCCCCTTAAGACAATTCTGTACACAACGTTGGTATGTGGCTTGGGCGCTCTTGAGCCCAAAAGGCGTAGACACATAGCAAAAAGCACCAAAAGGAGTTATGAAGGCTGTCTTCTCCTGATCTTTAACTGCCATCTTGATCTGATGATATCCTGAATACGCATCCAAAAAACTTAGCCACTCACATCCTGCCGTAGCATCAATGATTTGATCAATACGGGGGAGAGCAAAAGGATCGGTTGGACACGCTTTGTTTAGGTCTGTGTAATCCACACACATTCTCCACTTTCCATTTTTCTTTAACACCAACACCGGATTAGCCAACCACTCCGGGTGGAACACTTCAACTATGAACCCTGCAGCCAACATCCTGGCCACTTCTTCCCCTATAGCCTTGCGCCTTTCTTCGTTGAAGCGGCGTAGATATTGCTAGACCGGTTTAAACTTCGGATCAATGTTAAGACTATGCTCAGCGAGTTCCCTCGGTATACCTAGCATGTCAGAAGGTTTCCATGCAAAGATATCCCGATTCTCACGGATGAACTCGATGAGCGCGCTTTCCTATTTTGGATCAAGGTTAGCGCTGATAGTGCACTGCTTGGATGAATCACCTGGCACAAAGTCAACTTGCTTGGTTTCCTCTGCAGATTTGAACTTCAATGCCGGATCATGCTCTGTAGTTGGCTTCTTCAACGGGGACATATCTGCCGGATCAACATTGTCTTTGTAATACTTCAACTCCTCCGTAGCACATACTGCCTCCGCATAAGCAGCGTCTCCTTCTTCGCACTCTAATGCAATTTTGCGACTTCCATGAACCGTGATGATTCCTTTGTGACCCGGCATCTTGAGCTGCAGATAAACATAGCACGACCTAGCCATAAACTTGGTGTAAACCGACCATCCAAACAGGGCATGTTATGGGCTCCGGATCTTTACCACCTCAAAGGTTATCGTCTCTGACCTGGAATCCTGTTCATCTCCAAAGGTAACTTCTAGGTCAATTTTCCCAACCGGGTAAGCTAATTTACCTGGCACTACTCTATGAAATACCGTGTTGGACTGTCTTAGCTTCTTATCCGTCAGCCCCATGCGACGGAAGGTCTCATAATACAAGATATTGATGCTGCTGCCGCCGTCCATGAGAACCTTGGTGAATTTGTATCCACCTACCTGTGGTGCTACCACTAAGGCCAATTGGCCCGGATTATCAACTCGCGGCGGGTGATCCTCTCTGTTCTACACAATAGGTTGCTCCGACCAGCGCAGGAATCGTGGTGTTGCCGGTTCGACCGCGTGGACCACCCGCTTTAAGACTTTTTGATCCCGTTTGCACAAACTCGTAGTGAACACATGATACTGTCCACTACTTAGCTCCTTCGGATTACTCTGATATCCGGATTGCTGCTGCTGTTGACGCCGCTGACTGCCTTGATTGTTGTTATTACCCTGGCCTTGCTGTTGTTTGTTTTGGCTATTGTAACCACCCTGACCATACTGATGGTTGCCTTGGTTGTTGTAACCGCCCTGACCATACTGATGATTGCCTTGGTTATTGTAGCCATTGTTGTTGCCATGATATCCTGATCCGGAGCCATTCCCCTGATGACCCGGACGATGAAACCCGGGGCCTGAACCGCCGCCTGGTGGCCCGTTGTTCGATCTGGCCCGGTTCATGGCCTCCATCATGGCCCGACATTCTCCCCAGGTATGTTTAGCTGGATGTTCCTTTGTTCCTTGTTTTGGGCAAGGCTCGTTCAATTGTCGCTCCCAATTAATGAACCCCCCACCGTTTTGTGGAGGCGGTTTGCCCTTGTTGCGTTGAAAGCTCCCTTGAACTTGGGGATTGGCCACGAAATCAGAGCCACCCTCTGCCTTTTGCTTGCCTAAGAAGCTTGTTCCGACCGGATTAGCCTGCGTCGGTTTACCAGGTTTATTCGCTTTCCCGGATTTATCTCCATCCGCTTCTGGATACTTAGTGTTGTCGGAATCCCCATACTTCACCAAAGCGCTCATGAGAGTCCCCATGTCATTGCAATCCCGTTTGAGCCGTCCCAGCTTCAACTTTAGAGACTCAAATCGGCAATTGTTTTCCAGTGTTACTATCGCCGTACTGGGGCTGATACGTTCGAAGAGTGCAAGATTTCTGACGCTCGCCGGACCCATGCACTCGTAGGCTCCTGCTCTCCTTGTATACATGCTGCTAGGTCCACCACTGACATCGGCTGCTTGCACATGTCCTTGAAATTTTTGATAAACTGGCGGCGTAACTCACCCTATGATCCGATGGAGTTAGGTGGTTAGCCCTTTAACCAGGTCCGGGCTGTACCCTCAAGCATCATGGTAAAGTACTTCGCGCAAGCCGTTTCATCCACGTCCAGCATCTCCATAGCCATCTCGTAACTCTCAATCCAAGCCTCTGGAGCCAAATCTGCTGTGTAGTTAGGCACCTTACGTGGACCCTTGAAATCCTTGGGTAACTTCACGCTCCGTAAAGCGGGAATAAGACACTGCACTCCAAAGGAATTCGTCGTGACTCCCGTCTCCGCTGTGGTTGTGTGGACCGGCGTCGTTTGACGGATCTCCTCGAGGGTCGTAGGTCTAGCCCGGTTTACCGCCTCCTGGGCTTGCGCCTCTGTGCCCGCCGGATTATCCTGTCTGTGACGATGTCGCCTCCGTTCACTGCTGGACACCTCCGGTTCATCCCAATGCCTAGTATAACTCCGACTATGGCGGGGTGTTTAATGAAGTCTCTCCCTGCTGTAAGAGTACGCCTGCTGCTGTGTCAACGCCGTGTTGAGCAGATCCTTGACCCTGCGTGCTTCCATTGCCACAGAGGATGTCCCCTCAATGGGTAAAGCGGCCAGGCGTGAAGCGGCAACGACAATGTTATCCAAGGGGTTCGAGTAGTGGCCAGGAGGGGTGGGGATGTGAGGGGTGTGCATAACCCGTCAATCTTGCTCCGCAGTGGGTTGTCGTACCGGTTCACCGGTCACTGGGGCTCCCCTCCGGTTCGCCTCCGGATTATTGCTGGCTCCCACTCCTGGCGTCCCAAAGAGATTCATCGCCTCATAGACCGGCGGTAGACGAGACTGGTGCCTTCTATCCCTTACTCCCTGCGCAGAGGCCTGATCCATCCTGAGATGAAAAGCCTGAGAATCCAGCTCTGCGTGTCTTGTTGCTATCATAGCTTTCTCTGCATTTAGATCCTGCCTGGCTTGCTCGATCCGGCCCTTCAGCTGCAGGATTTCAGCATCGTGCCGCGCCTTGTCTGCGGGAGCCACCACTGCTACTGCCCGTGCTGTCAACTCCTCTACCAAGGTCGATAGAGCGTCAGAGGCCGAGGGAGCTTGGCCGCTCCCCCCTGCTCCGGCTGTGAACGCCCCGGTCACCGTGGGCTGCGGCGTAGGTTGTGATCCGGCCATAAAGACAGCCACCCGGTTTGGCAGATCCAAGGGGTCCGGAATACTGTCCCCGTCGGACACACCCTCAGACCGGCCGTCCCACAACAGATACAAGGACTCAGTCTCTCCGGATGATGATTCATCATCGGAATAGACAACCGTCCTCGGCTTGGACTCCATGTACTGCTCCTACGAAAACGTGCTTCATGGCAAGCTGAATCCGGGCCGATCTCGCACGCTGAGCCGGCTCGATGATGTCGGAGAAGATGTCCGGCTCAGGTCCCGGTTCACCAATCTTGCCGATGAAGACGTGGATGCCGCCGAAGGGGACCCGGTACCTGTATTCGATTGAATCGGCCTCCGGGCCCCAGCTTGCATCGTCGATGTAGATCCTGCCGCGATGACTCTTGGTCATCCGGCCGACCGCGTAGCCCTTGAGTCCTTTGAAGCTTCCCTTCAAGAACTCGAAACCATCGTGCGGAGGCCCCACGGTGGGCGCCAACTGTCGTGGAATTAGCACGGCAGATGTCCGGTTTAACGGACTTAGTAATGGAACCATCGCACGGGTTAGCTTGAAGAGGTTAAAGCACACAAAGGACACAAAGGGTTTATACTAGTTCGGCCCCTTCGATGAAGGTAAAAGCCTACGTCTAGTTTGGTTTGGTATTGCTTGGGCGTCGATGAACAGGGAGCAGATTGCTTCCCTGTCTCTCGACGGATTCTTGCTTGTCCCTTCAATCGTCGCCGGGTCGTCCCTTTATATAAGAGGCGACGCCCGGTACGGTTTACAGAGTCCCGAGGCCGGTTCATAATCGTGTCCGCCTCGATCTCTGCTCTTCTTTCCTTGTGTCTCAAGTTACATGACAAGATGGTTTACAAACCGTAAACTCTACACATGGGCCCTAAGCCTTCATGGGCCGTAATCTCTACTGAGTTTACAATTATACAACTATATTACCATAATCCGGTTTACCCTAGCCGGTTTACACCTGCTAGTAATATCCCTGATAGTGAGGGTTGGATAGACGGCTTGCACATGCACTCAAGGGAGACACTGGCTGGAATGGCTTGCCGAGTGGAGCCAATACGGGCCAAGGCGTCGGCTACTTCGTTGTCGGCCCGTGGCACATGGAGGAACACACACCCGTCGAAGTATCCATTGATCTGCTGGATGAGGGAGCGGTAGCTAGCCATGTAAGCATCGCTGGCGTCCCAGTCGCAGGAAGATTGCTGGACTACCAGGTCTGGGTCGTCGTAGCACACGATGCGGTCGATGTCGATCTCCTTGGCCACCCGGAACCCATGGATGAGTGCCTCATACTCGGCCACGTTGTTGGAGGTGGCAAAGTGGATCTGCAAGGTGTACTTCAGCTTGTCCCCTTTGGGAGAGGTGAGGACGATGCCGGCTCCCAAGCCAATGCGCATTTTGGAGCCGTCAAAATGCATCCGCCAGTGCGTAGAATCCGGCGCCGGCGGCAGGTACTGGGTCTCGGCCCAGTCGACAAGGAAGTTGGCCAATGCTTGGGACTTGATGGCAATGCGGGGCTGGTAGAGGACGGTGTAAGGAGCCAATTCAATGACCTACTTGGACACCCGGCCCGAGGCATCTCGGTTGCCCATGATCTCGGCAAGGGGAGTGGTGCAGTGCATGCTCCAGGAAGTACTGCTTCAGCTTCTTGGCGGCAAAGTACACGTCGTAGCACATCTTTTGGTAGTGGGGGTAGTTCTGCTTGGAGGTAGACAACACCTCGCTCAAGTAATAGACCGGCCTTTGGACCGGCTGGGCCTTGCCAGCGTCTGGGTGCTCGACAATAATAACTGTGCTGACGACCCGGTTGGTGGCGGTGATGTAGAGGAGCATGGGCTCTTTAGTAGTCGGAGCGGCTAGGACAGTAAGCGTGGACATCATCCACTTGAGCTAAAGGAATGCATCGTCCGCCTTGTCGGACATCTCGAAACCTTTGGTCTTCTTCATTAGTTGGTACTGGGGGAGGGCCTTCTCTCCCAGCCGGCTCATGAACCAGCTGAGAGATGCCAGGCACCCGATGAACTTTTGGATGTCCTGCTGCCGGGTCGGCTTCTTCATCTGCTCAATGGCCTTGATCTTTACAGGGTTGCACTCTATCCCCCGCTCAGAAACAAGGAAGCCGAGGAGCTGGCCGGCTGGTACTCCAAAGACACATTTCTTCGGGTTGAGCTTGATTTGGAAGTGGCGCAAGTTGGTGAAGGTCTCCTTGAGGTCCTCCAAAAGGGTGCCACGCTTCTCCATCTTCACCACTATGTCATCCACATAGACGTGGGAATTCCGACCGATTTGTTGTAGGAGGCATTTCTGCATGCATTGCTGAAAGGTGGTGCCGGCATTCCGCAAGCCGAATGTCATGATGAGGTAGCAGTATGCACCAAAAGGGGCGATGAAGGTGGTTTTCATCTAGTCTTCCTCGTTTAGCTTGATTTGTTGGTAGCCGGAGTAGGCGTCCAAGAAGCACAACATATCGCAGCCGGCTGTGGAGTCTATCACTTCATCGATCCGAGGCAAGGCAAACGGATCCTTGGGGCATGCCTTGTTCAGGCTGGCGTAGTCGATACACATGTGCCACTTGTTGTTTTTGTTCAAAACAAGGACTGGGTTGGCAAGCAGTCCGGGTAGAACAGTTCCATAACGAAGCCGTCTGCCAGAAGCCGGTTGATTTCTTCACCAATGATTCTTCTCTTCTCTTCTGAAAGGCGGTAGAGGGGTTGTTTGACTGGCTTAGCATCCGGCCACACATGCAGCTTGTGCTCGGCAAGCTTCCTCGAAACACCTGGCATATCCTTTGGGGACCATCTGAAGATATCCCGATTCTCATGGAAGAAGTTGACGAGCTCGCTTTCCTATTTGCTATCAAGGTCGGAACCTATGACAATAAACAGCTCTAGGTGCACCCTATCCAAGATGACTTTCTTGGTTTCCTCGACCGTCTTAAAGGAGGCCTCGCCATCTGCCTCCTCAGGATTAGTCGGCACAGCCGACTGCTCGCCGGCCATGGCCACCACCGGGTTGATGAGGCGCTTCTCTTAGGAAATGACGAGGGACTCGGACAGCTGGGAGCTGGCTGCCGCACACTCGAGTGACTTCTTGTAGTCGCCGACAATGGTGATGATGCCCTTGGGACCTGGCATCTTCGTCTTTAGGTACACGTAATGCGAAACCATCATGAACTTGGCCATTGCTAGCCGGCCCAAGAGCGCGTGGTAGGGGCCGTCCAAGTCAGCCACTTCGAACCAGATGGGCTCACGGTGGAAGTGGTTCATGTCACAAAATAGCACATCGATCTTGATCTTGTCGAGTGGAGAGTGGGAAAGCCCAGGGACAACGCAATGGAACATGGTCCGACTGGGTAGGAGCTGCTTATTCTTGATGCCCAGCTTTTCCGTGGTGTCGCGGTAGAGGATGTTGATTCTGCTACCGCCGGCCATCAGGACTCGAGAGAAGCGGCAAGTCCGCCTCTCGGTGGATAAGGTGGGGTCCAACACCATGGCGTAGCCACCCGGCATGGGCATCATGGCCGGGTGGTCCTTACGGCTCCAGGTGATGGGCTTCTCATTCCGGTGCATGAACTGGGGGACCTCTGGAACAACAGTGTTCACCTCACGGTGTTGCTGACGCTTGCTGCGCTTATCATTGGCTGCGCTTGTGAAGACGATATAGGTAGCGTGCACGTTGGGGAATTCGCCTTGGAGCATGCCGACAGTGCAGGCCGGCTGCTGAGGAGCGGGAGCCGCCAGGCCGGCTGGAGGAGGCGGCAGGGCCTCTCCCTTGGCGATTCGGGCCAGCCAGTTGCACCGCCGGGTCGCATGGTTGGACGGCTTCGCCCCGCTGTGGATCTTGCATAGAGCATCGAGGGCCTGCTCAAAGGAGAAGACCGGCTGCCAGGCACCCTTGCTACGCTGCTGACACTTGGGGCCGTGTTAGCCCGCCGGCTGCTGGTCCTGGTCCTCAACGGTTGCCACCTGCCGGCTGTTTGAAGCCGGCTCCTGGGTCTTATGCTTGTTGTTGTTTGTCTACTGACGCCGGCTGGTGTCGCCAGCCGGCGCCGGGGTATTCGGCGAGACCATCTTTCTGGATGCGTCAACCCGGATCTTCGACTTCATGGAGGAGTCGGATGTAGCGTTCTTGTCCGCTATTGCTAGGAGCTTGTCCAGAGTGGCCCTCTCGGTATCCGGCAGTGAAATACTCGATGTCTTGCACCTCGGGCACCCCCTCGCAGGAGTAGCGCAACTTGGCCCAGCGGGTCAGGTAGTCGTGAGCGGACTCGTTCGGCCCGTGAACACGCATGGAGAGTTGGTGAGGCTTGGGGGCGCGCTTGTAAGTGCTATTGAAGTTGCGCATGAAAGCTTCATTGAATTCCAACCAGCTGTTGATGCTGTTGGGCTTGAGGCTGTTCATCCACGTCCTGGCCGTGCTCAGTAACATGAGTGGAACATACTTCATGGTGACACGCTTGTTGCCGTTGGCTATGTTGACCGCCGTGGCATAGTCGACGAGCCAGTCCTCCGGCTTCACGGTGCCGTTGTACTTGGCAGTGTCCAAGGCAGAGAGAACCCTGTGGGGAAGGGCTCATCGTGGATGCGGGGGCTGAAGCAGGCTGGGCCGACTGCGTCCTCTTCTTCCATCGCTAGGGATCGAGCCAGCTGCTCGATTCAGCGACGAGCGTCATAGTCACCGACACGGGGAGCTAGCCACCCCCTAGATTCGGGTGATCAACCGATGCCGGAGAACGAGGCCTCTCCCCTCGGGAGGCCGGCGTTCATCCTGCTGGCGCCGGCCCTCCGGGTTCGGAGGAACTTGCTGGTTACCCATGCCCGTGTGCTGAGAGCGCTGGCTACGACTAGGAGCCGTCCCCGGGTTCTGATTGCGGCCGCCGCTACTAGGGGACCGGGAGGTCGCAGCTTGATCGCGGCGAGCCTCCAGGTTCTCGCCTGCTTGCCAGCCGCTAGCATGCGGTTGCATGTGTATTGCTATGTGTTCGTAGAGTTGAGGAGCTCTTGGAGGCGCTCCATCTGCACACGCCGCTCGTTGCCCTCCAGGGTTCGAAGGTCTTCTATCGCTGCCAACGCATTGTGTAGGTTCCGCACCGGGGTCTAGTAGATCAGGCGTTCGACTCCCAACATGCTGGCGATGGCTACGCCATGCTGCCGAATGGCACCGGCCCGACTGGGCTCAGCAGCAGCCGGCGTGCTGCCAGTGATGCGGTCGATCTCGCGCTGGTTGGCTTCCACGCGGCGCTTCATGGCCTCCAGCTTGGTGGCGCTCTCGAGGATCTTGATGCGGATTGCCTCCAATGTCGTAGGATCGGTTTCATCGTCGACGGGAGTAGCCAAGTCCCGCATTGCTGCTCGTAATGGGTCCTTAGCGGCTCCATCAGCGGGTTGGCCATCGCCTCCATGAAGACGCCAGCATCGAGCGCGCCGGCAGGGACGTCGCTGGCGATGGGAGGGAGCGGGTCATCGATGATGATCACATCGTCGGGGTACTCATTGGTGGTGGCCTCATCGGAGAGGCTGAGCTTCCCGAGGGGGTCGAGGAACTGACTCGCGGGGCAGGTGGATCCCGTGCCGGGCGATGCAGTGGCGGAAGCGTAAGCGGCCGCATCGGGCTGGTTGATCAAGCCAGACGCGACACGCTTGCCAGAGAGGAAGGCGGTTCCCATCCAGAACGTGTCTCCAGCCGACGCCGCGGATGGCCCCATGCTGGGCACCAACTGTCGTGGTATTCTCACGTCAGATTCCAGGGGGGTGGCTTATCATGGGTGGAGCGAAGCGGACGTCATTGGGCCCCGGAAGCAGGAGTGAGCATGAGCTCGGTCGGACACGGGATCAGATGCGAGATGTACCTATGTTCGGGGCTCTCCGGGGAGATAACACCCCTAGTCCTCCTCTGCGGGGTCTCTGCATGATGACTATGATCACAAGTGTACAAGCTCGCTCCTTGAGATGTATTGCTAGAGGAGGAAGAAGGGCAAAGCTAGCTCTCTTACTCCTAGGAATGGTGTGTGGGAATGGATGCTGACCCCTTTGCATGGGGGTGAGCCCACGGGGGTTTTATAGGCCAACCCCCAGGGGTACAATGGTACGGCCAGGTGTAGGACCCAGATGTGAGTGTCTTCGATCGCCCGCTTCCCCGCCGGCTGCTGGGGCCCGCCTCTGGTGTGCCCCGCCGGCTGCCGAGAATCCGGCCGACAGGTGGGGCCCGCCACCTGCAGGCCATGTCAATTGCCTTTCACTGTGGCGCCATCCTTGCTGACGAGGGCGGTGTCATGCCTCACATGGCTACAGTCCCAAGCAGTGCGGGAGGGTGTCCGCCTGGTCGAGCCGTACTGTAGTCACGCTCCCTCGAATCCCGAGGGGAGCAAGTGGCATTGTTGCCATGCTCCATCGTGGTCACGGTCGATGATTGCTGACTCCGAGGGGAGAGAGGACATCAACTAGGAGCCTACCTGCTCCTGGGGCCGCCTTCTAGGGGCGTGCCGCCTTCTGGGAACTCGCTAGGAAGCCAGCAGTACACCCAGTCGGCTTGAGGGGCTTGGCCTACCCCGGTGTCTTAAAATGTCCTTGGGTGTGGATGAGGCTACCCGGGGTACATAACCCCGGCACATGGACACTATGCATATCCTATCATGGAAGCTTCTCGTACAAATGATTACCCCATTCTCATAAGTTCATCTTGTATATGTGGTTTGGTCTTTTACAGTCGTGGTTCTGACCTTATTGTCCTCCTTTGATCCCATTTCTCGGACAAGTTAAAGTACTTGTCTTTTGCAGATCAATACATTTGTTCAAACTCAATCCTGCTCCACCTTTGAGTATTACCTTTGTTATCTCGATAATACCATAGGACTACATTACTTCTTATGAGCTCTGCAACAAGTATTGTTTCTCATCGATTATGATTTCCCCGGGGTTGTGAGTTGCTAGTCACCTGAGAACACTGATAAGTGAATCAGGTCCACATTGTGATCCAATAAATCTTAGTGATCTTTGTTTCTTACCAGTTTGTACCCAACCACGCCTTCCCTAGCTGAATGAATACATCATCATCATCATGCTCAAGCTTCAAGTTTTCAACATCTTGTTGTTTGTTTTGAAAGACAACTCTGACTTTGAGCTTGCAATCTTATCTGTGGTTCCCATAACCTTTAGCTTCATCATTCCTTCTGCTTGATGTCATCGATGATCGATTACATCTTCAAGAAACCTCTCGACAAATGTG
Organism: Secale cereale; assembly: GCA_902687465.1. Lineage (NCBI taxonomy): Eukaryota > Viridiplantae > Streptophyta > Magnoliopsida > Poales > Poaceae > Secale > Secale cereale. The sequence goes on from LR738709.1 coordinate 161,792,333, forward strand.
TCGTGATCATCATCAACATTTTAACTTCTTCTGAGATATCAATTGAGTTCATCATGAGAAAATTCCATGCTTGTCCCTCAATGATCCGTGTTATCGTCGACCACATCCATGCCTTCCTTCCAAACACAGACTTGGTCTTGTTTTGAATGAACTTTAAGTTCCTTGCTATCCAACTTATGTTATGTTCTACCTTGGAGTATTACCATCTTTTAAGTCAAGGATGTCATGGGAAATTTACCACCTCATGAGAATTCTTGATACAAGTGATACTTATCACCATCAACATTCTTTCCTTGGCCCTGTGTTGTTTCTAACCGGAATACCGACAAATGGACTATGGGGTGTAATTTCGAAACTTCTAGCAATCCTATCACTTTGAAGTGAATGGTCGATAGCTTGATTCTTAGTCTATTGGTTATAGAATCACCATTCTAACATTGATCGTGCTACTTGGTCCATAATTCCATGTGTACTTTCATTTTAGTTAATTGTGGATGTTCTCCTCCAACATACTTCGTTATATACTTTGGTGTGTCCAATGCTATCACCTTGTGCACATAATTGTGAAAATCCAGGTTAATGGATATCTCTTTGCATTGTTGTTGAGCCCTTCACCCACATCCTCATATTTTCCTTTTTGAAATTGTAAGGCTTATTCCATGAGTCGTTCATGATGGATCATTTGTGTGTTCAAAGTCTGAACTTTTCTTGAAGACCATGTCAATGTTATCTCGAAGCATGTGTGTGGTACTCCGCTTTTCAATAAGAGCATTTGAAGCACAATACTAAATTTTCCTTATCAATTATTCAAACACTGTTGTATAGATAATGTCATGAAATTTCTATCCTTTACCTAAAGGGTTTTCTATTGGGAAACGTTGCATGGAAAACAAAAACTTTTCTACGCACACGCAATGATCTATCTAGAGAGATGCATAGAAACGAGGGGAGAGTGTGTGTGCGTACCCTCGTAGACCGTAAGCGGAAGCGTTTCACAACATAGTTGATGTAGTCAAACTTCTTCGCGCTTCAACCGATCAAGTACCAAACGCACGGCACCTCCACATTCTGCACATGTTCAGCTCGATGATGCCCCTCGCCTTCTTGATCCAGCAAGACGTCAAGGTAGTAGATGAGTTCTGTTAGCACGACGGTGAGGTGACGATGATGGTGAAGTGATCTCCGCATGGCTTCACCTAAGAACTACGAAAATATGACCATGGGAGTAAACGGTGGACAGGGGCGCCACACACGGCTAAGACAATGCTGTGTGTCCTTGTGCGGTGCCCCTCCCCACATATATATAGCTGGGAGGGGAGGGGAGGCGCGCCCTAGGGTTGGCCGCCGCCCCCTAGGGGTCCTCCCTTGCCCCGCGCCCCTTTCCGTGTATGCATGAAGGGGAAGGAAAGAGGGGAGTGAGGGAAGAAGTTGGAATCCTAATCCACACTTTCCTTTCCCTTCCCCCTTTCCTTCTCCTCCTCCTATGGCCCTATAGGGCACACCAACCCCTTGTGGGCTGGTGTGTTCCTTCGCAAGGCCCATATGGCCCATAGGATTGCCGGGGGGGGGGGGTACCCGAATCACCTTCTCTTGACCCGATAAATACCCGATACCCTCCGGAACACTTCCGGTGTCCGAATAGCATCGTCCTATATACCAATCTTTACATGTCTACCATTTCGAGACTCCTCGTCATGTCCGTGATCACATCTGGGACTCCAAACAACATTTGGTCACCAAATCACATAATTCATATAACACTATATCATCAACGAATGTTAAGCGTGCGGAACCAACGGGTTCGAGAACTATGTAGACATGACTGAGACACCTCTCCGGTCAATAACCAATAGCGGAATCTGGATGGCCATATTGGCTCCTACATATTCTATGACGATCTTTATCGGTCGAACCGTAATGACAACATAGACAATTCCCTTTGTCCGTCGGTATGTTACTTGCCCGAGATTCGGCCGTCTATATCTCTATACCTAGTTCAGTCTCGTTACCGGCAAGTCTCTTTACTCATTCCGTAATACATCGTCATGTCACTAACTCATTAGTCATTTGCTTGCAAGGCTTAGTATGATGTGTACTACCGAGAGGGCCCAGAGATACCTCTCCATTACTCGGAGTGACAAATCCTAATCTCAATTCAGGCCAACCCAACAAGACACCTTCAGAGATACCTGTAGAGCATACTTTTAATCACCCAGTTACGTTGTGAGGTTTGATAGCACAAAAGGCATTCCTCCGTGTCGGAGATATTGACCACGGGTGTCCTCATCGACCACCCATGGCGTTTTAAGACATTAAGGCCACCTGCCGTCTTTTGGCCGCCTATGCATCAGGCTGCCTCTTAGGGCCGCTAGGCCCCAAGAGCCGGCTGCCGGCAGGAGGCAAATCACCAACAGGCGGCTGCGGAGCAGCCGGCATCTAGCAGACGGCCCCGTGCCTCCCCCTCGGAGTAAGCGCTGGGGGTCTACGACAAGACTAGGGCGTGGCTACAGTGGAGCCTGCCCCCTAGAATCTAAGATAGTGTGGCTACAGTGAGGGTGTACCTCGCGGACACCCCTTGGCTGGCGAGTCACTGTAGCCATGTTGCCTGTGACCTCGCCTTAGTCAATAGAAACCATGATCACACGATCTGGAGGTGGTGTGGCCTGCAGCGGTAGGACCCACCCATCAGTGAGCCATCAAGAAGCGGTCGGCCTTTGGCAGACGACATGGGGAACGGGCCGCCCTATTGCAGGCGGCCTACCGTTCCCTTGAAGTTTGCACCGCATCAAGATGACAAGATGGGGCGTGGCAACAGTGTACGACCACGAGGCGGCGGCACTGTAGCCACTCCCTCCTCAACATCGCCTCCGTCGGCGGAAGGACATCAATAGTAGAACGCAGTCATAGCGGCCCACAGGCGGCAGGCCCACAGGATGGACATGTCCCCGACAGCCAGCGGGACCCACCAAGCGGCGGGACCCAGCAGCCGGCGGAGAAGCCGGCGCCCAGAGACGCTGACGGCCAGGGCGCGCACCCGGCCGGATTACCATTATAGCCCTGGGGGGTAGGCCTATATAAACCCCCAGGGTCCTCCATGCAGAGGGGTTAGACATTGAGAGATACACACAGAGAGGGAAGAAACCCTAGCGATGACACGCATTCCTAGAAGGAGAGGAGAGAGCCAGCCTTGCTCTTCTTCCTCCTCTAGACGACACAACTCAAGGAGCAACCTTGTAACTACCATATTGACGATAGTCATGACGCGGAGTCCCCGCAGAGCAGGACTAGGGGTGTTATCTCCACGGAGAGCCCCAAACCTGGGTAAGATTCGTAGGCGTCCTAAGTATCGCCTTATCCCGCTTCCAGGGCCCGGAAAAGTTCTCTTGACCCCATGCATGATAAGCCATCCTTTGGCATATGTCGCACCAAAACCCCGACATTTGGCACCCACCGTGGGGCAAGGTGCACCGTCGTCCGGAGACATGTTCTGGACCGGAACTTTGTTCCTCGCTGGCGAGCGCAGCTGGCCCAGTACGCCCGATGGCATGAATACCAGGGAACTTCGCGGCACAGAAGCTGCATGCGCCGCGAGCGAGCTTGCTGATCTTCTCGGCAAGGCCCGCCTCCACGACGAGCCCGCTCCGACCGCAGAAGTGGTCGGCTCGGAGAGGTGCCTTATTGAGCTCCTCGACAAGCTCCACATCATCGACGAGCTCACCTCCAACTTGCAGTCCATTGGCTCCTCAGATCCACCCGTCGATATGCTCATCGACCCCGACACGGCGTCCGCCGACATCTTCCCCGACCACGTGGTGGTAGTGGATGATCCACCCCCCTACGATCTGCACCGCAAGCGTCAACACCATCACGGAGGTGCTGGCTGCCAGCCACGACGAGGCCTCCAACGGGTCTGGCCAGGACCCGCTGTAGGCGGCCATGCAGAACCTCTCCACTCCCATCGCCGTGGGAGCAGATGGCACGACGCTGGAAACGCTCCGCGTCTCGCTCCTTGACAACGCTAACAAGTTGGCCGAAATGCGACGCCTCACCGTAGCCTACCGCCGCGAGGTCGACCGTGCTGTAGGCGGCACGCCGGCAGCCGACAAGCCCAGCCGAATTGGCACAATTCGGAACCATGGCGGGACCCTTGCTAGTATGTTGGGAGCCCCGCGTCTGGTTTACGCCACCCCCTTGGAGAACTTGCGTGCCGCCCAGGCGGCCGCCGATGAGCTGGACCACATGGAAGGAGATGAACTTCGCCGCATGACGCAGCGCGTCCAGCAACTCCTCGACACAGCCACCGGGCAGCAGGAGGCTCGCCGCCGGGCTTTGGAGGCTAGCGTGCAGGCGGAGAACTGCCCTCCCCGTCGAGAGCAAGGAGCTTCATCCCGATCTCCAACAGGCGGCACCCGCAGTCGGAACAACCCAGGGCCGGCTGTCAGCCGGAGTCGGCAAGACTCGGAGCCGGCTGCTAGCCGTAGTCGGCGAACTCGCATCACCATAGAGCGCGACCAAGACTGCCGTCCGAGGGCGGTGGAATGACAAAACGAGGGCCCACCTCCCCCTCGCCGGGAGGGGCGCGTGTCTCCGTCGCCCGTTGAGCACCCAACTCTCGGAGGCCACTTGGGCCGTCGCGAGGGAGTTGGGGAAAATGACGCACACCATCGGATCGACCGACTGGCTCGGTCCCTGGCGGTTGAAGAAGAAGACACGATCGGCCCGCCCTGTTTCGCCCCCCACATCTGCGACGAGCGTTTCCCCAAAGGTTTCTCGCTCCCAAGAGACACTCTCAAGTACAACGGCTCCGTGAAGCCGGAGGACTGGCTGGTGGATTACTCCACAGTCGTCAACATAGCGAACGACAACAAACGCGTTGCCGTGAAGTATGTCCCACTCATGCTCCAGGTCACGGCCCGGACATGGTTGAACAACCTCAAGCCCAACAGCATCAACAGCTGGCTGGACTTCACCGACGTCTTCACTCTCAACTTCACCAGCACCTACAAGCGGCCGTCCAAGCCGCGACAGCTCTCCCTGTGCGTCCAAGGGCCGAACGAGTCCGCTCATGATTACCTGACGCATTGGGTCGAGCTGTGCAATTCTGTGAAGGGGTGCATGAAGTGCAAGCCATAGAGTATTTCATGGCCGGGTGCAGAGAGGGCACCCTGCTCAAGCACAAGCTCCTCTGCGATGAGCCTTCCATATTGGACGAGCTGCTAAGCATAGGAGACAAGTACGCCATAGAGGACTCCTCCATGAAGTCGGAGTTGCACATTGATTCCTCTGAAAAAATGGCTCCACCTGCTCCTTGGACGCCAGCCGGAGAATCCAGTCGGCGCCAGCAGCAGGCAGACAACAAGCGCAAAGCCCACCCCCCGCCGGCTTCCAACAGCCGGCTGGTGGCAGCAGTTGAAGACCAGCAGCCGGAGGGCCAAGCCGGACCCAAGCGCCAGAAGGGCGGCAAGCTCACCTGGCAGCCCGCCTTCTCCTTTGAGCAAGCCCTCGACGCCCCCTGCAAGTTTCATAGCGGAGCAAAGCTGTGAAACCACATCACACGGAAGTGCCATTGGCTCACTCTGATTGCCCGTGGCGAGGCTCTACCCCCTCCGCGTGCTGGGCAGGCGGCCCCGCCTCCTAAATAGCCGGCGGCTCATCCAGGCGGCCAGGTCCAAGATGAGTTCCCAGAAGAGAATGGAGCTTATGTTGTCTTCACCAGCGAGGCAGATGATAGGCACAACCGGCATCAGTAGCACAACGAAGTCAATGCCGTTGCCTCAGAGGCCCCAGAACTCATGCATTGGTCCGAGAAGCCCATCAGTTGTAGCCGCACCGACCACCCCGCTGTCATGCCATCACTAGGTGCCTATGTCATGGTTCTGGATGCGACTTTATCCACCGATAGGCGGGCCTGTCGTTTCTTCCGAGTGCTGATAGACAACAGCAGTAGTATCAACATCATGTACCGAGACACCATGGAGAAATTGGGGATGAAAGAGAAGTAGCTCCAGCCCACCCGGACCGTGTTCCACGATATCGTTCCCGGCCTCTCTTGCTCACCAATCGACAAGGTCAAGATAGATATCCTGTTTGGTGACAAGAAGCATTTCCATCGCGAGCCGGCCTGGTTTGAGGTGGTGAACTTGGAGGGCCCTTATCATGCAATATTGGGCCGGCCTGCACTTGCCAAATTCATGGTCATGCCCCATTATGCCTATCTCAAGATGAAGATGCCGGGTCCCAAGGGCATCATCACCATCGCCGGTGATTACGAGAAGTCCATCGCCTACGCCGCAGCTAGCAGCCAGCTGGCCAAAGCCCACGTCATAGCTGAAGAGAAGCGTCGCCTTGATTGGTTGGTGACAATGGCCGGCGAGCAGCCGGCCATACCATTATATCCCAAGGAGGCGGAACCTCAAGGCTCCTTCCATCCGGCCAAAGAGACCAAGAAGATTGCATTGGTCCCGGCACACCCGGAGAGATTTTTGCTGTCGTAGGGTCAAACCTAGACAGCAAATAGGAAAGCGAGCTCATCGATTTCCTCCATGAGAATTGGGACATCTTCGCATGGTCCCCCAAGGACATGCCGGGTGTCCCGACGGATTTCACCGAGCACGAGCTGCACGTAAGAGAAGATGTGAAGCTAGTCCGACAGCCGCTTCGCCGCCTGTCCGAAGAAAAGAAAAGAGTTGTCGCTGAAGAGGTTGCCCGCCTGCTAGCAGCCGGCTTCATCATGGAGGTTTTCTATCCAGAGTGGCTGTCCAACCCCATCCCCATGCTGAAAAGGAACAACAAGTGACGTATGTGCATTGACTACACCAGCCTCAACAAGGCCTGCCCCAAAGATCCGTTTGCTCTGCCGTGAATAGATCAAATGATTGTCTCCACAGCCGGATGCGAGCTGATGTCTTTCCTGATGCATATTCCAGGTACCACCAGATCAAGCTAGATCCGGCTAATCGCCTGAAGACTGCCTTCCTCACGCCATTCGGATCCTTTTGTTACCTGACCATGATGTTCGGCTTGACAAATGCTGGCGCCATGTTTCAGCGTTGCATGCAGAAGTGCCTCCTCAAGAAGCTTGGCAGAAATGCCCACGTTTACGTGGACGATATCATGGTGAAGACGGAGAAACATGGTACTCTTCTAGAAGACCTCCAAGAGACCTTTGAAAACCTGCGTCGCTTTTAGATCAAGCTGAACCCGGACAAATGCATCTTCGGGGTGCCAGCAGGCCAGCTCCTTGGCTTCCTGGTGTCTGAACGCGGCATCAAGTGCTACCCGGCGAAGATCAAGGCCATCGAGAGGATGGAGAGACCAACTCGCATACGAGACGTCGAGAAGTTCACCGGGTGCTTGGCATCACTCAGCCGGTTCATCAGCCGGCTGGGTGAGAAGGCACTCCCTCTGTACCAACTAATGAAGAAAACCACTTGCTTTGAGTGGAATGACAAAGCGGAGGAGGCTTTTCGCCAGCTCGAGAAAGTGCTGACCACACCGCCTGTCCTGGCGGTGCCAACAAACAAGGAACCCATGTTCCTTTACATAGCGGCCACCAGCCGGGTGGTAAGCACCGTGATCGTGGTCGAGCGCCCAGAAGACGGCAAAGCACTACCGGTCCAAAGGCCCGTCTACTACTTGAGTGAGGTGTTGTCAGCCTCCAAGCAGAACTATCCCCACTACCAGAAGATGTGTTATGGCGTGTACTTTGCCGCCAAGAAGCTCAAGCATTACTTCCAAGAGCATCCCGTTACGGTCGTCTGCACGGCCCCGCTTGCTAAGATCATGGGCAACAGAGATGCATCAGGCCGAGTGACAAAGTGGGCCATCGAGTTGGCCCCCTTCACCATCTTCTACCAGCCCCGCACCACCATCAAGTCATAAGCACTGGCCGACTTCCTCACTGACTAGGCCAAGAGCCAGTACCTGTCGCCTTCCAGACTCGACCCATTGGTGGATGCACTTTGATGGCTCAAAGATGTGCACTCGCTTAGGAGCCGGTGTCGTCCTCACCTCCCCCCAAGGCGACAAGCTCAAATACACCTTGCATATCCTCTTTGCCGCCTCCAACAATGTGGCCGAGTACGAAGCACTCATTCATGGGCTCCGGCTGTCCAAGGATTGGCATCCACCGAGTGCTGTGCTACAGCAACTCGGACTTGGTTGTCCAACAGTCATCTGGTGATTGGGACGCCAAGGACGCAAACATGGCAAGTTATCATTTCCTCGTCCAGCAGATCAGCGGGCATTTTGATGGCTGTGAGTTCCTCCATGTGCCACGAGCCGACAATGAGCAAGAAGATGCCTTGGCACGAATTGGATCAACACGGCAAGCGATACCAGCCGACGTGTCCCTCCAATGCCTGCACAAGCCGTCTATCCAACCGTCACCAGAATCAGAGTCAATCTTCGTGCCGGCTGATCCTGGAACAGCCAGATCCGGCTTGGGGACTACCACAGTCGGCCCGAAGACCTCAACAGTCGGCCCGGGGACTTCAGACTGCTGCAGCCGGCTCGAGGACTTCAGGAACGCAGCAAGTGGCGGCCAATCCCAGCCCTCCACCACTCGGCCCAACCACCCTGGTGTCAGTTGCCGAGGTGACATGGTTCATAGCACCATCATGGGTGAAACCCATCCTCAACTTTCTGCTAAGAAGAGAGCTGCCCACGGATGAGACCCTGGCTCGGCAAGTGCAACGCAAAGCGTCAGCATACACAATAGTGAACAGAGAGCTCGCCAGACACAGCATGACCGGCGTCTTCCAGCGCTGCGTAGAGCCGGAGAAGGGCTTGGCAATTTTGAGGGATATCATCAAGGCGAATGCGGACACCATGTGGCCTCCAAGTCCCTCGTTGCCAAAGCTTTCCGCCATGGATTCTTCTGGCCAACTGCTTCTGACGACGCCAATGATCTGGTCAAGAAATGCAATGGGTGCCAATGCTTCAGTTCAAAACAACACTTGCCAGCTTCTGCACTCAAGACTATCCCCATCACATGGCCATTTGCAGTTTGGGGGCTGGACATGGTGGGCCCCTTCAAAACAGCACACGGCGGCATGACTCACTTGCTTGTCGCTATGGACAAATTCACCAAGTGGATCGAAGCAAGACCAATTAAGAAACTCAATGGTCCGACTGCTGTGACCTTCGTCACCGACATCACAGTCCAGTATGGCATACCACACAACATCATCACCGACAACGACACAAACTTTGCCAAAGGAGCTTTGGCCAGTTTCTGTGCAACACAGGGCATCCGGCTGGACTTAGCGTCTGTTGCTCACCCGTAGTCAAACGGCCAAGTTGAGCATGCAAACGGCCTCATCTTGTCCGGCATCAAGCCCTGGCTGGTCAAACCCTTGGAACAATCGGCCGGCTGCTGGATCGAAGAACTGCCGTCTGTCCTCTGGAGCCTCAGAATGATGCCAAACAAATCAAACGGCTTCACTCCCTTCTTCCTCGTCTATGGGGCCGAGGCCGTCATCCCAACAGATGTTGAGTTTGACTCGCCTCATGTCATCATTTACACGTAAGCCGAAGGAAAAGAAGCATGTGAAGACGGCGTCGACCTGCTGGAGGAGGCCCGGCTGGTAGCACTCGGTCGATCCGCCATCTACCAGCAGGATTTGCGCCGCTACCACAGCCGGCGGGTCAAGCCGCGTTCCTTCCACGAGGGGGACCTTGTGCTCCAGATGATCCAGCGAACAGCTGGCCAACACAAGCTCTCGGCCCCTTAGGAAGGGCCTTTCATTGTCAGCAAGGTCCTAGGCAATGACTCCTACTACCTCATCGACGCACAGAAGCCAAGAGCGCGCAAGCGAGATGACTCAGGCAAAGAATCAGAGCTCCCATGGAACGCAAATCTCCTTCGCCGCTTGTACAGCTAAAGGCAGTATGTATTGTACTATCTACTGTATTTTGAGAGACAACGGGCACCCCGAGGAGTACTCGGGGATTGCCCTTCCTTTATCTATATGATAAAATTATGCCTGTGAATGTGTTATTTCATTCCTTCGCCCCGCACCGGGATCGACATGTCGGCCCGGGGGTTTGCTGCCTTGCCCAACAATCGGACAAGCAATGTGCCGACATCCAAGCCCTCTCTTGCCTAAAAGTCATAGACTTGCAGAACGAGGCTGTCCGACTGGTAGGAGTCAAAGGCAAGAAGTGATGTCCACATGAAAATGGCTAAGGAAAAAAGGAAGCATAAGTCAAGACGACGTTTGAGCCAAGGCGTCCGGCTGCTGAGCAGCCGGCCGACCGGGTTCTAGCTTGGCCAAGCCATGTTCCAGACGGTAGGATGCTTGCCGATCCTAAAAACGGCCAAGTCCCTGACCCAGTCACGAACCACAGGGTGGCTACCTGGCTGGCAGGGCGACGGTCAAAGGAAATGGTAAAAGAAAAATGGCCAAAGGAACAAAAGGCAATGATCAAGACTAGAACACAACAAAGAGCATAAACATATGCGAGATTAATAGAATATATACATAGCAAAAGGCCCACGGCCGCCATTCAGCAATGTTCTAAGATACACCCAGTGGGTGGAATTGCGTAAGACTAACTTGTCTGGTTATAGAGCAAATAGAAAATAAAAAGATAGCATGGCTGCCTAAGCTAGAGGACCAGTAGGCGGATTTGGTAGCACCGAGGAGTCCGCCGCGCCGGCTGCTGAGGGGGCTACCTGGTGGACCTCAACCTAGTCGCCTTCTGCGACAGACGGCGTGGTTCCTCGTGGCTTGCTCGTCGAGGCCTGGTCAGGTTGAGGACGAACAAGTGGCTCGTCCTCCGGAAAGCCGCCTTCCTCGTCCTCATCTTCCTCATCCTTGGCCTCGTCGCTCGAGGCGATCTCCTTATCCAGCTCCTCCGACGCTGCCAGGTCCAGCCCGAAGTGATCAGGCGGCACCACATGATCATTTTCATCCAACTCTGAGATGAAGATGGCGGTGTCAGCATAGTCAGCGATCGCGGCAGCACGTTTGATGAGATCTCCCCGCACCGCCGCCAGCTCGGGCTCGGCCTCCAGGCGGAAAGTCGCCAGTTGGGCATGATCCAGATCGGGATACCAGCCCTTGGCGAATTCCAAAGCCGCCCGCGTGCCAGCCCTCGCGGCAGCGCCTTTCCAAGCCTCGAAGCGGCTTACTGCCACCTCCAGCCACTCGGCAGCCCGGCTAGGAGTGTGCGGAGCTGGGACGTCTGGCCAGAGGGCGGCCAGCACCTGGGACTCGACGCGTTGAAGACGACGAATTAAGTGATGGGCCTGCTGCAGGCGCGCCCTCACGGCAAGAAGTTGCTCGTTGGGGGTTCGGGGCGCGTTGGGCGCAATCACCAAACCCACCCGACGCTTCTTATCGCGCTGGGCTTCGATGGCCTGGCTGGCAGCAACGGAGTGACCAGGGTAGAACTCTGCACCAAGAAAGAGACAAAGAGTAAGAAGATGGGAGTCAGCTCCTATGGCAGTCGGCAACTATTTGGAAGAGAAGAAAGCAACTTACCGTCGACCATGTTCTCAATCGCTCTATAGCCGTCTTGCAGGGACCTCTCCGTTCTGGCCCAGTTCGAGTGTTCAGTCTCAAACTCGGCCCGAAGGATCCCTTCATCATCCACCAACTTCTTGAGCTCCGCCTTGTGCTTCTCCACCTGGTCAGCCAACTCCTTAGCCAGGCAGTCGCGTTCTTAAACGGCCAGGCCGCGTTCCTGCTCCTTGGTAGCAAGCTCTGCCTGGCTCCGCCCAACTGGGTCTGAAGGTTGGCTGCGGTTGCTGACAAGAGAAGAAGAAGAAGGCGTCAGCACCGGTCAAAAACAAATTAACTTTGGATTTCCAGACCGCCTGCTCAGCAGCCGGCCCGGAACTCGGGAACTACACCTAGCGGGTGCGCTCGCACCCCCGCATGGAGAAGAAAAAAGGAGGCACTTACTCTGACTCTCAGCCAAGGCGGCTCTCAGCTTGGCCAGCTCCTAATGCTGCGAGTTGTAGGCGGCCACCCGAAGGTTGTGGTAGTCCTGTGACAAGGATGGCAAGAAACAAGTTAACTCGCGGGAATTATCTTGGAGTTCCAAGCCGCCTGCCCAGCAGCCGGCTCGGAACTCGGGGACTACACCCAGTGGGTGCACTGACATGCCCCGACGAGAGAAATTGAAGGAATAAAAACAAAAGAAGAGGTCGGCATACCCAGACCAAAGTCCGGGTAGCCAAGAAATCCTTCAAGGCCCTTTGTAGGGTCTCGCCTTGGGCGTTGAACCAATCCAGGACGTCTCGGGAGGCGACATTCAAAACACCGCCACTTCTAGGCGACCAACCCGGCGGCGTGACGCTAGTAGCCTCGTTGAACGGCGATGACTAGCTGACGGCACCGGCTTCTACTTGCCGCGGGGCTGAAGCCGCCCTTGCCAAACGCGGGCGCGCTGGACTCTGGGTGGTGGGGAGCGGACCCACCACCAGCGCGCCCTCGACCGGCGGCGCGATCGGCCCCTCTGGCCGGCTGTCCCGCGCGTCGGCATGTGGCACGAGGGGGGCCGCCTCCACCTCCATGACGGCCTGGCCATCCCCTTCCCTTTCTAAAACTGGCTGGTCACCCCCAGCCGACGCTTGATCAGACGGCTCCAAAGGAGCCGCGTGCTGAGGATCAACACGGCACGGCGACCGCCCGGGGGACGTTTCCTGCTCCTGCGCCCTGGTGGCGGTGTCCCCTTGAGCCTTGGTTTGCCGCCTCGGCCTCAGCCTTGGCCGCGGCATCGGCCTCTGCCTGCGCTGCCTGGGACACCTCCACCTTCTTGCGGGCCGATGCGTCCCGCTCCTCCCGCACCTCCTACGCGTTCCTCTCCGTCGCCTCTCAAAGGGCGACAACTAGGTCCACGCGGTGAGGGGTGGTAGAGGCCTCCGCTGTCCCAACTACCGAGCCGACGGGAGCTCGCGAGAGGAAAAGTAGAGCTCTGTTCAGAAGGACGCAAGGAGATAGAGGAATCACACACAGAAAAAGAGAAAGACCAAGGAAAACACAAAAGGAAAATAAGAACAGGGCGCTTACACAGACACAGTCGGCCTTGGCGTAGGGACCCTTTGAAGAAGGGCCGCCTTGGCGGCCGCCTCCTGGCGCTTTGTGGTGGTAGCCGAGACCTTGGGCTTCTTCGGCCGGCTGCCATACAGCCCGGTGGTAGCCTGACGCTTCGACCCGCCGGCTGCTGCTGGCGGTGCCATCAAGGAGCCGCCTCCCGCCGGGTCCGCCTCTTGGACACAACGCGGCGCCTCGTCGTCCTCGTCATCATCCGGCCAGCCCCCGACGCCGCCTCCTGACGAGACGCCTGTTGGCACGTCTCCGTTGACTGTGACCTCGTCCTCCTCCATGGCGGCCGCCCCCAGATCGGGGTCGCTCGTGTCGCTCTGAGAACGGTCCGGCATCAGCGGGTGGCCCGAGCCTCCCGAGCCCTGTTATGGTTGGCCTGGGAAGCACTGGAACACGGCACGATGGTCAGGTGGGAAGAGCAGGCCATGCGGGAGAAGGAAGAAAAAAGAAAAGAGCTTATCGCATGCGGCATATTGCTGCGACTGTACGGCGGCTTGTCGAACGCCCAGCCCGTCTCTAACATTTTGTAGTTGGAGATAAAGTTCACCAAGCGGGCTACCTCCACGTACGACATCTGCTTGGTGCACGTCCGGCTCGGGTCTCGGGGCCCGCTCATGTCAGTAATCAGGTGGGTCCAGGACTGCAGCGGCAGCACACGACGCTCCGCAAAGGTGATCAGCAAGTCCGCGCCCACAAGGTCCTCCACTTCCGTCAGCTCCTGAAGGCGGACCATGGTGATGGAGGATGCGCGCATGATAGATGTTGGCCGGAATCTCCAGGAAGAGCGGGGCTCGGCAGGCGGATCGACTGCATAGTCTGGCAGGTTGATGTAGTCCCGATCCGAGTGGACGTTCGAGACGTAGAAGTACGTCTTCTGCCACAACTTCATCGAGTGCACTAGGGAGATTTTCAGGACGAAGTTCTTGGCTCCGGGGCGCCTCACTTCGACGCAGGCACCGCACTGGGCCGCCTCGCCCTGAGGGCGGTGCCAAGCTTCAGATAAAAAAGTCCCCCCCACAGCTCAAGTGTGGGGAGCACTCCGAAGTAGCCCTCGCAGTGGGCGACGAAGACGGCGAGCAGCACCACCCTGTTCTGCGTAAGGTGGTGGGATTGCACGCTGTAGAAGTCGGGGAATGAGTGGAAGAATCCGCTCGCCGGGAGACCGAAGCCATGGAGGAAATGCGACCCGAAGACGACGCACTCGCCAAGCCGCGGCGCTGGCCTGAGCTCCTTCGCCGGCGCAAGGCGCACTCCAACGTTCTCGGCGGCGGGAAGTAGCCGCGACCGGCAGACGAAATCGATGTGGTCCTCGTGTACCTCACTACCGTCCCACTCGCCGGAGTGGTGAAACAGCGCTTCGGCGGCCATGGCCCGGGGCGAACCCAGGCGTTATGGTGAGAAGACGAGAGGGCTGGGCGAGCACGGGCTCCGGCGGGCGCGGCAGAGGCAGGAGCGCAAGGGGAGCGAGGAAGAAGAAGGAGATGGGGGCACGCGTACGATACGCCGGTCCCCTCCCGCGCCTACTTATAGGCCCAGGGTGACGAAGCTGAGGGGGCGGGGCGTGGGATTAACGGCGCCACGCCTCGCACGACCCTCGATTTTTGCGCCTTAACCACATGCATTAAATGCGTGTGGGAAGGGCAACCGACCACCTCGGCTGCAACGGATCCGTGCGCGCGCCAAGGCCCTATAGTGGTGGGCCCGAGCCTGCTGCGGCATCCCGTCGCGCGCGTGGGATGGCAGGCCGGCTCGGAATGACAACGCCTCGTGGCACGCGGGCAACGGGCGGCAGGCCCAGCCCGCGGCCAGCCGGTTGTTCGACCACATTCCCTCTGATGATTCAAATCTGGCAGCCGGCCGCTGACAGCTGGCACCTCCAAAATACGGACGGGAAGACTAATCATTCATTATATAAAGAGGGAAGCTGCTGAAGCCCGGCAGTCCCGCTCACGACCACAGAGCTCCACCAGCTTCGGGGACTACTATCGGAGATATTGACCACGGGTGTCCTCATCGACCACCCATGGCGTTTTAAGACATTAAGGCCGTCTGCCATCTTTCGGCCGCCTGCGCATCAGCCTGCCTCCTAGGGCCGCCAGGCCCCCAGGAGCCGACAGGCGGCAAATCACCAACAGGCGGCTGTGGAGCAGCCGACATCTAGCAGACTGCCCCGGGCCTCCCCCTCGGAGTAAGCGCTGGGGGTCTACGACAATACTAGGGCATGGCTACAGTGGAGCCTGCCCCCCAGAATCTAAGATAGCGTGGCTACAGTGAGGGTGTCCGCGACTTGGCTGGCGCGTCACTGTAGCCATGTTGCCTGTGACCTCGCCTTAGTCCATAGAAACCATGATCCCACAATCTGGAGGCGGTGCGGCCTGCAGGCAGCAGGCCCTACCTGTCCGTGAGCCATCGAGAAGTGGTCGGCCTTTGGCAGACGGCATGGGGAACGGGCCGCCCTATAGCAGGCGGCCTACCGTTCCCTTGAAGTCTGCACCCCATCAAGATGACAAGATGGGGCGTGGCAACAGTGTACGACCACGAGGCGGCGGCACTGTAGCCACTCCCTCCTCAACGACACCTCTGTCAGCGGAAGGACGTCAACAGTAGAACACAGTCACAGTGGCCCACAGGCGGCGGGCCCACAGGACGGACATGTCCCCGACAGCCGGCAGGACCCACCAAGCGGCGGGACCAAGGAACCGGCGGAGAAGAGGATGTGGAACCCCTTTCAAGATGCTAAGGACAAAGATTGGCAAAAGCGCCCAGAGACGCTGATGGCCAGGGCCCCCACCCGACCAGATTACCATTATAGCCTTGGTGGTTAGGCCTATATAAACCCCCAGGGTCCTCCATGCAGAGGGTTAGACATTGAGAGATACACAGAGAGAGGGAAGAAACCCTAGTGACGACAGACATTCCTAGAAGGATAGGAGAGAGCTAGCCTTGCCCTTCTTCCTCCTCTAGACGACATAGCTCAAGGAGCAACCTTGTAGCTACCATATTGGCGATAGTCATGACGCGGAGTCCCCGCAGAGCAGGACTAGGGGTGTTATCTCCACGGAGAGCCCCAAACCTGGGTAAGATTCGTAGGCGTCCTAAGCATCGCCTTATCCCGCTTCCAGGGCCCGGCGACGTTCTCTTGACCCCATGCATGATAAGCCATCCTTTGGCATATGTCGCACCAAAACCCCGATACTCCGGTATCCGGGAGTTGCATGATCTCATAGTCAAAGGAATATGTATTTGACATACATGAAAGCAGTAGCAATAAACTGAACGATCAAATGCTAAACTAACGGATGGGTCTTGTCCATCTCATCATTATCATAATGATGTGATCCCGTTATCAAATGACAACTCATGTCCATGGTTATTAAACCTTAACCATCTTTGATTAACGAGCTAGTCTAGTCGAGGCTTACTAGGGACACTGTATTTGTTTATGTATTCACACATGTATTTAGGTTTCCGGTCAATACAATTCTAGCATGAATACTAAACCTTTATCATGATTAAGGAAATATAATAATAACCATTTTATTATTGCCTCTAGGGCATATTTCTATCAGTCTCCCACTTGCACTAGAGTCAATAATCTAGTTCACATCGCCATGTGATTAACACCCAGAGTTTACTAGAGTCAATATTCTAGTTCACATCGCCATGTGATTAACACCCATAGTTCACATCGCCATGTGATTAACACCCAAAGATTTTACTAGAGTCAATAATCTAGTTCGCATCATTATGTGATTAACACTCTAAGGTATGATCATGTTTTGCTTGTGAGAGAGGTTTTAGTCAACTGGTCTGTAGCATTCAGAACCATGTGTACGTTGCAAATTTCTATGTCTACAATGCTCTGCATAGAGCTACTCTAGCTAATTGCTCCGACATTCAATACGCATCCAGATTGATACTCAGAGTCATCTGGATTAGTGTAAAAGATTGCATCAGCGTAACCCATTACGACGTACTCTTTATCACCTCCATAACCAAGAAACATTTTCTTACTCCACTATGGATAATTTTGACCGCTATCCAGTGATCCACTCCCAGATCACTCTGGTATCCCCTTGCCAGACATGTGGCAAGGCACAGAATAGGTCTGGTACACATCATGTCATGCTTTATAGAACCTATGGCTGAGGCATAGGGAATGACTTTCATTCTCTCTCTATTTTTTCTGCCATGGTCGGGTTTTGATACCTTACAACTCAGGCAAGAACTCCTTTTTGACTGATCCACTTTGAACTCCTCCAAAATATTATCAAGGTATGTGTTCATCGAAAGTCTTATCAAGCATCTTGATCTATCTCTGTAGATCTTGATGCCCAATATGTAAGCACCTTCACCGAGGTCTTTCTTTGAAAAACTCCTTTCCAATATCCTTTTATACTATCCAGAAATTCTACATCATTTCTGATCAATAATATGTCATTCACATATACTTATCAGAAATTATGTAGTGCATCCACTCACTTTTTTGTAAATACAAGCTTCACCGTAAGTCTGTATAAAACCATATGCTTTGATCTCCTCATCAAAGCATATATTCCAACTCCGAGATGCTTGCGCCACTCTATACATGGATCACTGGAGCTTGCACACCTTGTTAGCACCTTTAGGATAAAAAAAACCCCTGGTTGCATCATGTACAACTCTTATTTTAGAAATCCATTAAGGAATGCAATTTTGACATCCATTTGCCAGATTTCATAAAATGCGGCAATTGCTCACATGATTCGGACAAACTTAAGCATCGCTACGGGTGAGAAAGTCTCATCGTAGTCAACTCCTTGAACTTGTCGAAAACCTTTTGCGACAAGTCGATCTTTGTAGATAGTAACACTACCATCAGCGTCCGTCTTCCTCTTGAAGATCCATTTATTCTCAATGGCTTGCCGATCATTGGGCAAGTCCACCAAAGTTCACACTTTGTTCTCATACATGGATCATATCTCAGATTACATGGCTTCAAGCCATTTATGGGAATCTGGGCTCATCATAGCTTCTTCATAGTTCGAAGGTTCGCCGTTGTCTAACAACATCACTTCCAGGACAGGGTTACCGTACCACTCTGGTGCGATATGTGTTCAGGTCTACCTACGTGGTTCGGTACTAACTTGATCCGAAGTTCCATGATCTTTATCATTACCTTCTTGTCTAGTTGGCGTATGCATCATGGGAATGGTTTTCTCTGATGATCTACTTTCCAATTCGAGTGTACGTAGAATTACCTCATCAAGTTCTACTTTCCTCCCACTCACTTCTTTCAAGAGAAAATCCTTCTCTAGAAAGGACCCATTCTTAGCAAGAAAAATCTTACCTTCGGATCCGTGGTAGAAGGTGTACCCAACAGTTTCTTTTGGGTATTCTATGAAGACGTACTTCTCCGATTTGGTTCAAGCTTATCATGCTGAAGCTTTTTCACATAAGCATCGCAATGCCAAACTTTAAGAAACGACAACTTTGGTTTCTTGCCAAACCATAGTTCATATGGTGTTGTCTCAACAGATTTAGATGGTGCCCTATTCAACATGAATGCAACTGTCTCTAATGCATAACCCCAAAATGTTAAAGGCAAATTGGTAAGAGACATCATAGAACACACCATATCCAATAGAGTATGGTTACGACGTTCGGACACACCATTACGATGTGGTGTTCCAAGTGGCATGAGCTGTGAAACTATTCCACATTGGTTCAAATGAAGACAACACTCGTAACTCAAATATTCTCCTCCGGGATCAGATCGTAGAAACTTTATTTTCTTGTTACGACGATTCTCTACTTCACTCTGAAATTCTTTGAACTTTTCAAATGTTTCAGACTTGTGTTTTATCAAGAAGATATTCCCATATCTACTCAAATCATCTATGAAGGTAAGAAAATAATGATACCCGCCACGTGCTTCAACACTCATCAGACCACATACATCAGTATGTATTATTTGCAATAAGTCATTAGCTCGCTCCATTGTTCCGGAGAACAGAGTTTTAGTCATCTTGCCCATGAGGCATGGTTCGCAAGTATCAAATGACTCATAATAAAGTGATTCCATCAAGTGATTCCATAAGTCCATCAACGCTTTACACCAACATGACCTAAACCGCAGTGCCGCAAGTATGTTGCACTATCATTATCAACTTTGCATCTTTTGGTATCAATATTATGAATATGCGTATTACCACGATCGAGATTCAATAAGAATTAACCATTTCTCAAGGGTGTGTGATCATAAAAGATATTACTAGAACAACCATTATTTAAATGAATAACCGCCTCGCATCAAACAAGATCCAGATATAATGTTCGTGCTCAAAGCAGGCACCAAATAACAATTATTTAGGTCTAATACTAATTCTGAATGTAGATGTAGATGTAGCATGCAGACGGCGATCACATCAACCTTGGAACCATTCCCGATGCACATCGTCACCTCGTCCTTAGCCAATCTTCATTTAATTCGTAGCTCCTGTTTCAAGTTACAAATATGAGCAACCGAACTGGTATCAAATACCCGGGCGCTGCTATGAGCACTAGTAAGGAACACATCAATAACATGTATATCAAATATACCTTTGTTCACTTTGCCATCCTTCTTATCTGCCAAATACTTGGGGCGGTTTCGCTTCCAGTGAGCATTCCCTTTGCAGTAGAAGCACTCAGTTTCAGGCTTAGGTCCAGCTTTGGGTTTCTTCGTGGGAGCGGCAACATGTTTGTCGTTCTTCTGGAAGTTCCCCTTCTTTCCTTCGCCCTTTGTCTTGAAAATAGTGGTCTTGTTAACCATCAACACTTGATGCTCTTTCTTGATTTCTACCTTCGCCGATTTCAGCATTGCGAAGAGCTCGGGATTTTTTTATCCCTTGCATATTATAGTTCATCATGAAGTTCTAGTAGCTCGGTGATAGTGGCTAGAGAACTCTGTCAATCACTATCTTATCTGGAAGATTAACTCCCACTTGATTCAAGTGATTGTAGAACCCAGACATTCTGAGCACATGCTCACTAGCTGAGCTATTCTCCTCGATATTGTAGGCAAATTACTTGTCAGAGGTCTCATACCTCTCGACATGGGCATGAGTCTGAAATACCAATTTCAGCTCTTGAAACATCTCATATGCTCTGTGGCTTCAAAACATTTCTGAAGTCTCGGTTCTAAGCCATAAATCATAGTGCACTAAACTATTAAGTAGTCATCATATCGAGCTTGCTAAACGCTCATAACATCTGCATCTGCTCCTACAATAGG
The DNA here is from genome assembly GCA_902687465.1 of Secale cereale. Taxonomy (NCBI): domain Eukaryota; kingdom Viridiplantae; phylum Streptophyta; class Magnoliopsida; order Poales; family Poaceae; genus Secale; species Secale cereale. The sequence continues at coordinate 161,812,646 of LR738709.1, forward strand.
TCTGTCACCTAGCGGTGCATAAAGGACATAATTCTGCTGTGCGGCAATGAGGACAATCCACTGATCATAGACCCAGTCTGCATCATTGCTACTAATATCTTTCAACTTAGTTTTCTCTAGGACCATATCAAAAAAACAGGGGAGCTAAATCGCAAGCTATTGATCTACAACATAGATATGCAAATACTATCAGGACTAAGTTCATGATAAATTAAGTTAAATTAATCAAATTACTAATTAATTCCCACTTAAATCAACATCCCTCTAGTTATCTAAGTGATACATGATCCAAATCAACTAAACCATGTCCGATCATCACATGAGATGGAGTAGTCATCAATGGTGAACATCTCTATGTTGATCATATCTACTATATGACTCATGTTCGACCTTTCGGTCTCCAGTGTTCCGAGGCCATGTCTGTACATGCTAGGATCGTCAAGTTTAACCAAAGTATTCCGCGTGTATAAAATTGTCTTACACCCATTGTATGTGAACGTAGAGTCTATCACACCTGATCATCACGTGGTGTCTCGAAATGACGAACTGTAGCAACAGTGCATACTTGGGGAGAACACTGTTATCTTGAAATTTAGTGAAGGGATCATCTTATCATGCTACCGTCATCTAAGGAAAATAAGATGCATAAAGGATAAACATCACATGCAATCAAAATATGTGACATGATATGGCCATCATCATCTTGTGCTTTTGATCTCCATCTCCAAAGCATCATCATGATCGCCATCGTTACCGGCTCAGAACCTTGATCACCATCATTGCGTCGTGGTATTCTCGCCAACTATTGCTTCTACGACTATTGTTAACTCATAGCCTGTCAGGCCCAAGATGCGATTCTATCCCGATCATGTGACACTTACGTGATTGGGGCACAACCTCATTTCGGGCGCTTAGCAAGATGGATATCATTACATCGTACCATTACATACATACATGGCGGATACAACAATACATACAAGTCACATGAATACAACAATATCAATACAAGGCATCCGACTACGGATGCAAACATGAAAAGCACAACGACATCCATCTGCTATCCCAGGCTGCCGACCAGGAACCTAACCTAAGACTGAAGAAGAAGAAGAAGAAGAAAGAACTCCAAAACAACGTACATCGCTCTCATGTCAAGTCATCGGAAACCTGCACCTGCAACTGTTGTTGTAGTATCTGTGAGCCACGAGGACTCAGCAATCCCATAACCATGGGTAACAAGACTATCAAAGCTTAATGGGTAGGAAGAGGTAAAGTGGTGAGGTTGCAGCAGCGGCTAAGCAATATATGGTGGCTAACTTACGAGTACAAGAATAAGATGAGCATCTACGCAAACGGTCGCAAACTAGTAGTGATCGCTAAAGATCCTGAACTACCTACGAGTCAAACATAACCCCACCGTGTTCTCTTCTCAAAGTGAAAAGAGACAGTCACGGTTACTCACACAGTGGTGTGTTTTACTTTGGATCCTCTGTCAAGTTTTCTACAACCGGACATTAACAAATTCCAATCTGCCACATAACCACAGGCACGACTTTCGAAAGATCATAACCCTGCAGGGGTGTCCCAACTTATCCCATCACAAGCTCTCACGATTAGTAAAGGTAATAATAATATTATCACCCCTTATCTTAGGGACAATCCGATCAGGCTCGGCATCCCGGTGCACAAGACATTTCGACCATGGTAAAACAAGTCTAGAAAGACCTCCCGGTGTGTCGACACCCTGATAGTAGCCGCGCGTATCTCGTCTCAGGCCACGACCGAATGGGCAAGCCTATGTGAGCCAATCCTCGAGTTTCCCCGCGGTGGCCCCGCAGTCTCCCCGTTTGGGACCAACACCATCAGCACTGGCCCCCTGCTATGTAGAAAGAATACTCGGGTAGCGCTAACTCCCTATGCAATTAATTAATTTAATAAGTTTTTATTATGTTGCAAATTAAAACCAATGTTGGGCCTTGCTGGAGGAGTTTTATTCAAAGACGAAGTGTCAAGGGGTCCCCATATACCCAACCGTGTAAGGAACGCAAAATCAAGGAACATAATGCCGGTTCATCGGCTCCTAAGGTGGCATGAGTGGAACAAAACACCGAGCAAAAGGCCAAGCCTTCCACCCATGCCCAGTATATAGGTGTGTTAATAATAATAATAGATATTGTGATATTCCAACAACAAGTTCCAACATAGAACAATCTTCATCTTCACCTGCAACTAACAACACTATAAGAGGGGCTGAGCAAGCGGGTAACATAGCCAAACAACGGTTTTGCTGGGAAGGTGTCAAAGGTTAGAGGTTTCATGGCAACAAGAAGAGGGACTGACAATAAATGATGGGTAGCGCGACATGTAACGATAGCATCGAGACAACTAAGCATGGCAATGATAGTAAAGGTATCCAAGGGTATGGTCATCTTGCCTGAGATCCCGCAAGGAAGAAGAAATGAGTCCATGAAGAAGACGAATAAGAAGCCTCGAAGACGAACAACGTGAAGTCGAACGAATCCTCACGATCGCAACGGAAAAGAACTAGCGAGAAGAAAGCACACAACACGGTAAACACACAACACAAGAACATGACAATATGCTCAACCAAACATGATGCAAGACAAGTCTATATGATGCGTAACATGGCAAGGGATGAAGCACACAAGAACAACACAAGCCAACAAGTTTAAATGAGGCCGGAATCATCACATAACAAATCCGGTAAGTCCTCATATGCTGTAACACCCCAAAAGTTTAGTCATGTTTTAACAATTAAAATTTTGCTAGGTAATTAAAATTTTGCAATTCTTTTGCTGGATGTTTCTTTAAATTCAGGATCCTTCTGTTCCTGTTGTGTTGGAATTTCTACCCCTAGTAAAAACTTCCCAACTATTGTTAGACTCTCATATTCACTCATTATAACTTTTATGATGTCAGTAGTATTAATTATTTAATTGTCTCCCTAAATATTCTCTTCTTTAAAATTGGTTTACCTTAATTTTTAGGCCCCAAATTGAATTACAACCTTTTGATAGGTTCATCTAAATTTCCAACCAAAAATTAGGGATGTCAGGTGATGTTGTTGGATCACTTTTATGCAAGAATATTTTTTACTTCATTAAATAATTTGAGCTCCACACCATGATTTCCAATCTGGTCCAGTAGGCAGTTTTGCACTACAACCACATTAAATATTTTTTAGAGCTTCCACCAAAATTATGGGTTGTTCATAGGAATATACTATTCAACTTTCTGCAAAAACCCAGAGTAGTCCTTTGAAAAATTTGAGTGAAACAACCTCATTTCAATTCTGGTCCAGTTTGGTATTTGGCACTGCAACCCTAGTTTATTTTGCCCCAATGCCCCTGAGCTTCCTCCTGCTTATAGCCATTCTTGCAAAACCCTTAAGTCCAGGAGAGTGGACGCTTTGGAAGAACTTTGGTTCATGAAACAATGCCCTTCATTTCCTGTCCAGAACTGTAGATTTGCAAAACTTGCACTAACAAGTTTCTGGTTTTGCCCAACTAGCTTTGCCATCATCTCATCCATCTAAAGAGACATTGATCTGGAGAATTTGGCCACCCCTAGAGTTGCCTAGTGGCCTCTGGCATTTTGTAAAACACCCGAGGTGCATGGCCAGTTTTGGAATGATCATTACTTTGCACTGTGACCTTGCACCTACATACATGCTGGCATGTACACTACTCTCATTTAAGCCTCTAACTTAACCCCGCTAATTCCTTGCCTTGTCCAAACCCGGTGGCATGCTCTGCCATTTTGTCGAGCACTTCACGCGCGTGTTCTGGGCGCGCCCAAAGCGCACGTTTTGCACGCGCGCGCACCGAGCCGCCGCGTCCCTCTGACGACACCCTCGCCCGTTATGGCCGCTGCACTCGCACCGTCTGCATGCCTGCACTCCCCTCCACCGCAGAGACGACACTGAAACCCCACAGTGCCGCCGTCAGGTCGGCCGCGGCAGCTAGCGGGCGGCCACAGCAGCGCCTGCCGTGGGCAGCGCCGCCCAAGCCTCCAGCGCTCGCCACCTGCCCCCTAGAGAAGCGCCAGATCATCCACGAGTTCGTCCCCTAGCTCCCGTCGTCGCCACGTCGCCCTGAGCTACAGAATGGCAGTCGCCGACGATCTTATCCACGGCCGCCGTGGAACCGCCATTGCCTGCCTATTTAAGGGCGCCCCGAGCCTCTCCGCAACCTCAGATAGCCACTAGCTACCCCGCAGAGCACCCCCGAAGCAGCACATCGACCAGGGGAAGTCTTTTTCCCCAACTCCGGCGAGTACAGCCGTCGCCGCCCTCCAGTCCAATACGTCGCAACCCGAGCCCCTTCCGCCCAGCCAGCACCATCGTTCGACTCCCTATGATCTTGCGGAGCCGCCCATCATCTCAAACGAGCTCGGGAACCACCATAGGACGAAGCCCCAATTTCCCCCGAGGCCGCCGTCCGTCGCGAAGCTCGTCGCCGGCGTTTTCCTCCACCTCCGTCACCCCCTCGACCACCGGGAGGACCGCCACGGTCTGGCGGATCCATCCCCGCCCTCAGATGCCCTCGAGGAGCCACCGTTCGCCGGCATTGATCGCCAGAGCCGCGCCTCTGTTCGGCCAAAGGTAGAAGGAGGCGGGGGCGACTGGTCAAACCTGGCCCCTCTGTCAGCGAGACAGCGCCAGCCCACGCGTGCATAAGTGAAGGCGCAAACCCCCGAGTACATCTCCCCACTTCGAAAGCGTATTCATATCGAAATGTTTTCCTATTTCTGATTTATTCTAAAAACAGATTTGACTAAACTTTGACTGGCAATATCTTTTTAGTTATTAACCCAAATGACTTGATTCTTTTTCTGTTGTTTCCCAAATATTGTCTAGTTTATTTTCATATTTATATGAAAATTTTCCAGAACACTTTTTTGGGCGGTTAAGAGTCTATGTATTGATTTCTTATTATTTCAATTAGGATTTCTGAAGAGGGGGAAACTTCCAAAAAGTGTTGGAATGCATTTCTCCTCCCCTCTACTTGAAGGAAAGCACTCTTGAACCCAGGTTTATTGCATGCGGTTGTTGTTGACACAATTGCTACAATATGATTGCGTTCATTTTATTTCATATGTGACAATGTCATCGTACCTATGAGGGTATGAGGAAAACTCTTGCTGAGAATAATTTGTTTGCATGACGGTGAGCCCCTCCGTATGCCTTTCATGCCAAACGGAAGGAAGCCGTGAAAGTCGCAGTCTTGTGTAAATGCGAGCTTGTCACTAGCTCCCCGTCGGGACGGTGGAATCCGGTACGGCTTGGTAAGGCATGACGGATGGTGTTTCCGACTGTTGTTGCAAAATATATCGGTTTTGACTAATCATATGAGTAATGCTGAAACCTCCTGAGTCGACCGTAGATCGAGTCTTGCTCCAGTAACCCCCATACTTGTTTTGTGCTACCACTTGTCCCTGCCACAGGTAGGGTACGGTTCAGTAACTGTCAACCCCTATCCTAGCACACACCGTACAGAGAGGCCATGGTGGAAGATACCGGCTGCATCCGGTAGGCATGCCACCTAGTCCGGGGGCATGGGTGTTTTCGGTTGGGACCGAGAGGGGGGGCACCCCTTAGAGCGCGCAATAGAAATTTGATCCCATGCTACGCGAGGTTGTAGCCTCCCCACTCAAAGTTTGTTTTGACAGGTGTCATGGGTGATTCCAGACACAGGCAAAGCTAAGCTGGTGTGTGCAAGTCAGGCGGGTTTTCGACTAAAAGGCCGTAGACGGTATTAGTCCGATGGACTAAAGAAAACCGTTACTCGTGGGTAAAGAGTACACCCTCTGCAAAGATACTAAACCTATTCGAATAGCCGTGTCCATGGTTAAGGACTACAGTCTGGGACGGGACGAGCGTCGGTCTTAGTGTCGGTCTTTGGAGGAGAAACTACTTAACCGGAACCTTAACCATGATCTGTAATATGTGGTATTTACAATTATCTTTGTGGACTAACCATGCATGTCTTATGAATGAATGAGTATCTGTGGGACGGTTCTACCTCCTGGATATTTACCATGAATTATGTTTATTCTTTATAAGCCCTTTCTGTGATGTCTCTCAGACGTCCGACTGTGGCATTCTTGTTATTTTCCTTATAAGCCCTTTCTGTGGTGTCGCTCAGACGCCCGACTGTGGTATGCTTATTATTTATTTTACTTATAAGCCCTTTCTGTGGTGTCACTCAGACGCCCGACTGTGGCATGTTTGCTATTTATTTTATTATCACTCTCTGATTGCATATGCCTTTTTTTATACAAATGACCTGCTTGCATTACGGACCGTCATATCCGTATTATCATCGTGATCCACATTATTCTCGAACATGTTCATATCTCACCCATGTTCAAAATGTTTGCGAGTACATTCAGAGTACTCACTGGCTTGTCCCTGGCTATTGTCTTGGCCAGATTCCTTGCGCGGGAAGGAACGATGCGAGGACAGCCCCGGAACCTACACTAATGGAGATAGCAGCCTCGCGAAGATAGGAGTTAACCCGGTCAGCTGTTCCCGTGGGAAATGGAGTCCCATAGTCACCGATGAACCACAAACCGCTTCCGCCATCAGCCACTAGAAATTTTGTGTTGCACTCACAGGCCAGAATGGTCTTGTACTATATATCTTGTATTTTGCTTGGAGATTCTGTAACCAGTTGGTGCCTCATCAGCTAACAGTAAATCCCGGGGCTGGTGAGCACAAGGCCCATTTTTGGGAAGTTTATATCCCGAAAATCTAGTCCTGACAACCTTGGTATCAGAGCCAGGCTGACCGTTGGCTAATCCTATCTTAGCCAGGTCGAAAACCTAGGTTAACCACCACACCAGACCATATCCTAACCCCGGCCAAGCTTCTCGCGTAAGATACCCGCACAGAGGGCCGACACCTTCGGTAGTCGGTGCCCAACCTATCAGTCTAGCCTGTCGATCACCGCCAGCGACCGACACCTAAACAGTTCCCTTTGCAAGCGTGCGAAGGAAGACTCCGTCCTTTTCTATAAATAGGGCACACTAGCCCCAAACCCAGCACAGCACATCCTCTACCCCAGACCGAGCTAAAATGCCAGGACCCATTGTCCACAATGAAACCACAGCAACCAATCTTGGAGGTTTTGTGACCGTGCTCGCAAACCTCACCCGTCGTGCCTTTGCGTTAGAAGAGCCCCCAGAATATGTTGTGTACCAAGACTCCATGGGCGGTGAAAGTCGTCAATTCTGGGCCACTGTGCACATCTATGGTAGGGGTCTGTCGCCAGAACACCCCTACAGGTTCACCGGAAGGACAACTTCCTTTGAGCCGCAAGCTATCCAGCTAGCTGCTCAAGAAGCCATAGTTCAACTCCGGCACTTGTCGCCCAGAGTTAACTGTCGCTCATTCTACTACTACCCCAGTCGCAACGGGTATGGTAGGCCTCCCCGAGTTGCGAGCGGAGACCACGAGACGGATCCTGCATTATTGCATCTGGTACGCTATGTTAGTGTGCTCGAGGAACTATTCAATCAAATCACCCTTGATCTGATCGCAACTCGTGGAGAACTACTTCGCCGAGCCCCAGCAAGAGGACGAGACGAGTCCGACACTGATAACCCAGTCGTGTTGTTCGGACAACCAATCGAGTCCCCGAGACCTGCCTCGGTCATTGACCAGAACGCCTTGGTGTCTCCAGAGGTGATGCGTCGCCTGGTTGGCACACGCTCCAACGGGATTGTAGCCAACAATCCCCGCGAGGGACATCATCACTACCCCGACTCTGCACCCCCTCAGCCACCACCAGACAATCCCAACGATGAAGCTCTCGGAGAAGCTTCAGCATCCACAAGGCAAGGCCGCTTGGATATAAACGAGGTTGATCAGATCACCCGAGTAGTACCAAGCTTTATCTTGTCCGCACCCCGTGGTCATGTAACCTGTATGCCGATATTTATGTACAGTTTAATTTTGCACCCTTATAGCACCCGTGCATAGCTATGTCAGTATTTTTCAGGGGTGACTTCCAGAGCACCTCACCGACAACCCCTATAGTAAACACGTCACTTTGCGAGACGTGAGTACCTGCAACATTGACCCCGACCCCCATAAAGCGAATCCAACAGTATAGCGGCACTTCACTGTGATTTTATAAGCCAGCTCGGTTGCTATATAAAAGGCCACACCGTGACCTTACCAAGCATCCCTCACCCGGTATTCTGATCTCACAGCCATTTCCCGCACCATGCCGATCCCTAGTATTTACCTGAGAACCCCAGAGGCATCCCCAGGTAGCTTTGTGAAGATATTGTGGGATTTTACCTGCAGTACCATGAGTGCTACCCGTCCACCCCAGTATGAGCTGCTCAAATCGAGGATCACACCATCCACCTCGAAATATTGGACAGTGGTACACATTCCGCCCGCAAACCCAAACCAAGACCCTACAGAGGTTTCCTTCATGGGGAAATCCATGCCAACTCCCGAGATGGCCATAGAGGCTGCCGCTTGTGAAGCACTTGCTCGCCTTCGGTTCGCGGTACCCTATGCCAGCGAACGAGGGTATTATTACTTTCCAAGCCGCGCAGCACCCGGAGAAGCAGCATATTTTCCTGGTGGGTGAATTGAGAGAGACCCCGTGCTAGCCAACCTTACGCAGTATGTAATCGCGCAAGAGCGTCTGACCCAGCGGATAATGAGTTATCTCCAGAGCCTCGCCGATTTAAATCCTCGGATCGCCATCGGCAGACCACTGAGGCCCGGGCAGGAGAAGCACATCCATCGACTAGTCAACCCGCTTCCACCGATAGAAGAAGAGTGTCCCCTAGTGCCAGAGACTTTTTCCCAGGACCCTGTACATTTACCGTTTATGTTTTAGACGTAACTGTTATGTAGTTATCCCCGTACCTTTTTATGAATGTGAGTTGTGTGTCGTATCATGTGTTAAATTAATCTTCCCTGAGTTGTTGCAGCATATCTCTTTGCATATCATAGATATTTTATTTCATCGCGCAACACCACAACAGCAGACTTACAACTCTGGCCACTCCACACAGTACACTAAGTTACTAATCCACATACACCTGTTTCATCTAATTAACCACCACTCTAGCGCACCACAGTCTCTTAAAGAGAAACTCGTGGGAGTTTATTCAAGCACTAGTTGCCTACCGCGCACTAACCACCGTTAGCACCCGACACCCACGCCTAATCCTCGTGATCGCCGCCGCCGCGAAGAGCTAGCACTTGAGCTGCCGCATCACGAGGATCGTCGAGGATCATCGCACACAAGAGCGCGGATAACCCCAGCAGTGCCGCCAACCCCACGCACACTAGGATCATGCACCAGTCCGACATCGCCTCCGCCATTAGAGCCTTGACCCGAGCTCCTGCAAACACAAATGGAGGAGAAGGAGGAAAGAAGAAGACGTGAGGCCAGGTGTGAGGAGAAAGAAGGAGCACCTCGGTCGTTTTATAGCTCGAGATCGGCGTACAGTGAGCGGAGTCCACCAGCGCCGCTCGTCGCTCGACCGTCGGTGTTCGGAGGCGAATCCGCGAGCAGTGCCGACAGCACGCTGGCCCGCGAGGTGAGTGCACGCTGCACCGGCAGCTAGCGCGCCGCGCACTACGGCAGTACGGCCTAGATGCCCTACGAGCTAGCCGTCGCCGATGGAGAAAGCGCGGGAAAGCACGCGGGAGAGAGGAGAAGAAAGAACCGGAGGTAGAAGAAGAGACTGACAGTGGGCCCAGTGCCCACCTGTCAGCCAGTGAGAGCACTGTGCTCTCGGGTGCAACCAGCGTATTTGAAAATTTAGAAATATTATTTCTAAATTAACTATAGCCCCGAGTAGAAATATCTCGTTTTCCACGACCTAGATTTTCCCATGCCGCGCCAGTGTTTAACACGGCAGTTTTCACCACTTATTGCCCATGCACTGTAGTGGCATTTATTTGCAGAACGGTTAATTTTTTGGTGATATTTTGGTTGAGACTGTAGAATTGTTTTTATAGCAACCCTTAACAAATCTCGAGGACGATATTTTTCTTAAGGGGGGTAGTGTTGTAACACCCCAAAAATTTAGCCATGTTTTAACAATTAAAATTTTGCCAGGTAATTAAAATTTTGCAATTCTTTTGCTGGATGTTTCTTTAAATTCAGGATCCTTCTGTTCCTGTTGTGTTGGAATTTCTACCCCTAGTAAAAACTTCCCAACTATTGTTAGACTCTCATATTCACTCATTATAACTTTTCTGATGTTAGTAGTATTAATTATTTAATTGTCTCCCTAAATATTCTCTCCTTTAAAATTGGTTTACCTTAATTTTTAGGCCCCAAATTGAACTACAACCTTTTGATAGGTTCATCTAAATTTCCAACCAAAAATTAGGGATGTCAGGTGATGTTGTTGGATCACTTTTATGCAAGAATATGTTTTATTTCATTAAATAATTTGAGCTCCACACCATGATTTCCAATCTGGTCCAGTAGGCAGTTTTGCACTACAACCACATTAAATATTTCTTTAGAGCTTCCACCAAAATTATGGGTTGTTCATAGGAATATACTATTCAATTTCTGCAAAAACCCAGAGTAGTCCTTTGAAAAATTTGAGTGAAACAACCTCATTTCAATTCTGGTCCAGTTTGGTATTTTGCACTGCAACCCTAGTTTATTTTGCCCCAATGCCCCTGAGCTTCCTCCTGCTTATAACCATTCTTGCAAAACCCTTAAGTCCAGGAGAGTGGACCCTTTGGAAGAACTTTGGTTCATGAAACAATGCCCTTCATTTCTTGTCCAGAACTGTAGATTTGCAAAACTTGCAGTAACAAGTTTCTGGTTTTGCCCAACTAGCTTTGCCATCATATCGTCCATCTAAAGAGACCTGATCTCGAGAATTTGGCCACCCCTAGAGTTGCCTAGTGGCCTCTAGCATTTTGTCAAACACCTGAGGTGCATGGCCAGTTTTGGCATGATCCTTACTTTGCACTATGACCTTGCACCTACATACATGCTGGCATGTCCACTACTCTCATTTAAGCCTCTAACTTAACCTTGCTAATTCCCAGCCTTGTCCAAACCCGGTGGCATGCTCTGGCATTTTGTCGAGCAGTTCACGCGTGTGCTCTGGGCGCGCCCAGAGCGCACGTTTTGCACGCGCGCGCACTGAGCCGCCGCGTCCCTCTGACGACACCCCCGCCCGTTCTGGCCACTGCACTCGCACCGTCTGCATGCCTGCACTCCCCTCCACCGCAGAGACGACACTGAAACCCCACAGTGCCGCCGTCAGGTAGGCCGCGGCAGCTAGCGGGCGGCCACAGCAGCGCCTGCCGTGGGCAGCGCCGCCCAAGCCTCCAGCGCTCGCCACCTGCCCCCTGGAGCAGCGCCAGATCATCCACGAGTTCGTCCCCTAGCTCCCGTCGTCGCCACGTCGCCCTGAGCTATAGAATGGCGGTCGCCGGTGATCTTATCCACGGCCGCCGCGGAACCACCATTGCCTGCCTATTTAAGGGCGCCCCGAGCCTCTCCGCAACCTCAGACAGGCACTAGCTACCCCGCAGAGCACCCCCGAAGTAGCACATCGACCAGGGGAAGTTTTCTTCCCCAACTCCGGCGAGTACAGCCGCCGCCGCCGTCCAGTCCAATACATCGCAACCCGAGCCCCTTCCGCCCAGCCAACACCATCGTTCGACTCCCTATGATCTTGCGGAGCCACCCATCATCTCAAACGAGCTCGGGAACAACCATAGGACGAAGCCCCAATTTCCCCCGAGGCCGCCGTCCGCCGCAAAGCTCGTCGCCGGCGTTTTCCTCCACCTCCGTCACCCCCTCGACCATCGGGAGGACCGCCCCGGTCTGGCGGATCCATCCCCGCCCTCAGATGCCCTCGAGGAGCCACCGTTCGCCGGCGTTGATCGCCGGAGCCGCGCCTTTGTTCGGCCAAAGGAAGAAGGAGGCGGGGGCGACTCGTCAAACCTGACCAGTGGGCCCCCTGTGCCCTCTGTCAGCGAGACAGCGCCAGCCCACGCATGCATAAGTGAAGGCGCAAACCCCCGAGTACGTCTCCCCACTTTGAAAGCGTATTCATAATGAAACGTTTTCCTATTTCTGATTTATTCTAAAAACAGATTTGACTAAACTTTGACTGGCAATATCTTTTTAGTTATTAACCCAAATAACTTGATTCTTTTTCTGTTGTTTCCCAAATATTGTCTAGTTTATTTTCATATTTATATGAAAATTTTCCAGACAACTTTTTTGGGCGGTTAAGAGTCTATGTATTGATTTCGTATTATTTCAATTAGGACTTTTGAAGAGGGAGAAACTTCCAAAAAGTGTTGGAATGCATTTCTCCTCCCCTCTACTTGAAGGCAAGCACTCTTGAACCCTGGTTTATTGCATGCGGTTGTTGTTGACACAATTGCTACAATATGATTGCGTTCATTTTATTTCATATGTGACAATGTGATCGTACCTATGAGGGTATGAGGAAAACTCTTGCTGAGAATAATTTGTTTGCATGAAGGTGAGCCCCTCCGTATGCCTTTCATGCCAAACGGAAGGAAGCCTTGAAAGTCGCGGTCTTGTGTAGACGCGAGCTTGTCACTAGCTCCCCGTCGGGACGGTGGAATCCGGTATGGCTTGGTAAGGCATGACAGATGGTGTTTCCGACTATTGTTGCAAAATATATCGGTTTTGACTAATCATATGAGTAATCCTGATACCTCCTGAGTCGACCATAGATCGAGTCTTGCTCCAGTGACCCCCATACTTATTTTGTGCTACCACTTGTCCCTGCCACAGGTAGGGTACAGTTCAGTAAGTGTCAACCCCTGTCCTAGCACACACCGTACAGAGAGGCCATGGTGGAAGATACCGGCTGCATCCGGTAGGCATGCCACCTGGTCCGGGGGCATGGGTGTTTCCGGTTGGGACCGAGAGGGGGGCACCCCTTAGAGCGCGCAATAGAAATTTGATCCCATGCTGCGCGAGGTTGTAGCCTCCCCACTCAAAGTTTGTTTTGACAGGTGTCATGGGTGATTCCAGACACAGGCAAAGCTAAGCTGGTGTGTGCAAGTCAGGCGGGTTTTCGACTAAAAGGCCGTAGACGGTATTAGTCCGATGGACTAAAGAAAACCGTTACTCGTGGGTAAAGAGTACACCCTCTGCAGAGATACTAAACCTATTCGAATAGCCGTGTCCATGGTTAAGGACTATAGTCTGGGACGGGTCGAGCGTCGGTCTTAGTGTCGGTCTTTGGAGGAGAAACTACTTAACCGGAACCTTAACCATGATCTGTAATATGTGGTATTTACAATTATCTTTGTGGACTAACCATTTGTGTCTTATGAATGAATGAGTATCCCTGGGACGGTTCTACCTCCTGGATATTTACCATGAATTATGTTTATTCTTTATAAGCCCTTTCTGTGATGTCGCTCAGACATCCGACTGTGGCATTCTTGTTATTTTCCTTATAAGCCCTTTCTATGGTGTCGCTCAGACGCCCGACTATGGTATGCTTATTATTTATTTTCCTTATAAGCCCTTTCTGTGGTGTCGCTCAGACGCCCGACTGTGGCATGTTTGCTATTTATTTTATTATCACTCTCGTATTGCATATGCCTTTTTTATACAAATGACCTGCTTGCATTACGGACCGTCATATCTGTATTATCATCGTGATCCGCATTATTCTCGAACATGTTCATATCTCACCCATGTTCAAAATGTTTGTGAGTACATTCAGAGTACTCACTGGCTTGTCCCTGGCAATTGTCTTGGCCAGATTCCTTGCACGGGAAGGAACGATGCGAGGACAGCCCCGGAACCTACACTAATGGAGATAGCAGCCTCGCGAAGATAGCAACCACAAACCTCTTCCGCCATCAGCCACTAGAAATTTTGTGTTGCAGTCACAGGCCAGAATGGTCTTGTACTACATAACTTGTATTTTGCTTGGAGATTATGTAACCAGTTGGTGCCTCATCAGCTAACAGTAAATCCTGGGGCTGGTGAGCACAAGGCCCCTTTTTGGGAAGTTTATATCCCGAAAATCCGGTCCTGATATATGCATAATTTGAAATTAGTCCAGATCTGAACAAACCTTATGTTAATATTCTTAAACAGCAGGTTAACATACACCATGATGATCTACATGAAATTCTAATCAATTTTCATATAAAGTTTGTTTAATTCGGAGCTACAGCCTAGAAGATATGAGCAAAACAAGACAAGCATGGCAACGGTGCAAGAAACACCCAAACATCAAGCAAACACACTCCAAACATGAAAACAACATGATATTATGATTCTACATGCAAAATCACACAAGTTTCATATAGGGCACGCTCAAAACGGAGCAACTGTTCAACACATACAGACGAAACAAGATAGAACAACAAGCTGAAGTTTACAGCCACATAGCAACTTTGGAGCAAGGTAAATATATGCTACAACACCCAAACAAGATAACAAGAAGCATGGATGTGAAGTAGACATGATACTTAACAAGCATGAACTTAGAACACACCCAAAATCTGGGAAGGCAAAAACATCATCACGATGCTGCCTTCGGAGGCACAAAACAACAAGTATATCAACTCTAACAAGTATATAAAGAGCATGTACATGTATTAGACATATCCTACATCAAACAACTCCATTGGAGCAACTCCATAGGAGGCATGGACCAATAACAACAAGCTTCACCAAATTGATCATGCTGATAAAAGTCTGACAGGTAAAGTTTATAGCAACTTGAGAGGAAGAAATAAATAAGCTACATCAGGTCATATAAGCAAGTAAGGGCACGAATGGATAGACAATAACATGGACAACAAGACATGATCATTGGCCACTCCAAAACAAGCATGGATTTGAGTGGGGCATCAAGCAAACATAGCATCAGGTTATAACAGATTCCAGACTTAGCAGTTTTTTCCACCAAGTATAAAACAGCAACAACAACATGGCATGTTTACAAGCTTGTTTAAGTCAACACAAGGCATATCATGGAAAGTGGATTGCACCACATCAAATACCATATGATTGTGCTTCTAAAACATATAGGCATGTGGCACGAAGACAAACGCATCAATAGCAAAGAGCAAGTGAAATCATCATCTCATAACAAGTTTCAGCACTTAACAGCCAAATGCACTTTTGCAACAGAGATTAGCATGGAAATATGGCACCTAACATGAATTCTATAGCAACCATCATGTAGAACACTTCTCAATGAACATTTTGACATATCATATGCTCCATTTGGATTAACATGCACAAAGTTACAAGCATCACAAGTATGCAACAAAATTATAGTTAACATCAGTTTTTAACAAGTAGCACTCTTGCAACGATGATTAGAGCATCAAGATGAAGTGAAACAAGCATGGCACAATGGAACAAAATGTAGAGCATATCACCAAGATCATTTTGACATATCATTCGTTCAATTTGGACATACACACAAAAAGTTACAGGCATGCAAAGATGCAACAAAAAAAACAGATTCTGAGGACTCGGCCAATTTTTTGGAAATTAGGCAAACGTTGGGACAGGAAAAAAAAACAAAAACGGGCCGAAACTAAATGGCCCAATAGTGCAAAGGGGGGGTTTGGGGCTGCTCACATGGCCTTGGGCCGGTGGGAGGAGGCAGGCCCACGTGGCCCAGCTGCGGGGTGACGGGCGCCTCGTCCTCCTCCCGACGAGGACGAGCGGCGACGGCTTGGGAACGGCGACAGCAGCCTTGCGGTCTCCGGCGAGACTTGGTGGCGTGCTCCGCCCGGCAGGACGGCGCGCAGCGGGACGGACGCCGGCGAGGAGACGCGGTGGAGGGCGGCCGAGCGACGGCTGGTGGGCGGAGGAACCGGCGGCGGGCTCGCTGGGAGCTCACGCGACGAGCTCGTCACCGGCGGCGGGGTTTGCTGGGTCCGGCGAGGTAGGCCACGGCGGCGGGGAGGAGCGCCTCGGCTGGGCGGCGAGCGGGCGAAGGGGGCGGGGCGCGGTCCTGGCGCGGAGGCGGCGGTGCAGATTCGGGCCCAGGCGGGTCCGCAATGGGCTTCCCCGGGCCGCGGCGGCTGGAGGCGTGGAAGCGGTGACGTGGCGGCGGGTGAGTGGCTCGCGGCGGCGGCGCAGCTGACGTGTCAGCACCGGATTGGACGAAGCGACGTGGCCGGCTGGGTGGACATGTCCAGAGGCGGAGCGGACATGTCCGGCGGGCGTGGGGGAGGATTTTTAGGGTTTGGACCCGTGATTTGGATGGAGAGGCACATATTTATAGGTAGAGGGACCTAGGAGTGTCCGAATGAGGAATGGTTCACGGCCACGCGATCGTGATCAAACGGCCAAGAGCATGGAGGGGGTTAGAATGGGCTTGGTGGGCTGTGTGAAAGGGGTGCTGGGCCAAAAGAGAAAATGCTTCCGACGGTTAATGCGGTTAACCGTTGGGCAGTCAAACAAACTCCGAATGCAACGAAACTTGACAAGCGGTCTACCTATGCTATAATAAGACCACACACCAAGTTTCATCCCATTCCGAGAACATTTTCCAGCCACTTATAAAATAAATAACCGGAGGTGTCGCGGGCGGTGTGTCTGGGCTCAGAATGGACAACGGAAAGGACGGGCGGACTCGGACATATGCAAGTTTTGAAAACATGATGATGCAACACACATGATGACACATCAAAGATGCAACACGCAAGCAGATGACATGGCAAAGACAACGAATAACTGGCTGACACCTGGTGCACCGGTCTCGGGGTGTCACAACACTCCCCTACTAACAAGAGATCTCGTCCCGAGATCTTAGGAACGAGAGGGAAGGTAAAAAAGGAAGAACAAAGTTCTTCGAGGACAAAAGAGCGAAACCAAAGATCCTTGAGAGGTTGAACAACTTGAAAGGAAGAATACCACGGAGATGAACGAAGCTGCAAAGACTTTGTTAAATAAGAGGAACAAGGTATATGATGAGAATCAAGGAGGTTGAAATGCACGAAACAAGAGCTGAAGTAACAAGAATGAATTCGAAACCACTCCGGGTAAAAGAGATTGAAAACGAATTCAAATGAAGGAATTCGAGCAGCACTCCGGCTGAAAATGGAAGAAATAGAACACCGGTTGAAAATGGAAGGAATAGAACATGAAGTTCAGAATAAGGAGCGATACTTGACGAGCTGAACAACACAACGCCTCCGGAAGAATTGAAATAATGGAATTACAAGAATGGAGAAGAAGATGGCAACTTTCACCACATATGAATTGAAAGAACATCTTCAAAGAAATACTCGAACGGATTTGTTGAGAAATCAAAAACAAAAGAATAAGCTTGTTGTGGGCTTATGAAAATCATCCCGAAACTTGAGGTGAATTACCGCCGCAACCCAAAATATTGATGAGCTGAGAAGAGCGAAGAATGCAAAACTCTACTTCAGAAGAATAGGGAGAATTAATTGCACTCAAGAGGCAAGAATAAGAATGCTTGAGCTTGATCGAAAAGAATTGACGAACACTCGAAGAATGAATTATCTCATGAAGAATCGCCATGAGGAACTCCGGTAGCAAAAGGATGATGAAATAGAAATGACGGACGAAAAGAATAAGATTACAGCCTTGCGATGATTTCGAAGGGGTTCCAACGAGATAGCCGAGAACTTTGAACTCTGGGGAAGAAAAGATTAAAGCACTTGGGACTAGAATTTATTCATCAAGAACAAACTCCGAAGGAAGGGATTAATCAACTTCACAAAGAAAATAAGAATTATGTTATGCTTATCCTCCACCAATTAATTGATGAGAAGCAATGGATTCACATACTACTTATTCTCGTTGAAATTGAATAAAGAGGGATATAGCACAAAACTTGAGAAAGTCTTCATGAATCACCGGTAGTATCGGAATAAAAAATGAATGGACTGATATGATAGCACCGGAAAAGAACTCTTGAGTGAACCACCGTAAGAATTGAAACCACGTGAAGAAAAGAACGAACCACCGTGAAGAAATTTAAAACGAGTGATGAAAAGAACAACCAACCGGTAAGAAATAAACTCAAATGATGAAAAGAACAAACCACCGTAAGAAATGAAATTGAGTGAATGCGATGTATCACCGGAAGAATAAAACACTTTGGAATTTAGATGCAAAGGAACGAAGAGATCGTGAATGGTTAAAGAATACTTGAACGAAGCGCCGGACGAATGTGAGACGAACGAAGAGGCATCACTGAAGAATATTTGGAGGACGAAGTTGAAACTGAGAACGAAGAAATCTTCTCAAATGATGGCCTTCGGAGGAACACAAAGAAAAGAAGTCATGAAATACTCTAGAAGAATGAAAAAAGAAAGGTTGAGCGAACGATGAAAATAATTAAAAGTGATCTTGGAGAAGGCACATGACTGATGGAATCCATACTTATGTCACACTTGAAAAGAATTTCGGAACACTCTGGGAAATTAGAAGAGTCAGGTAAGATCCTGGAAAAAGACCTGTGGGTTATGAGCCCACCGAAGAGAAAACACTGTTGAAAAGGATCGAAAAGGAGATGATGCACTGGAACGATCGAATGAGGTGACCACCTCGAATAAATTGGAACACAAACGAATCTCCTGAGATGTCTTCGGAACTCCAGAATAATTAAATGGCGAGAGGCAAACGAGCAAGGGGGAACATTTGAGCCGAGGGAAAAGAATATGAATAACACTGGAAACTTGAGTTGAATCCACCAGAAAAGAAGAAGAGGTGAAGAATATCAAACGAGAGGATAATTCCTCGAAGAAGATAAGAGAAGAAGGATGATGAACTAGACGAGAATTCACCAGTTGAAATAATTGATGAAAGAAAGCAAAGGATCACACGAGTAGGATGGATACTCGATTAAGGACTCCGGCTCCGAGAAGCAAAAGGGTGGGTGGGTGGGGAAAGAAAGAATACAACGGACGGGGAAAACAACACCAGTTGAAAACAACTCAGGATTGAACTTGTAAGAAGAAGAGGGTTGAATCCACTTGACGAGAGATGTACCAGATGAAAGAACTGACAACACAACGAACGAAAACTAACCACGATCCTAAAATTTTTTTGAAGGGGAAGAGGGTAATTCAAAACACCTACGTCAAGATTCCTCACCAGAGTGACGAAGGGGCGGAGGAGTAAAAAGAATTCCTACTCTCCGATATAACTAGACTCTGAAAAAGTTTTTGCTAGACTCGACAACGGCCAAGCTACGATCAATCAAGGGGGCTCCTATGGTTGGTCGAGGTTCTGATACCAACTTGTCAGGCCGAAGATGCGATTCTGTCCCGATCACGTGACACTTACGTGATTGCGGCACAACCTCCTTTCGGGCGCTTAGCAAGATGGATATCATTACATCGTACCATTACATACATACATGGGGGATACAACAATACATACAAGTCACATGAATACAACAATATCAATACAAGGCATCCGACTATGGATGCAAACATGATAAGCACAATGACATCCATCTGCTATCCCAGGCTGCCGACCAGGAACCTAACCCAAGACTGAAGAAGAAGAAGAAAGAACTGCAAAACAACGTACATCGCTCTCACGTCAAGTCATCGGAAACCTGCACCTGCAACTGTTGTTGTAGTATCTGTGAGCCACGAGGACTCAACAATCCCATAACCAGGGGTAACAAGACTATCAAAGCTTAATGGGTAGGAAGAGGTAAAGTGGTGAGGTTGCAGCAGCGGCTAAGCAATATATGGTGGCTAACTTACGAGTACAAAAATAAGATGAGCATCTATGCAAACGGTCGCAAACTAGTAGTGATCGCTAAAGATCCTAAACCACCTACGAGTCAAACATAACCCCATCGTGTTCTCTTCTCAAAGTGAAAAGAGACAGTCACGGTTACTCACACAGTGGTGTGTTTTACTTCGGATCCTCTGTCAAGTTTTCTACAACCGGACATTAACAAATTCCAATCTGCCACATAACCGCGGGCACGGCTTTCGAAAGATCATAACCCTGCAGGGGTGTCCCAACTTAGCCCATCACAAGCTCTCACGATTAGCAGAAGTAATAATAGTATTATCACCCCTTATCTTAGGGACAATCCGATCAGGCTCGGCATCCCGGTGCACAAGACATTTCGACAATGGTAAAACAAGTCCAGCAAGACCTCCCGGTGTGTCGACACCCTGATAGTAGCCGCGCGTATCTCGTCTCAGGCCACGACCGGATGGGCGAGCCTACGTGAGCCAATCCTCGAGTTTCCCCGCGGTGGCCCCGCAGTCTCCCCGTTTGGGACCAACACCATCAGCACTGGCCCCCCTGCTATGTAGAAAGAATCCTTGGGTAGCGCTAACTCCCCATGCAATTAATTAATTTAATAAGGTTTTATTATGTTGCAAATTAAAACCAATGTTGGGCCTTGCTGGAGGAGTTTTATTCAAAGACGAAGTGTCAAGGGGTCCCCATATACCCAACCGTGTAAGGAACGCAAAATCAAGGAACATAATGCCGGTTTATCGGCTCCTAAGGTGGCATGAGTGGAACAAAACACCGAGCAAAAGGCCAAGCCTTCCACCCATGCCCAGTATATAGGTGTGTTAATAATAATAGATATTGTGATATTCCAACAACAAGTTCCAACATAGAACAATCTTCATCTTCACCTGCAATTAACAACGCTATAAGAGGGGCTGAGCAAGCGGGTAACATAGCCAAACAACGGTTTTGCTAGGAAGGTGTCAAAGGTTAGAGGTTTCATGGCAACAAGGAGAGGGACTGACAATAAATGATGGGTAGCGCGACATGTAACGATAGCATCGAGACAACTAAGCATGGCAATGATAGTAAAGGTATCCAAGGGTATGGTCATCTTGCCTGAGATCCCGCAAGGAAGAAGAAATGAGTCCATGAAGAAGACGAAGAAGAAGCCTCGAAGACGAACCACGTGAAGTCGAACGAATACTCACGATCGCAACGGAAAAGAACTAGCGAGAAGAAAGCACACAACACGGTAAACACACAACACAAGAACATGACAATATGCTCAACCAAACTTGATGCAAGACAAGTCTATATGATGCATAACATGGCAAGGGATGAAGCACACAGGAACAACACAAGCCAACAAGTTTAAATGAGGCCGGAATCATCACATAACAAATCCGGTAAGTCCTCATATGCATAATTTGAAATTAGTCCAGATCTGAACAAACCTTATGTTAAAGTTTTTAAACAGCAGGTTAACATGCACCATGATGATCTACACGAAATTCTAATCATGTTTCATATAAAGTTTATTTAATTCGGAGCTACGGCGTAGAAGATATGAGCAAAACAAGACAAGCATGGCAACGGTGCAAGAAGCACCCAAACATCAAGCAAACACACTCAAAACATAAAAACAACATGATATTATGATTCTACATGCAAAATCACACAAGTTTCATATTGGGCACGCTCAAAACGGAGCAACGGTTCAATACATACACACGAAACAAGATAGAACAACAAGCTGAAGTTAACAGCCACATAGCAACTTTGGAGCAAGGTAAATATATGCTACATCACCCAAACAAGATAACAAGAATCATGGATGTGAAGTAGACATGATACTTAACAAGCATGAACTTAGAACACACCCAAAAGCTTGCTGGAACACAATTAAACAAGCATGGCAAGTTGCCATAAAATTATCCAGACTTAGCCAAAATCTGGGAAGGCAAAAACATCATCATGATGCTGCCTTCGGAGGCACAAAACAACAATCATATCAACTCTAATAAGTATACAAAGAGCATGGACATGTAGTAGATATATCCTACATCAAACAACTCCATTGGAGTAACTCCATAGGAGGCATGGATCAATAACAACAAGCTTCACCAAATTGATCATGCTGATAAAAGTCTAACAGGTAAAATTTATAGCAACTTGAGAGCAAGAAATAAATAAGCTACAACAGGACATATAAGCAAGTAAGGGCATCAATGGATAGACAATAACATGGACAACAAGACATGATCATTGGCCACTCCAAAACAAGCATGGATTTGCGTGGGGCATCAAGCAAACATAGCATCAGGTTATAACAGATTCCAGACTTTAGCAGTTTTTTCCACTAAGTATAAAACAGCAACAACAACATGGCATGTTTACAAGCTTGTTTATGTCAACACAAGGCATATCATGGAAAGTGGATTGCACCACATCAAAGACCATATGATTGTGCTTCTAAAACATATAGGCATGTGGCATGAAGACAAACACATCAATAGCAAAGAGCAAGTGAAATCAACATCTCATAACAAGTTTCAGCACTTAACAGCCAAATGCACTTTTGCAACAGAGATTAACATGGTAATATGGCACCTAACATGAATGCTACAGCAACCATCATGTAGAGCACTTCTCAATGAACATTTTGACATATCATATGCTCCATTTGGATTAACATGCACAAAGTTACAAGCATCACAAGTATGCAACAAAATTATAGTTAACAACAGTTTTTTACAAGTAGCACTCTTGCAACAATGATTAGAGCATCAAGATTAAGTCAAACAAGCATGGCACAATGGAACAAAATGTAGAGCATATCACCACGATCATTTTGACATATCATTCGTTCAATTTGGACATACACACAAAAAGTTACAGGCATGCAAAGATGCAACAAAAAAACAGATTCTGAGGACTTAGCCAATTTTTTGGAAATTAGGCAAATGTTGGGACATAAAAAAAAAACAAGAACATGGTGAAACTAAATCGCCCAATAGTGCAAAGGGGGGG
>LR738709.1:161835469-161882712 GCA_902687465.1 Secale cereale
GGGCTGCTTACATGGCCTTGGGCCGGTGGGAGGAGGCAGGCCCATGTGGCCCAGCTGGTGGGCGACGGGCGCCTCGTCCTCCTCCCGACGAGGACGAGTGGCGATGGCTTGGGAACGGCGACAGCAGCCTTGCGGTCTCCGGCGAGGCTTGTTGGTGTGCTCCGGCCGGCAGGACGGCGCGCAGCGGGACGCACGCCGGCGGGGAGACGCGATGGAGGGCGGCCGAGCGGCATCTGGTGGGCGAAGGAACCGGCGGCACGCTCACTGGGAGCTCAGGCGACGAGCTCATCACCGGCGGCGGGGTTCACTGGGTCTGGCGAGGTAGGTCACGGCGGCGGGGAGGAGCGCCACGGCCAGGCGGGGAGTGGGCGAAGGTGGCGGGGTGCGGTCCTGGCGCGGAGGCGGCGGTGCAGATCCGGGCCCGGGCGGGTCCGCGATGGGCTTCCCCGGGCCGCGGCGGCTGGAGGCATGGAGGCGGTGACGTGGCGGCGGGTGAGTGGCTCGCGACGGCGGCGCAGCTGACGTGTCAGCACCAGATTGGACGAAGCGACATGGCCGACTGGGTGGACACGTCCAGAGGCGGAGCGGACATGTCCGGCGGGCGTGGGGGGGATTTACAGGGTTTGGACCCGTGATTTGGAAGGAGAGGAACATATTTATAGGTAGAGGGAGCTAGGAGTGTCCAAATGAGGAGCGGTTCACGGCCACGCGATCGTGATCGAACGGCCAAGAGCATGGAGGGGGTTAGAATGGGATTGGTGGGCTGTGTGAAAGGGGTGCTGGGCCAAAAGAGAAAAGGCTTCCGACGGTTAACGAGGTTAACCGTTGGGCTATCAAACGAACTCCGAATGCGACGAAACTTGACAGGCGTTCTACCTATGCTATAATAAGACCACACGCCAAGTTTCATCCCATTCCGAGAACATTTTACGGCCACTTATAAAATAAATAACCGGAGGTGCCGCGAGCGCGTGCAAGTGTGTCTGAGCTCAGAACGGACAACGGAAAGGACGGGCGGACTCGGACAGATGCAAGTTTTGAAAACATGATGATGCAACACACATGATGACACGACAAAGATGCAACACGCAAGCAGATGACATGGCAAAGATAACGAATAACTGGCTGACACCTGGCGCACCGGTCTCGGGGTGTCACATAGCCATAAAGTAAAGCAATTACATGGCGTTTGCATTTCATACAATAAAGAGACAACCATAAGGCTCCTGCCGGTTGCCGATAATTTACAGAACATGATCAACTCATACAATAACGTATAACTCATCACGTCTTGACCATACCACATGACAACATGCCCGCAAAAACAAGTTAGACGTCCTCTACTTTGTTGTTGCAACCTTTACGTGGCTGCTACGGGCTTCTAGCAAGAACCATTCTTACCTACGGCACAAAACCACAATGGTGATTTATCAAGTTTGTTGTTACCTTCAACAAGGACCGGCCGCAGTCAAGTTCGATTCAACTAAAGTAGGAGAAATAGACACGCACCAGCCACCTATATGCCAAACAAGTTGCAAGTCTGTCGAGGGAACCAGTCTCATCTACGTGGACATGTAAGGTTGGTCTAGGACGCTTCAGCTTACAATGCTGCCGAATCAAAATAAGGCGTTGGTGGTAAGCAGTATGACGATCACCGCCCAAAACTCTTTGTGTTGTACTCGTGCATATCATCCACGCATAGACCTGGCTCATGATGCCACAGTTGGGAAATGTTGCTTGGAAAAAATTATACACACACGCAATGATCTATCTACGGAGATGCATAGCAACGAGGGGAGAGTGTGTCTACGTACCCTTGTAGACAGTAAGGGGAAGCGTTTCACAACACGGTTGATGTAGTCGAACTTCTTCGCGCTTCAACCGATCAAGTACTGAACACACGACACCTCCATGTTCTGCACACATTCAAGTCAATGACGTCCCTCGCCTTCTGGATCCAGCAAGACGTCGAGGTAGTAGATGAGTTCCGTTAGCACAATGCCGTGGTGATGGTGATCGTGAAGTGATCTCCGCAGGGCTTCGCCTAAGCACTACAAAAATATGACCGGGGGAGTAAATGGTGGACGGGGCGCCACACACGGCTAAGACAATGTTGTGTGTCCTTGTGAGGCCCCCCTTGATGACCCACAAGTGTAGGGGATCTATCGTAGTCCTTTCGATAAGTAAGAGTGTCGAACCCAACGAGGAGCAGAAAGAAATGATAGGCAGTTTTCAGTAAGGTATTTTCTACAAGCACTGAAATTATAGGTAACAGATAGTTTTGTGATAGGATAGTTGGTAGCAAGTAATAAAAGGTAAAAGTAAATAAGGTGCAGCAAGTTGGCCCAATCCTTTTTGTAGCAAAGGATACGCCTGGACAAACTCTTATGCAAGGTAAAGTACCCCCGAGGACATATGGGAATTATCGTCAAGCTAGTTTTCATCACGAACATCTGATTCGTGTTCGGTACTTTGATAATTTGGTATGTGGGTGGACCAGTGCTTGGGTTCTGCCCTTACTTGGACAAGCCTCCCACTTATGATTAACCTCTAATGCAAGCATCCACAACTACAAAAGAAGTATTAAGGTAAACCTAACCATAGCGTGAAACATATGGATCCAAATCAGCCCCTTATGAAGCAACGCATAAACTAGGGTTTAAGCTTCTGTCACTCTAGCAACCCATCATCTACTTATTACTTATCAATGCCTTCCTCTAGGCCCAAATAATGGTGAAGTGTCATGTAGTCGACGTTCACATGACACCACTAGAGGAGAGACAACATACATCTCATCAAAATATTGAACGAAGACCAAACTCACATGACTACTAATAGCAAGACTTCTCTCATGTCCTCAGGAACAAAAGTAACTACTCACAAGACATAATATTGTTCATGATCAGAGGGGTATTAATATGCATAATGGATCTGAACATATGATCTTCCACCAAATGAACCAACTAGCATCAACTACAAGGAGTAATCAACACTACTAGCAACCCACAGATACCAATCTGAGGTTTGGGTACAAAGATTGGATACACGAGATGAACTAGGGTTTGAGAGGAGACGGTGCTGGTGAAGATGTTGATGAAGATAGTCCTCCCCAAGAAGGGAGAGATGTTGGTGATGACGGCGGTGACGATTTCCCCCTCCCGAAGGGAAGTATCCCCAGCAGAATAGCTCTGCCAGAGCCCTAGATTGGTTTCCGCCTCGGTTCCGCCTCGAGACGGCGGCGTCTGGTCCCGAAAGCCTCCTCTTGTTTTTTCCCAGGTCAAAACGCTCCATATATGAGAAGATGGGCACCGAGAGCCCACCGGCTGGTCCTCGAGGCAGGGAGGCGCGCCCTGGGAAGGGGGGCGCGCCCCCCACCCTCGAGGCCAGCCAGTGGCCCCTCTCGTGGGTTTCTTTCGCTAGATATTTTTAAAATTTTCCGAAACAATGTTCTGTGGAGTTTCAGGGCTTTTGGAGTTGCACAGAATAGGTTTCCAGAGTTTGCTCCTTTTCCAGCCCAGAATTCCAGGTGCCGGCATTCTCCCTCTTCATGTAAACCTTGTAAAATAAGAGAGAAAAGACATAAGTATTGTGAAAAAACATTTATGAACAGCCCATAAAGCAATAAATATCAACTTATAAGCATGATGCAAAATGGACGTATCAACTCCCCCAAGCTTAGACCTCGCTTGTCCTCAAGCGAAAGCCGATATCGAAATATAAGTCCACATGTTTAGAAATAGAGGTGTCGATAAAAACAAAATACGGACATGAGGGCATCATGATCATTCTCATAATAGCAACTTATATTAATATAGTCATATGATCATTATGCTAAAGTAACAATTCATCCACAATATCAAGTATGAATCATAAACTTCATTGGAAACTAACAAACTTTGGTCTCGGTCATTGAAGCAATTGGAATTTATCATAACATCGGAAAGAGTCAATATAAGAGCTTTTCAGCAAGCCTACATACTCAACTATCATATAGTCTTTCACAATTGCTCACACTCATGCACTAATTATGTTTACGGAGTTTTAATCGGACACAGAGAAATATAGGGGCTTATGGTGTTGCCTCCCAACCTTTTACCTCAAGGGTAACGTCAACAGTAATAGATCATGAAAACTTACATCCGAGTGGGTATATATGCCAGGGCCTTTCCAACACAATGTGCTTACCAAAGGATAAAATGTAAAAAGGAAATGTGGATTTCACCTTAACACTTATAAGACAAGAATAAAAGATAGGCCCTTCACAGAGGGAAGCAGAGGTTGCCATGTGTTTTTATGGTTGGATGCAGAAAGTCTTAGCATATAGGAACTTCGCTTTATATTGCCACTTGTGATAAGGACCTTTATTATGCAGTCCATCACTTTTATTACTTCCATATCACAAGCTCGTATAAAGCTAATTTCTCCCACACTAATAAATCATACATATTTTAGCGGGTTTGCAACATGACAACTTACTTGGAAGGATCTTTCCCAATCCATAGGTAGGTATGGTCGACTCTCATGGCAAAACTAGGTTTAAGGATATATGGAAGCACAAGGAGTATCTCTACTTAGTTTGAGGAATTTTCGCTAGCATGAGGGGGAAAGGCAAGATCAACATGTTGGAAGATCCATGACAATATACTTTATTTCAGATATAAGAAGACATAACCCATTATGTTGTCTTCCTTGTCCGACATCAACTCTTTAGCATGTCATACTTTAATGAGTGCTCACAATCATAAAAGATGTCCAAGATAGTATATTTGCATGTGAAGCCTCTCTTCTTTTATTACTTCCTATTTATTGCAACGATGACCAAAACTATGTTTGTCACCTCCCAACAACTTTTATTTATCATACTCTTGTATGTGAAGTCATTACTTACCATAAGATTGATATGATCTCTTTGGTACTCTTTTCGTTTTCTTTCTTTTTATCATGACCCAAGTGAGGAATTCAAGCCCTTGACTCAACACTAATCTTTATTATATAGCTCACAGACTCGATTAAAAAGGATAAAGCTCACAAAGCAAAAGCTCACAACTAGATCATGCTAACTTTATTCTAATAGATCAGGCTTACTACCAAAAGGATCGAACTAAGTAAAACGATAAAGATAGGAGGGATGGTGATACGATACCGGGGTCACTCCCCCAAGCTTGGCAGTTGCCAAGGGGAGTGCCCATACCCATAAGATTATGTCTCCTTCTTCGGGGTTGGTGATGATGGAGTTGCAAGTAGTGACGGGGGATCCTCATATATCGAGCGTAGGAGATCTTCCAGCTTGCGGATAATACCTTTGAGAGCAGCTATGTAATCCTTCAACAAAAGATTTTCACTTGTGAGATGCTTGTTGCGGATCTGAGCTAACTCAAGCATCCTGAAAGCTTCTAGCTCAGTTGAGGTAAAGAGATTAGGAAGGGATTTGGAGGTGTCTTCTTCTCCCGCCGCCGGAGCCGGATCTTCCACCTCCATCTTGATCTTCTTCTCCTTGTGGATCTCCTCGGGTCCTTCCCTCTTTAGATCTATCTTCATCAGCCAAGCATCGTGCCATCGTTGTTGGAGGAGGGAGACAACATGATGCCTGGCTTCGCAAACCTTAACAGAAAACAGCTCGAAACGAGAACAGAGGAATTTTGCGTGATACAGAGGTCAAAACCTTCAGGAGTATATATAATGAATTTTTCCCGAACGAAAGGAGTAACCCACAAGAAAATGGAGTCCAGGGGACACACGAGGTGCCCTCGAGGCAAGGGGGCGCGCCCTGGGAAGGGGGGCGCACCCCCTACCCTCGAGGAGGCCCCGTGTTTCCTCCGGACTGCGGTTTATTTTTCTATTTTTCTAAATATTCAAAAACGGAGATTTTTTTTGCCTTTAGAACTGTTTTGGAGTCGGTTTACTTACCGTATCACGTACCTCTTCCTTTTCGGAGGCCGAATCATTCTGGAAAGTGTCCCTCATGTATTCCTCCGGGGTTATGGTTTCAATAATATTAGTTTCAACATTTATAGGATTACCTGAGATAGAATGTTTGATACTTTGACCATTCACCACCTTCGGATTTGTGCCTTCGAAATTGTTGATTTTTATGGCACCAGAACGATAGACCTCCTCGATAACGTAAGGTCCTTCCCACTTGGAGAGAAGTTTTCCTACAAAAAATCTTAAACGAGAGTTGAATAGCAAGACATAATCACCTATGTTAAACTCACGCTTTTGTATCCTTTTGTCATGCCATCTTTTAACTTTTTCTTTAAATAACATGGCATTCTCGTAGGCCTGGGTTCTCCATTTATCAAGACAGCTAATATCAAATAGCCTCTTTTCACCGGCAAGTTTGAAATCATAATTGAGCTATTTGATAGCCCAATATGCCTTATGTTCTAGCTCAAGAGGTAAGTGACAAGCTTTTCCATATACCATCTTATATGGAGACATACCCATAGGATTTTTGTATGTAGTTCTTTAGGCCCATAGTGCATCATCTAGTTTCTTGGACCAATTCTTCCTAGACCTATTAACTGTCTTTTGCAAGATTAATTTCAACTCCCTATTACTTAGTTCTACTTGACCACTAGTCTGTGGGTGATAAGGTGATGCAATTCTATGGTTGACATTGTACTTAGCAAGCATCTTACGGAAAGCACCATGAACAAAGTGTGAACCACCATCAGTCGTTAGATATCTGGGGACTCCAAACCTCGGAAATATAACTTCTTTAATCATCTTAATAGAGGTGTTATGATCAGCACTACTAGTTGGAATAGCTTCTACCCACTTAGTAACGTAATCAACAACAACTAGGATATGTGTGTACCCATTAGAGGAAGGAAAAGGTCCCATATAATCAAAGCCCCAAACATCAAATGGTTCAATAACAAGTGAATAATTCATAGGCATTTCTTGACGTCTACTAATATTACCAATTCTTTGACATTCATCACATGATAAGACAAACTTACGGGCATCCTTGAAGAGAGTAGGCTAATAAAAACCGGATTGCAATACCTTGTGTGCAGTTCTGTCTCCCGCATGATGTCCTCCATAAGCTTCGAAGTGGCACTTGCGTAAGATCTGTTCCTGTTCATGCTCAGGTACACAACGTCTAATAATACCATCTACTCCTTCTTTATAAAGATGTGGGTCATCCCAAAAGTAATGTCTCAAATCATAGAAGAACTTTTTCTTTTGCTGGTATGTGAAGCTAGGAGGTATAAACTTAGCAACAATATAATTAGCATAATCAGGATACCATGGAGCAGTACGAGAAGTATTTATGACAGCTAGTTGTTCATCAGGAAAGCTATCATCAATAGGTTGTGAGTCATCAAGTATATTCTCTAACCTAGACGAGTTATCTGCTACGGGGTTCTCATCTCCCTTTCTATCGATAATATGCAAGTCAAATTCTTGCAGCAAGAGGACCCATCTAATAAGTCTAGGTTTAGCATCTTTCTTTTCCATAAGGTATTTAATAGCAGCATGATCCGTGTGAATAGTTACTTTATAATCAACGATATAGGGTCTAAACTTATCACAAGCAAACACTACTGCTAAAAATTCTTTCTAAGTGGTGGCATAATTTCTTTGGGAACTATCCAGAGTTTTACTAGCATACTGGATAACATTCAATTTCTTATCAACTCTTTGCCCTAAAACAGCTCCTACAGCATAATCACTAGCATCGCACATAATCTCAAAGGGTAAATTCCAGTCAAGAGGCTGGACAATAGGTGCAGAGATCAAAGCTTTCTCAAGTATTTCAAATGCTTCTAGACAATCATCATCAAAGACAAAAGGAATATCTTTCTGTAAAAGATTAGTCAGAGGCCTGGAGATTTTGGAGAAGTCCTTAATGAACCTCCTATAAAACCCGGCATGACCAAGGAAACTTCGTATACCTTTGTTATCCTTAGGGCATGCCATCTTTTCAATAGCATCAACTTTAGCTTTGTCAACTTCAATACCTCTTTCAGAAATTTTGTGTCCCAAGACAATGCCTTCATTAACCAAAAGTGGCACTTTTCCCAATTCAAGACCAGATTAGTGTCTTCACATCTCTGCAAAACTCGATCAAGGTTGCTTAAGCAATCATCAAAAGGAGTTCCGTAAATGGAGAAATCATCCATGAATACCTCAACAATATTCTCACCATAGTCAGAGAATATAGCCATCATACATCTTTGAAAGGTAGCAGGTGCATTACATAAACCAAAAGGCATACGTCTATAAGCAAAGGTACCGAAAGGACACGTAGAGGTGGTCTTTTCTTGACCCCCCTTTGACACAAGTATTTGAGAGAAACCAGAATAACCATCTAGAAAGCAGAAATGAGTATGTTTGGATAACCTTTCTAGCATTTGATCAATAAATGACAAGGGGGTAATGATCTTTCTTAGTAGCTTTATTTAACTTACGGAAATCAATTACCATCCTATAACCTGTAACTATTCTTTGCGGGATCAATTCATCTTTATCATCAGGGACAACAGTCATACCTCCTTTCTTAGGAACACAGTGGACATGACTTACCCACTGGCTATCAGCAATGGGATAGATAATACCTGCCTCTAGAAGCTTTAGAATTTCCTTCCTTACCACATATTTCATCTTAGGATTTAACCGTCGCTGATGATCAATAACTGGTTTAAAATTTTCTTCCAATTTTATCTTGTGTTGACATATAGTGGGACTAATGCCCTTAAGATCGTCCAGAGTATATCCAATAGCAACTCAGTGCTTCTTCAGAGTTTTCAGTAATCTCTCTTCTTCATGCTCTGAAAGGTTAGCACTAATAATAACATGATATATCTTCTTTTCATCAAGATAAACATACTTAAGATTATCAAGCAAAGGTTTAAGTTCAAATACGGGATCACCCTTGGGTGGAGGAGGACCCCCTAGGATTTCAATAGGCAAGTTGTTTTTCAATACGGGTCCCCGTGTAAGGAATATTTGATCTATCTCCCTTCTCTCATTCATATGCATATAATTTTCATGGTCTAGCAAGTATTGTTCTAAAGGATCATTAGGTGGTACGGCAATAGAAGCAAGACCAATAAGTTCATCTTTACTGGGTGGTGCCCTTTCAAGGGGTTGTCTACGGAATTTAGCAAAGTTAAAATCATGAGACATATCCCCTAATCCAACAGTAACAATGTCTTTCATACAGTCTATCTTGGCATTAACATTATTCAAGAAGGGTCTACCAAATATAACGTGATAGAAAGCATCTTGTGGGGAACTAAGAACAAGAAAATCAGCAGGGTATTAAACCTTCCCACACAAGACTTCAATATCTCTAACAATCCCAACTGGTGAAATAGTATCTCTATTAGCAAGCTTAATAGTGACATCAATCCCCTCTAACTCAACAGGTGCAATATCATGGATAATTTCATTATACAAATCAAGAGGGATGATTCACACTAGCACCTACGTCGCATAAACCATGATAGCAATGATCTCCTATCTTAACAGAGATGATAGGCAAGCCTACAACAGGTTTATGTCTATTCCTAGCATTGGGTTTGGCTATTCTAGTAGACTCCTCTTGGAGATAAATAACATGTCCATCTAAATCTTCTACCAAGAGATCTTTAACCATAGCAACACTAGGTTCAACTTTAATTTGCTCAGAGGGTGTAGGTGTTCTAGTATTACTCTTACAAACTACAGTTGAAGCTTGAGCATGATCCTTTATCCTAACAGGGAAAGGTGGTTTCTCGATATAAGCGGTAGGAATGACATGATCAACATTATAAGTGATAGTCTTTTCTTCAACTTTAATAGGTTCAACTACTTTTACTTCAATAGGGGGATGATATTTAAACCACTTCTCCTTGAGGAGATCAACATGAGTAGCAAAGGATTCACAGAAAGAAGCTACTATCTCAGAGTCAATTCCATATTTAGTGCTAAACTCACGGAAAACATCGGTGTCCATAAAAGCTTTAACACAATCAAACTCAGGGGTCATACCTGACTCCCTACCTTCGTCCAGATCCCAATCTTCGGAGTTGTGTTTAATTCTTTCCAATAAATCCCATTTGAATTCAACAGTCTTCATCATAAAAGAGCCATAACAAGAATATTTGAGCATGGTGCGATTATTGAGAGAAAGCCGAGCATAATTTTTTTGGATGATCATCTTTCTTGAAAGCTCATGATTGGTGCATGAATATAACATTGACTTAAGCCTCCCCCAAGCTTGAGCGATGGTTTCTCCTTCGCGAGGCCAGAAATTATAAATATAATTGCGATCACGATGAACCTGGTGCATAGGGTAGAACTTCTGATGAAATTCCAACTTCAGACGATTATAGTTCCAAGATCCCATATCATCGCATAGCCTAAACCATGTCAATGCATCCCCCTTCAAAGATAAAGGGAAGACCTTCTTCTTGATAACATCCTCGGGCATACCTGCAAGCTTAAACAATCCACAAACTTCATCCACATAGATTAGGTGGAAATCGGGGTGAAGTGTTTGGTCTCCTGTATAGGGATTTTCAGGCAGTTTCTCTATCATACCCGAAGGAATCTCAAAGCAAACATTTTCATTAGGTGAAGATACCCCGAACAAACCCCTCAAAGGATACTCTTTGCTCTTCTACTCGGGGTGAAGATACCCCGAACAAACCCCTCAAAGGATTTTGAGCAATAGTAACAAGTGACAATAAATTTCAGCACACTATATAAATTTTTCCTTACCAAATTCCACTTAGCAAAGGCGCTTCACTCCACGGAAATGGCGCCAGAAAAGAGTCTTGATGACCCACAAGTCTAGGGGATTTATCATAGTCCTTTCGATAAGTAAGAGTGTCGAACCCAATGAGGAGTAGAAGGAAATGATAGGCAGTTTTCAGTAAGGTATTTTCTGCAAGCACTGAAATTATAGGTAACAGATAGTTTTGTGATAGGATAGTTGGTAGCAAGTAATAAAAGGTAAAAGTAAATAAGGTGAAGCAAGGTGGCCCAATCCTTTTTGTAGCAAAGGATAAGCCTGGACAAACTCTTATGCAAGGTAAAGTGCTCCCGAGGACATATGGGAATTATCGTCAAGCTAGTTTTCATCACGATCATCTGATTCGCGTTCGGTACTTTGATAATTTGGTATGTGGGTGGACCGGTGCTTGGGTGCTGCCCTTACTTGGACAAGCCTCCCACTTATGATTAACATCTAATGCAAGCATCCGCAATTACAAAAGAAGTATTAAGGTAAACCTAACCATAGCCTGAAACATATGGATCCAAATCAGCCCCTTACGAAGCAACACATAAACTAGGGTTTAAGCTTCTATCACTCTAGCAACCCATCATCTACTTATTACTTCCCAATGCCTTCCTCTAGGCCCAAATAATGGTGAAGTGTCATGTAGTCGACGTTCACATGACACCACTAGAGGAGAGACAACATACATCTCATCAAAATATCGAACGAAGACCAAACTCACATGACTACTAATAGCAAGACTTCTCCCATGTCCTCAGGAACAAAAGTAACTACTCACAAGACATAATATTGTTCATGATCAGAGGGGTATTAATATGCATAATGGATCTGAACATATGATCTTCCACCAAATAAACCAACTAGCATCAACTACAAGGAGTAATCAACACTACTAGCAACCCACAGGTACCAATTTGAGGTTTGGGTACAAAGATTGGATACAAGAGATGAACTAGGGTTTGAGAGGAAATGGTGCTGGTGAAGATGTTGATGGAGATATCCCTCCCCAAGATGGGAGAGTTGTTGGTGATGACGGCGGTGACGATTTCCCCATACCGGAGGGAAGTATCCCCGATAGAACAGCTCTGCCGGAGCCCTAGATTGGTTTCTGCCTCGGTTCTACCTCGAGACGGCGGCGTCTGGTCCCGAAAGCCTCCTCTTGATTTTTTCCAGGTCAAAACGCTTCATATAGGGGAAGATGGGCACCGGGGGCCCACCTGCTGGCCCACGGGGCAGGGGGCGCGCCCCCCACCCTCGAGGCCAGCCAGTGGCCCCTCTCGTGGGTTTCTTTCGCCAGATATTTTTTATATTTTCCGAAACAATACTCTATGGAGTTTCAGGGCTTTTGGAGTTGTGCAGAATAGGTTTCCAGAGTTTGCTCCTTTTCCAGCCCAGAATTCCAGCTGCCGGCATTCTCCCTCTTCATGTAAACCTTGTAAAATAAGAGAGAAAAGGCATAAGTATTGTGACAAAACATGTATGAACAGCCCATAAAGCAATAAATATCAACTTATAAGCATGATGAAAAATGGACGTATCACCCCTCCCCACATATATATAAGTGGCAGGGGAGGGGAGATAGCCAGGGCGCGCCCTTGGGTCGGCCACCCCCTAGGGGCCCTGCCTTGCCCTGCGCCCCCTTTCCATGTATGCATAAATGGGAAGGAAAGAGGGGGGGGGGGGTGAGGGAAGGAGGTGGGAATCCTAATCGACACTTTCCTTCCCCTTTCCCCCTTTCCGTCTCCTCCTCCTATGGCCCTATAGGGCACACCAGCCACACCAGCCCCTTGTGGGCTGGTGTGCTCCTTCACAAGGCCCATATGGCCCATAGGATTGCGGGGGTACCTGAAGCACATCCTGATGACCCGATAAGTACCTGATACCCTTCGGAACACTTCCAGTGTCCGAATACCATCGTCTTATATATAAATCTTTACCTCTCGACCATTTAGTGACTCATTGTCTTGTCCGTGATCTCATCCGGGACTCCAAACAACATTCATTCACTAAATCACATAACTCATATAACACTATATCGTCAACGAACGTTAAGCGTGCAAACCCTATGGGTTAGAGAACTATGTAGACATGACCGAGATACCTCTCCGAACAATAACCAAGAGCTGAACCTAGATGTCCATATTTGCTCCTACATATTCTACGAAGATCTTTATCGGTCGAACCATTATGACAACATACACAATTCGCTTTGTCCGTCGGTATGTTACTTGCCCGAGATTCGATCGTCCGTATCTCTATACATAGTTAAATCTCATTACCGGCAAGTCTCTTTACTCGTTCCGTAATACATCATCCTATGACTAACTCATTAGTCATTTTCTTGCAAGGCGTATTATGATGTGTATTACCAAGAGGGCCAGAGATACCTCTCCGATACTTAGAGTGACAAATCCTAATCTCGATTCACGCGAACCCAACCAGACACCTTTGGAGATACCTGTAGAGCATCTTTATAGTCACCTAGTTATGTTGTGACGTTTAATAGCATACTAGGCATTCCTTCGGTATCCGGGAGTTGCATGATCTCATAGTCAAAGGAATATGTATTTGACATACATGAAAGCAGTAGCAATAAACTGAATGATCAAATGCTAAGCTAACGTATGGGTCTTGTCCATCACATCATTCTCATAATGATGTGATCCCGCTATCAAATGACACATTATGTCCATGGTTATGAAACCTTAACCATCTTTGATTAACGAGCTAGTCTAGTAGAGGCTTACTTGGGACACTGTATTTGTTTATGTATTCACACATGTATTCAGGTTTTCGATTAATACAATTCTAGCATGAATAATAACCATTTTATTATTGCCTCCAGGGCATATTTCCATCATTTTCAACATTATATCCTGTCATGGATATCATGCTCTGCTTGTCCTTGGGAAGGATATACCCCTGAAATATGTGTTTAATTTCCTTTCCATTGTTCTGTTTAATCTGATAATCACATTTTTCCTTTCCATTGTTTTGTTTAACCTTTCTATGGTCTATATGATCTAAGCAGTAATATTCTCCTGCTTATGTAAACACCTTAGTGTATGACCCTGATAGTAAGACCTATTGTTGATGACATCTCGGTAACCATTGATGGACGAGAACTTTGCCTATTGGTCTGCCTCGTTCAACGAGCAGGAAATTGGTTCTCGTCGTCCCTCGCCGTTGGTACCAACGTTGTTGCCAACATAACTGGTAGACTATGCTTTGACCTGCTTTCCTATCATGACCATGCAAGATGTCATCGCCCTTCCTACTTTTAACCCACATGGTGGTCCCATAACCTACCATTCCACAGGATCGAAACCCGACTCTCCTATACACCCCCTACTTCCAA
Source organism: Secale cereale (assembly GCA_902687465.1). Classification (NCBI taxonomy): domain Eukaryota; kingdom Viridiplantae; phylum Streptophyta; class Magnoliopsida; order Poales; family Poaceae; genus Secale; species Secale cereale. The sequence continues at coordinate 161,849,566 of LR738709.1, forward strand.
GGTTATTCCTCGCGCGTGGCCTCGTATATAACTCACGATCCACCTTCCGAGAGATCGTCAATTCTGGTATCAGACACAGTACTTATTCCCATTGCTCTAAGCTCTTTACACACTCTAGTTTAGACATCGAACGATTGCTTACCCGTTCGAAACTTTTTGTACCATCTTATATTGCCCTCGATGGCCTCCCCGAGTTTCAACTCGAGAGCTACCTTGTACCTTGTTCCCTTAGATAACTACCGAAAACCAGTCTTTGCAGACATTCTCCCTATAGTTTTTCCCCATATCCTTTTCATAAGTACGGTGAAGATCCCGGAGAAAGGATGATGACTTCATCGTGATGACCTGAAGCAGAGAAAAGAAGACATCGACATAATGGATCGACCTCTTCGAGAAGAGCAACCAAGACTGAGAAGATCCATTAGAATTTTGTACCCAAATCCTTCCTCCTCACTTCACCTGTTAAAATCCCGGGATGAGATTTCAGGTAGTGGAGGAGAATTGTAACGCCTGGACAATTAAGCTACAGTAATTCTGTGTTGATGATGCCACGTCATCGCAATTATGGTTGTTAATCTTGCATTAATGTTCTAAAATAAAATGTTCTAAATGTGGCAGGTAATTCCGTGTTGATGATACCATTCAAATTTTAATTTAAGTCAAACGATAAAAGTTTTCAAACATTAAAACTAAAATGTTCTAAATGTGGCAGGTGATTCATAGTAAATATTGGTGGAGAAATCACAGTCTTATAAAGTATTTAAAGGCTCTAAAATAATTAAAACAATAGGTAAAATAATGAAATAAATGCCTTTTGACTTTTATAAAATAACTAAACTATTTTGGTCAGGGGTAAAACTTTTTGTGACAGTAGTTGGAATTGTAACTCTATTTTAGTTGTGGGCTTTACTTCTTGTAAAGCTATGAACTATTAAAGAAAAAAAGAAAAGAAAAAAAAGGTAAAAAGTAAAAAAAAAGCAGAACCCCCCCGGGCCACTTGGCCCAAAATTGGTCGAAGCTGTCAGGCCAGCCCACCTAACCCCCCTGTTTCCGCTTCCTTTGTTCACCCCACCCCCGTGGACACAGAGCACCCGTCCACGGTGCCGATGGCCACGGGGAGGCCATCCGGTGCACCTTGGCGCCTACTAGATCGACGCCAACCCCTCCCCAACGCCCCGAACCCTAGAGGCCCCTGCCTTTCGCCTCACTTTCTCCATCGCCAGATCCGCCACACCAAACCCCACGCCTCCATGGCAAAGCTCCCCAACGTGGCTACCCTGCTCCTCTGCTCCTGCTTTCGAGTCCCTCCGCTACGCCGTCTTCCCTTACGTCTCTTGAGGCTGCCCATTGGAGCTAGGACCCCCTGCATCGAGCCCTGCATCATCTTCGTCGTCCTCGGCCCCGGGAATCATCGCCATCGATTCCGGCAAAGCCGAGCCATCCCTGAGTCTGCTGAGCTGCTCTATGCATCAACTGTGAGCTCCCTCTCGAATCCCCTCTCAGCCCCGCTCGGTTTGATACCCATAGTCGCCGTTCCCGTGCTCACCCGTGGTCGTGCCCGAGCTTGCCCCTGAGCGCGCGCCCGCCCGTGCCTTGCCTCGCTCAGGTTGCGCCCTTGCGTGCGTGCACCTGCGCGGGGCCATACCTTGCCTCACCCTAGGGGTCGTGCTCGTCGCCCCTGCTGCCTTGCCCTGTTCGCGCCGGCCAACGCTCGCCTCCCCGCTGCTGCTCCTACACGCATGCTCCCCGCTACCCTACCCGCGCGGCTAGCCCCGCATCGCCGCCGGCCGCCGCTAGCCGCCCAGCCTAGTGCGCTCCTGCTCCCTCGCCCTGCTTGCGCTCTGGCCTGCTCTCCCATGCTTCCTCCCCCCGCGCTGCCGCTTCTGCCCACTACAGCTGCCGCCCTGTGCTCAGCGCATCCACCGCAACCCTCCGCTGCCTTCGGTTCACCCGACGGAGCTCCCGCAGACTCATCCGCTCCACCTGGCCTCTACTCCCGACTGCCCGCGCGTGTGCGCCCTTCCGCCCGCCGTCCACTCATGCCGCGACCGTGCTGCTGCTATGCTGCTACGCTGTTGCTGTGCTGCTCGCTATCGCTCTTGCTGCTCCTTGCACTCCTCTTCTGCCGCTAGCCACTGGCCGCGATAGCTGCTGCTACTGCTGCTTAGTCGTAGCCATGGTCGTGCGGTGTTGCGGCTACTTAACCATGGTTGTGCTCCTGGCCATCTTATTTAATTATATTAGAGATATGATAGTATGGGATTAGGTTAGTGTGCTAATAAATAGCCTAATGCGCATATGACATGTGGTCTCGTTTACTGTAGCAATTAGTTCAACTCTAATAGTGCCATGTGCCACTGACTATATGGCCCCACTATTTAATTTAATTTAATTTCATTGACCACTTAAATCAACCCGAGTAACTTACCACTGGGTCCCCTTCACCCTGTTGACCAGTCAACATTGACTGATCAATTGTCATTGACCCTGTTGACTGGATCACCTCTGCCCCCCACATGTCATGCACATGCATGCATTGCCGGGTACACTCATGTGTACACGTAGCAATTTATTCGTTTATTAATTTGAATTAAAGTAGATTTGGAAATTCCAGAATATTAGTAAAATTTTGATAAATCATAGAAAATAAACCGTAACTCGGATGGAAATATTTTGTACATGAAAGTTTTTCAGAAAAACGAGACAAATCCAAATACGTTGTCTGTTCGTCCGCCACACGTCCCTAGCATAGCGAACATGCAACTGCCCCCTTCGTTTCGTTTGTCCGAAAATGCCTAACACCGGGAATACTTTCCCGAATGTTTCCCCCTTCGCCGGTATCACCTAGTACTATGATAGGTTACCCATAACATCGCGTATTTCCATATTACGCATTATGATGCTTTAATTGCACTGTTATTTATTGTGTTTCCCCCGTTAATTCTTTCCGATAGACCCCGAGACTGCTGCCGGTACCCCTATGATCGACTACATAGATGATAAACCCTCCTTGCTAGAGAAACTAGGCAAGCAACCCCCCTTGATCACCAGATATCACCCATTCTCTTCTTTCTTATTCTTGCATTAGGTTTGCTACTGTTGGTAATTCGATAGCTCCTATTTTCTTGCATAGTCTGCCATTGTTGCTAAAATCGTTGATACCATTACCTATTGTCCTAAATGCTTAGTATAGGGTGCTAGTCTTCCATCAGTGGCCCCACATTCTTGTCCGTCTGCTATGCTATATTATTGGGCCATGATCACTTCGGGAGGTGATCACGGGTATATACTATATACATACTTTACAGGTTACATTATGTGACTAAAGTTGGGTCGGCTCGTAGAGTACCTGCAAGAGATTCTGATGTGGGGGCTGAAAGGACAGGTAGTTCCATCTATGTTGTTGTGGGTCTGGATTCCCGATAGCCCCCCGAGTGATTTTTTGTGGTGGAGAGATAGGGCAGGTTGAGACACCCAGTAGATAGGTGGCATGGTCCCTGGTCGTTGTCCGTGGTTATTTCATAATAACACGCTTAATGAGTTGGATATTTGATCTGAGTTGGGTCGTTGGCCTATACGCACTAACTGCCACGCGGGACAAGATATGGGCAACCGACATCGTAGTATGAGCCGAAGCCTTCCGGACGTTAGCGACCAAGCGACGCGCGCCGGGTTGGACCGCGTAACGCAACTTCCTTTGTCATGGAGGTTGCTAGGTCTGCTCACCAGCCGCAAACAAAATGTGCAGGAGTGCAAAGGGCGATGGGCCCAAGACCCATGCGCGCCTAGGATTTAGACTGACTTGCTGACCTCTCTGTCGGGCCTAGGTAGGGTTGCAACGTGTTGATCTTCCAAGGCCGGGCATGACCAGGAAAGTGTGTCCGGCCAGAGTGATCGAGCGTGTTGGGTTATGTGGTGCACCCCTGCAGGGAAGTAATCTATTCGAATAGCCGTGTCCATGGTAACAGGACAACCCGGGCTTGTATTCTGACCTCATGAGAACTATAACCGGATACTTAATAAAACACACCCTTACAATGCCAGATACAACTCGGTGATCGCTTTCCCATAGGGCGACGAGGGGAGGATCGCCGGGTAGGTTTATGCAATATGATGTTACTTGGTCAACTTACCAACTACTCTCATCTACTGCTGCAAGATGGAGGCTGCCAGAAGCATAGTCTTCGATAGGCCGAGCTTTCCCCCTCTTATTCTGGCATTCTGCAGTTTAGCCCACAGATATTACCCCTTTATACAGATACCATTGCATATGTAATGTAGATCTTTGCTTGTGAGTACTTTGGATGAGTACTCACGGTTGCTTTGCTTCCCCCTTTTCCCCTTTTCCTTTCTTCTCGGTTGATGCAACCAGATGGTGGAGCCCAAGAGCCAGATGCCACTGCTGGCAACTACTACTACACCGATGGAGGCTACTACTACGTGGAGGCTGCCGCCGACCAGGAGTAGTTTAGGAATATCCCAGGCAGGAGGCATTGCCTTTTTTATCTGTATCCCTGTTTGTGCTAGCTATCTTATGTCAGCTTATTTAACTTATGTCTGTACATATATTTTGTTGCTTCCGCTGACTCGTTTATGATCGAGCTTATGTATTCAAGCCCTCGAGGCCCCTGGCTTGTAATATGAAGCTTGTATGATCTTTAATTTGTGTCTAGAGTTGTGTTGTGATATCTTCCAGTGAGTCCCTGATTTTGGTCATACACATTTGCGTGCATGATTAGTGTATGGTCAAATCGAGGGCATAACACCGAGCTTGCCCACCATGATATGCCGGGACCAATAGGAACTTGTGCTCCAAGAAAATACCATGACGAGGGTGCTGATGCTACGCAGCACTGCCTTCGAGGCCAAAGATACAATCAAGGATTTTCACCTATGGCCTTAAGAGGGGGGCACAACATCCACATGCATCACTGCCACTGGCGCCAGAGCTTTGAGCTTTCAACTGGAGGCTCACACGCGCTACACTGAGGTACCACAGTTCAGCAAACCCATCGCCACCAAAACCGGCCTCCAAATCACGATCTAGGAGACAACACCGCTGAAGCAACACCACCACGAGTCCATCAGGATCACAATCGGTCTCACTGCTCGCTATCCGCACAGATAAGGAAGAGAAGCCACCACCACTGAGAGCTGACTCGCCGCCATGACATCCCCAAACAAACCCTTGACCACCGCCATAACATGTAGACACCTCCCCAACAAACCCACAAGATCCGGCCCTGACATGGAAGCAGTTATCCTCGGGTGGGAGGACCAACGTCCATCATCTGCATCGATGCTTATTAGCCCATGATGAGCCACAAGTATAGGGGATCAATTGTATCTCTTTCCGATAAGTAAGAGTGTCGAACCCAACGAGGAGCAGAAGGAAATGACAAGTAGTTTTCAGTAACGTAGTGTCTGCAAGTGCTGAAATTGTAAGTAGCGAGTAGTTTGATAGCAAGGTAATTTGTAACGAGCAAGTAACAATAATTGTAACAAGTATGCAGCAAGGTAGCCCAATCCTTTTGAGGCAAAGGACATGCCAAGATGGTCTCTTATGGTGAGCAAAGCTTTCTTGAGGGTACACGGGAATTTCATCTAGTCAGTTTCATCATGTTGGTTTGATTTGTGTTTGCTACTTTGATAATTTGATATGTCGGTGGACTGGTGCTTAGGTGTTGTTCTTACTTGAACAAACCTCCTACTTATGATTAACCCTCCCGCAAGCATCCGCAACTACGAGAAAAGTATTAAGAATAAATTCTAACCATAGCGTTAAACTCTAGGATCGAATCGGTCACTTACGGAATAGTGCATAAACTGGGGTTTAAGTTTCTGTCGCTCTCGCAACCCACCATCTATTTACTACTCCACAATGCATTCCCTTAGGCCAAATATGGTGAATTTTCATGTAGTCAATGTTCACATGACACCACTAAGGGAATCACAACATAAATACTATCAAAATATGGAACACATATCAAATTCACATGATTACTTGCAACATGATTTCTCCCGTGACCTCAAGAACAAAGGTAACTACTCACAAGTGATGAACATGCTCAAGATCAGAGGTGTATTAATATGCATAATGTATCTGAACATATAATCCTCCACAAAATAAACCATATAGTAATCAACTACAAGATGTAATCAACACTACTAGTCACCCCCTAGCAACAATCTATAGTTCCGGTAACAAGATTGAGTACAAGAGATGAACTAGGGTTTGAGATGAGAAGGTGCTGGTGAAGATGTTGATGGAGACTACCCTCTAAAAGATTGGAGAGTAGTTGGTGATGATGATGATGATGATTTCCCCCTCCAGGAGGGAAGTCCCCCCGGTGGAATCGCTCCGCCGGAGGGCAAAAGTGCTTCTGCCCAAGTTCCGCCTCGAGACGCGGCGCTTCGTCGTCCCGAAATTCTTCTCCTTATTTCTTCTAGGTCAAAGTCACTTATATACCAGAAGATGGGCACCGGAGGTGGGCCGAGCCCTGGCGCGCCCAGGTGGGTTGTGCCCACCTGGTGGCCCCCTCTGGTGTTTATTGGCTCTAATATTCCTTAAATATCCCAGAAAAAATCCGCGTGGAGTTTCAGCTCATTTGGAGTTGTGGAGAATAGGTGGCCTGGTGTAGCTTTTTCAGTTCCATATTTCCAGGTGCCAGAAATCTCCCTCTTGGTGTGTTCCTTGCAAATTATGAGAGAAAAGGCATTAGAATTACTCCAAAAAGCATTATTATGGATAAAAACATAGTAAATATCAGTAAGGAAACATGATGCAAAGTGGACATATCAACTCCCCCAAGCTTAGACCTCGCTTGTCCTCAAGCGAAAACCGAAATCGAAAAAAGATGTCCACATGCTTTGAGAGAGAGGTGTCGATAAAAACAAAATACGGACACAGAAGCATCATGTTGATTATTATAACAACAATAAAATTAAACATAAGTCTTTTATAATTGAACTTGCAACATATACTTTATATCAATAAGTAACAGTTCATCACATAATCGAAGTATGAAGCATAAAATCTATTAGAAACCAACAAACTATGTTCTTGGTCAACTTTTGCAACTACAATTCATCATCTTTTCAGGAAGGGTCATGTATGAGAGCATTTAGGCAAGTCCACATATTCAACCATCATATAGCTTCTATGATTTCTAACACTCATCGCATACACATGAGCAAAACGTTTCAACCGGACACATAGAAAGATAGGGGCATATAGTTTCGCCTCCCAACATACTCACCTCAAGGGTGAGGTCAACAATAATAACTCATGTCACCCATATCCAACTGGACATATGTGCCTAGATCTTTCCTCACCACATGATGCTTGCCAAAGGATAAAAATAAAAGAGGAAGGAGGGAAAACTTTGACTCTTTGCATAAAAGTAAAAGATAGACCCTTCGCAGAGGGAATCAGAGGTTGCCATGCGCTTATTTGTTTGCATGTTCAATCCCTTAGTGTAAAAGAACGTCACGTTGTATTGCCCCTTAAAATGAGAACCTTTATTATGCAGTCTATCACTTTTGTTCTTTTTCATCCAAGTTCGTACAACACTCAATTTTCTCTTACACTAAATGATCTCACATATTTAGAAGCAATTTTTATTGCCTTTTTGCACCGACGACAACTTATATGAATGATCTTACTCAATCCATAGTTAGGTATGATGGACTCTCAAAAAAGGTTTGGGTTTAAGGGTTTTTTGATGCACAAGTAGTATCTCTACTTAGTGCAGAATTTTTGGCTAGAAGAGATATTGGGCAAGCACCACATGTTAAAGGATCTATGACAATATGACTTCTATGTGAATATGAACAAACATAAATCATTAAGTTCTCTTCCTTGTCCAATGTCAACAATTTTGTCATATAATATTTTGATGGGGGCTCACAATCACAAATGATTTCTAGGATAGTATTTTAATATGTGAATCTTCTCTTTGCTTATTAATTATTTCATGAGTTGCATCATTGACCAATGCTATGTTTGTCAATCTCTAACAAAATTTTCTACTTATACTTTTCCTTATCTGGTGCCATCACCTACCATAAGGTTAGCATATGATCATCTTAATTTATTTCCTTTCTTTTTCTTTTTCTTTTCTTTATTTGCAACATGAAAGTAAAGAAGGTAAAAACCCGAACTAACTTTATTATATAACTTGCACATGATAACAATGATAGATCACTAAGCAAACTCCCAAAAAAGGAAAGATCGAACTAAACTTTATTCATCTAAGCAAAAGATTGAACTAAGATAAGTAAAAGCAAAAGGATAGTGGGATGATACGATACCGGGCACCTCCCCCAAGCTTGGCGGAAGCCAAGGGGAGTGCCGATACCAGATACTCAGTTCTCCATAGGTGGTGAAGAAGATGATGGTGGTGATGAAGATGCGATCTTGTCCTTTAGGATCAAGAGATCCTTCAATCTACTGATGACGCTCCGAGGAAGGGCGATGTGCTCTTGATGAAGAATGTTTTCACGAGTGAGATATTTATTTTGCAGACGAACCGTGTGAATGATCTGGAAGGCCTCAATTTTAGTGGGAGTAAGAAGTGGGTAGTATGGTTTAAGGATATCTTCTTCTTCTTCTTCCTCTTCTGGCAGCACTTGCTCGATTGCCGATGCTTGATCACCGACGACCTGCTTGCCTTTGTCACCTCTTGCAGCTTCTATAGGATCTTCCCTCTTAAGCTCGATCTTCATCAGCCAAGCATCTTCTTCCATTGGGTTGGAGGAGGAGGAAGACATGATGTCTAGCTTGGTAGATCTGACCGAAAACAGCAAGAAAAGAAAATAGAAGATTTTCCACGATACGGTGATCAACAGGTTTGGGGAGTATATATATATAATTTTTATCTTGGGAAACAAGCAAGCTGTAGAAAAATGGAGTCCGGAAGGTGCCCGAGGTGGGCACAACCCACCTGGGCTCGCCAGGCCTGGTGTATTGTGCTCACCAGGGGACGCTTCCTTGAAGTTTCTTTATTTCCAAAATTTAAAATATTCCAAAACTGATAGAAAATATTTTTGTGGATTTTCCGGAGTCCGTTTACTTACCGTATCACGTACCTCCTTATTTTCATGATTCTGGAGTGTTCCGGAAGGACTCTTGTATGTGCTCTTCCGGTGTCAAAGTTTGGTAATATTACTTTCAACATTAATGGGTGTACCTGAGATATAATGCTTTATATGTTGCCCATTAAAAATCTTCGGGTTAGTACCTTCTGAATTATTTATTTAGATGGCACCAGATCGGTAAACCTCCTCGATTACATATGGGCCTTCCCATTTCGAAAGGAGCTTCTCTGCAAAAAATGTGAAACGAGAGTTGTACAAAAGAACATATTCTCCGACTTTAAACTCTCGCTTTTGGATTGTTTTGTCATGCTATCTTTTAAATTTTTCCTTGAATAACTTTGCATTTTCATAAGCTTGGTTTCTCCATTCATCTAATGAGCTAATATCAAATAACCTCTTTTCACCAGCAAGTTTGAAATCATAGTTGAGTTCTTTAACTACCCAATATGCTATATGTTCTAACTCAAAAGGCAAATGACATGCCTTTCCATAAACCATTTTATAAGCAGACATACCCATAGGATTTTTATATGTTGTTCTATAAGTCCAAAGTGCATCATCTAATTTCTTAGACCAATTCTTCCTGGACCTATTGACAGTCTTTTGCAAAATTAATTTTATTTCTCTATTACTAAGTTCAACTTGACCACTAGACTGAGGATGATAGGGTGATGAATTTGTATTGTTAACATCATACTTAGCAAGCATTTTACGGAAAGCACAATGAATAAAGTGTGAACCACCATTAGTCATTAAATATCTAGGGACTCCGAACCTTGGGAAAATAACTTCCTTAAGCATTTAATAGAGGTGTTGTGATCAACACTACTAGTTGGAATAGCTTCTACCCATTTAGTAACATAATCAACAGCAACAAAAATATGTGTATACCCATTAGAGGAAGGAAAAGGTCCCATGTAACCAAATCCCGAAACATCAAATGGTTCAACAGCAAGTGAATAATTCACAGGCATTTCTTGATGCTTACGATATTACCTATTCTTTTGCATTCATCACAAGAAAATACAAACTTACAGGCATCCATGAAGAGAGTAGGCCAATAAAACCTGGATTGTAATACCTTGCGAGCAGTTCTATTTCCAACATGGTGCCCTCCATAAGCCTCAGAGTGACATTTTCGTAGGATTTGTCCCTGTTCATGCTCAGGTACACAACGTCTAATAATACCATCTACTCCTTCTTTATAAAGATGTGGGTTGCTTCCTCTTGATTATGCGTTGGTTTTCCCTTGAAGAGGAAAGGGTGATGCAGCAAAGTAGCGTAAGTATTTCCCTCAGTTTTTGAGAACCAAGGTATCAATCTAGTAGGAGACTACACTCAAATCCCTCGTACCTGCACAAACAAATAAGAACCTTGCAACCAACGCGATAAAGGGGTTGTCAATCCCTTCGTGGCCACTTGCAAAAGTGAGATCTGATAGAGATAATAAGATAAATATTTTCGGTATTTTTGTTGTATAGATTGAAAAGTAAAGATTGCAAAATAAAAGATAGGTAGTAGATGGAGATTAATATGATGGAAGATAGACCCGGGGGCCATAGGTTTCACTAGTGGCTTCTCTCAAGATAGCATATTCTACGGTGGGTGAAAAAATTTACTGTCGAGTAATTGATAGAAGAGCGCATAGTTATGATAATATTTAGGCATGATCAGGTATATAGGCATCACGTTCGTGACAAGTAGACCGAAATGATTCTGCATCCACTACTAATACTCCACACATCGACCGCTATCCAGCATGCATCTAGAGTATCAAGTTCATAAGAACAAGGTAACGCCTTAAGCAAGATGACATGATGCAGAGGGATAAACTCATGCAATATGATATAAACCCCATCTTTTTATCCTCGATGGCAACAATACAATACATGCCTTGCTACCCCTGCTGTCACTGGGAAAGGACACCGCAATATTGAAAGCACTTCTCCCATTGCAAGAAAGATCAATCTAGTAGGCCAAACCAAAATGATAATTCAAAGAGACTTGCAAAGATATGTAAACCATGCATATAAGATTTCAGAGAAGAGCCAAATATTGTTCATAGATAATCTTGATCATAAACCCACAACTCATCGGATCTCGACAAACACACCGCAAAAAGAATTACATCAAATAGATCTCCAAGAAGATCAAGGAGAACTTTGTATTGAGATCTAAAGAGAGAGAAGAAGCCATCTAGCTAATACCTATGGACCTGAAGGTCTGTGGTAAACTACTCACCACTCATCGGAGAGGCTATGGTGTTGATGTAGAAGGTCCGTGATCGATTCCCCGTCCGGTGGAGCTCCAGAAAAGGCCCCAAGATGGCATTTCACGGGTACAGAAGGTTGCGGTGGTGGAATTAGGGTTTCGTGGTGCTCTTGGATGTTTTCAGGGTATATGAGTATATATAGGAGGAAGAGGTATGTCGGTAGAGCTACGAGGGGCCCACGAGGGTGGGGGGCGCGCCTACCCCCCTGGGCGCGCCCTCCTGCCTCATGGCCACCTCGTGGCTTCCCTGGCGTGTACTCCAAGTCTTCTGGGTTGTGCTTTTTCCAAAAACGATCGTCACAAAGGTTACATTCCATTTGGACTCCGATTGATATTCCTTTTCTGCGAAACACTGAAATAGGCAAAAAAACTGCAATTTGCACTGGGCCTTGGGTTAGTAGGTTAGTCCCAAAAATAATATAAAAGTGCATAGTAAAACCCATTAAACATCCAAAATAGATAATATAATAGCATGGAACAATAAAAAATTATAGATACGTTGGAGATGTATGAAGCATCCCCAAGCTTAATTCCTGCTCGACCTCGACTAGGTAAATGATAAAAATAGAATTTTTGATGTGGAATGCTACCCAACATAATTCTCAATGTAATTTTCTTTATTGTGTCATGAATGTTCACATCCAAAAGATTCAAGACAAAAGTTTAATATTGACATAGGAATAATAATACTTCAAGCATGCTAACAAAGCAATTATGTCTTCTCAAAATAACATGGCCAAAGAAAGCTATCTCTACAAAATCATGTAGTCTAGCTATGCTCTATCTTCATCACACAAGATAGTTAAATCATGCACAACCCCGGTTTCAGCCAAGCAATTGTTTCATACTTTAATTTTTTCAAACTTTTTCAACTTTCACGCAATACATGAGCGTGTGCCATCACTACAAAAAAATACACTTCCGAGATGATACATGTTTGTCACAGTAGGTCACGTTTTCTGTCATGCATGTACATCCATGACAATTTTATGACATAATCAAGATAGTCATACATGTGCTGTCGTAGAAGTGTTCCATGACATTACCAAAATTATTATCACGGAAGTGTCCACTTCCATGACGATAAATCACGCGTCACAGAAGTGCTTTCGTCAAGGTAGACCGACACGTGGCATCCGCCGTAACAGAACACCGTTAAGCTATCGGGTCCGGTTTTGGATCCGATAACCCGTTAACAACCCGGACATATGGGGATTTTCCACGTGTAAAATTCTAATTGGCTGACAGAAACACATGTCAGCTCCGCGTTTGCACAGGGGTCACTCAACCAATGGGCGAGATGCGCCTATGATATGTTGACACGTGGACTGGCCCAAAAGTGGCCCATAAAGTTTAAATGGGTTGGCCCAACTAAAGGCCCGCAAGATTTTGCGGACCCTAATGGGCCGGCCCAACTAAAGGCCGACAAGATTTTGCGGACCATAATGGGCCGTCCCAGCTAAAGACCCACAAGATTTTGCGGGCCATAATGGGCCGGCCTAGATAAAGGCCCACAAGATTTTTGTGGGCCATAATGGGCCGGCCCAGGTGAAGGCCCACAAAATTTTGGTGGACCATAATGGGCCGGCCCAGCTAAAGGCCCACGAGATTTCGCCGCCATTATCGGCCGGCCCGGCTGTAGGCCCATAAGATTTTGAAGACCTTAGTAGGCCGGCCCATTAACTGGCTGCCATGTTTTGGGCGAAATGCCGGCCCATATTTGATCCGGTCCATTAATGGCCTGCCCGTTAATGGGCCAAATAATGGCCCAAATGAGATCCAGCCTGTTAAAAGCCTACCATGTTCTGGGCCAAATTACGGCCCAGATCAGGTCCGATCCTTTAAGAGGCTTTGGGCTAAATTATGGCCCATATCAGATTCGGCCCGTCAACTGGACACTATGATTTTGGGCCCACTTGCTAATGGCCCATTTAGTAATTCAGCCTGATATTTGATTCGGCCTGTTAAGGGTCCGTTTAACATTTCGGCCCTATATTAATTTCGGCCAGTTAAAATCCCGTCATATAGTTGGGCCTAACTACGACCCAATTTGCATCCGGCCTACTCGCAGCCGACAATCTGATTGGGCCAAACAAGGACCGAGGCAATTTTGGCCTGTTATAAGCCCGTGATTTGATTGGCACATTCATGGGATGGGGTCTATTTCGGCCTACTTTCGGCCCGTGAGCTGTTCGTCATGTTTTCAGGCCCAACCTACTTTCCAGCCTCCTAAAGGCCCATTGAGTTTTCTTGGGAAAATAGGGCCGGCGGTTTACTCGGCCTATTAAAGACCCGAATCTACTAATGGGCCTGTTCACATTTAGGCCTGTTAACGGACCATGATGACGGGACCCATGATGCAGATCATACATGGTGATTTCCATGACGACCCGATCATGTACCGTAATTTTACGGTTTGGCCGGTTTACTGCGAAGACATGATATATTATATAGTAAAATAACTACAGCATCGTGAATAAGAAAAAAAACCTAGACTATACAATAAAGAAATTACGACATATTACATCCACTGGGCATCAAAGTTCGCCACTACGATAATAAAGCACATGCAGACAGCAGATTACATACACTGGGCATCAAAGATCGCCACCAGTGCAACTAAACATGCTGACAAAATAATATACAAAACCGACAGTACTTCAATATAGTTTAAGAAAGGTTAGCCCTGCTCGGGACCTGCAGTGCAAGCAGCTGATCAAGCTGGTGAGACTGCACTTGTTTGACACTTATATCCTCCTCACTCTGAAAGATAAACAAGTAGACAGATGGCATGTTATGCACATATAAGTATCAGTGCTGACAATTCATCACATTTCTTACTCACGAATAAAGTGACACCATTTAAAATAGCATTAACACAATATGGTATTGTTCAGGTCAAGACATGGCAGGAAATGACATTGTGAAGGAGTTGGCAGCTTCACGACACCACTGGATTACATATCAAGAACTCATAAGTATCAATGGTTAGTGTTCCGTCAATTTATCCCATTTCAGATTGGCAAAATAAGATAACTTGCTCTGTATAGTTTAATTTAGATGGTATGAAGGAGGAACTTGGTTGTACAACTGAAAACTTAAATTGATAAGGACGAACTTTTGTTTATGAACTGGAGTACATAATAAATTTTAAACATGCAATTCGATGCAAACACAAAAAATAAACAGCAGTTGCAGTCGTGCCTAACCAAATATACACAACAAAGTTTGAAGGCTTGAGAAGGACAAACTTACATTATTGGTGAAGTCAGGCTCTATAAAGCCCTTGTCTATGCTGATGGGGGGGGGGGGAATTCAAGAAGTTTACCACAGAATCTTCTTCATAAGCATTGCCTTTATTCTACATTTTGTTAAGAGTAAATATAGATGTGACAATATAAGAAAAAATGGAGAATATTTAAGATAAGATGAAGAGTGATGCTACATAACCAAGTAGCTATAAATGTAAGTACAACGATACAGGCAAACGGTACAACCAAGAGCAATGCAGAGCTAAACTTCTTCAGTACCATCGGTGTTATCCAACCTTATGGTAAGAGTAAATATAGATCTTATGTGTAGAAAATGGAGGGCAAAGGAAAATAAGCTGCAGAGTGATGGTACATGAACAACTACCTGTCAATATAAGTACACTGATAAAGGACATCAGGTACTTATAAGAACAATGTAGAGCTAAAAAATTTCATTGGCATTGGATATATTCTACACTAATGTAACCATTCATACAAATCAGATAATTTGGAGTGAACAATTGATAAGCAAGCTATCATGCATACTACTGTCACATAATGAACCAGGTATGTATGCAAGTACAGTGATACAGGACAACAGGTACTAACAAGAGGAAAGCAGCGGGCATCATATTTGCGATATCCTGTCGTTCTTTTCAAACCAGAATTCTTTTTCGAGCAGATTTCCTGCAAAAAAGATTCGTAAGGCACATGCGGAAAAGTAGAAGTTCAAATTTTCATGCGATATCATAGACAGTACCTCATCCTCGGAATGAGAGCTGTGCATAACAAGGTTTTTCCATTCAACATCTTCTAAATTTAGCACAGGAGACTTCACCAGAAATTTGTTTATAGACTTGCCATCAAAGTGTGATTTCCTCAGGTAACACCAATACTCCTACAATGCTTCCTTGGAAAGCGCAAGCAAGCTTTGCTCGTCATGACTATCCAGATTGACCCTCTCCTGCTTACAACAATGTAATGTAAATCATTGATGTGTTCAATCAACAGAAAACAGGGAAATAATCACCATGAATAATAGCACTTACACGTAAGTGGGACAGGAAGATGTGAAAATGGTGTTTGTCTTCACTATAATCTTCCAATGATGGGAATATATGCACGTAGTCCCTAACAACATTGGAAGCATTGTCTTTCCAACTGGGAGTAACTAGAATGGGGTTCCAATCTACAGGAATTGGCCGTCTCTGCAGTTGGGATAGGTCTTCGGCCGGTGGACTTGCTGTACTTTTTGCTGGAGTCGGATTTTTCTATTGTACGGCTGATGCTATGGAAACTGAAATCGGCATACCTTTTGCTGGAGTGCAGGTCCTGTGTGGTGGGGCTAGTGGTGTGGCCAGTGAAGTATGGGTACAGTCTGCTGGAGTCGGTCCTATGTTTTGTGTCACTGGTTGTACAACCAAGATAAGTGGGGTGCTGTCTGATTTCTGCGGCACAACCATGTTTTTCAAGGACTTTGCTGATGCTCCTTTAGGTTCGGCAATCACCCTCTTCCTTTTTGATGTCTGATGCACAAGAACAACATTTGAGTGGAAAAACATGGTATGATGACAGATGGAATATGTATTGATAATGGATGGGCATGGCATCTCGACATATATGATGTGTAAACTAAGCAGATGGCGGTGCAACAAAGTAGAAGAAATTCAAGACAACATATGCAAGATACACGCAGTCAATAAAACCTTGCCAAATTAGAGCAGGCACCTTGATGGGTGAACATGACAGGCCATCTGCCTATGACTCCTCGAGGTTAGAATAGTCATTAGGATCATATTCTGAACAGGAATCTACAGGTGGGGAGCGTATGAGTTTCATTGCATCCAGAATGGCACTCAATGCCTTGGTGCCAATTTTGTAAGTCATTCTAGTGTTCCACAATATTCTTATGATGCGCGGATTCTGATATTCACTGTAATTACGTATAATATCCGAGAACCATGAAAACATAAATAGTTGTGGGACTATCTTTGTAATGCTGAGGATATTCTAATATAGGGGCTCCCCTGTAAACACTTGTGTGCTATCACTGGATTCTGATGAGAGATCTCACGTGTGCTGTAATATGGTGCGTGCATTTATATAATCTGGCACAAGTACACAAAAATAAGCTCTAGAAGTAAGGATAGTTGACAGATGATAGGTTCAAAATATACTGTGTAGAGAGTTTATTGCCAAACCATGATAACAAGAGCACACAACAACTAGGCAGATCATAGTGTACATAAAAGGGGTACACCATAACCACGATATATAAATCGGGAAAGTGGAACTGGCTTGAAAATACAGTGTTGTATTGCCGCTAGTAATTGAAATCCTACCGATCAACTACATGCCAGCTCTATCAGCTATTGACTGCAGATGTCCCTGCTCCCCTTCCTAACAAGGAACATAATATACGTACTAAATACAGAATAACAAAAGAGGAACATGTTGAAGAACAGAAGAGGAAGCATATTCTTGAGGTTCCGCTTAATTGCATACAATGTTGGTTGCCCACTCATGATGAATCACAGCGCCCAAAGAAATGCAATTCCATGCTGTCTCTCTATATGTGGCAATTTTAAACAAGAGTCATTAGGATCATATTCTGAACAAGAGACAACAGGTGGGGAGCATATGAGTTTCATTGCATCTAGAATGGCACTCAATGCCTTGGTGTCAATTTTGTAAGTCATTGCGGTGTTTAGCTTCAAGAGTGGACTGCTGCTAGTGCGACACAAAGCAGCTACACAGATCATAGTGTAGATATAACGGGAAAACCGTAAGCATCAGAGTAAAAGCAGCAAAGTGGAACTTGCAGGAATATATGTGCTAGTATTGCCGGTACGGCTAGAAAGGCTTCGGATACCAGCTCTCTTCAACTAAAGGTGCGGTACTATTAATATCAGTGTAACTCTCAAAGGCGACACAGCTCCCCGCATTTCCTTGCTATTCTTATAGGATTCAAGTGGGCAGGCCGCTACAAATCCTATTCCCATGTTTACAAAATCCTACGAATCAAAGAGGCCCGAAGAGTTCAAAGTGTCCATACCAACCGATCGTATAGACCTCTACACTGCAAATGTGCCTGCTCATCTTCACTACAAGGAACATACTGTACTACTATCATACTCCCTCCGTTCCAAAATATAAGTCTTGGTAGAGATTTCCACTATGGATCACATACAGATGTATCCAGATACATTTTAGAGTGTAGATTCACTCATTTTGCTCCATATGTAGTCCATGGTGGAATCTATACAAAGACTTGTATTTAGGAACGGAGAGAGTACTTATTAAAGAAGAACGGAAGAGGAACATGCTAAAGAAGAGCAAGCAAATTTTGGATAATAAAATGTTCGTTGCGTAGTGCCCACACATGATGAACCAGAGTGCATTAAGAAAGCGACTCCCTGCTGTCTCTCTATATGTGGTGCATATGAGTAAAGTAGGAACATTAGCCAACCAATTAAATGTTATCTGTTTTAGTAATATCAGCATATATCAGGTTCGTACTTGAGCAACAAGTTTGGAATTATGAGTGGCACGTTGTTTAGCTTGATGAATTCAGGAGCAGTGCTAAGCAGGTACAATGATGGTACTGAATATAAAGGCATGTCTGCATGAAAGTCGCGTGACTTTTGTCATTTGGGTCAGTCGACCATTTCAGGCGGTTGGATGAAGATCCTACGTCTCCTAACCCTTCTTCTTCCTCGTCTCTGATTCTTCCCATACAAAACACCGCACGGGCCGCAGGCCGGACCATCGGCCCCCATCGCTTGTGTTCCTCCGCCACCCCCACCCCCCACCCGCGTCGAGTTCTCTTCGTTTGGCGAGGCCCCACCACCGCCCCCCACAACCAAAGTCCCCACCCAAGCCCCTTCGTTCGCACCGGCGAACTCCGGTGAGCTCTGAAAAATCGACTGACCCAATTTTGAAATTTAGTCTAGTGTGATTTAACTAGTGTGGAATATAAAAGGGGAAAACCATAAGCATTGGGAGTATAGTGTTGAGCATGCCATGGCAGATCTGAAGGTGCAAACTGGACAAAGGCAACTTTGCAACCAATGTTTGCTCTCAACTAGCAAGTAAGTGATGGACAAGAAATCAGAGTAAAGCAGTGGCAATCTATTTTCTTGCTGCGATAAACAAGTTGAGAAGATACGAAAGAGTACCGCCTCTGGTGCGGCGCCGTGTATGCATCTGCTGAGAATTTGATGGTGTTGCGGTAGCGATGGCTATCGGCAGCGTGGAAGGAGATCTAGGACGGTAGACGGTGGCGGCGGGGCGCGGTGGACGAGACGGTCGTAGGAGCGGCGCCGTCAAGGTGGACGACGGCGGGGATGAAGCGAGAGGACGAGATGCAAGGATCCCGGTACGAAGCCGTGGATGAGAGAGGTCGATCTCTTGTAATGGACGACAACATCGGGGTATCATCTCCGGCATGGTGGAGGAGGACGGCGGTGAATGGGGTGGCGGACGGAGGAGGCTGGGGTGGAGAGGGTGTTTTGGCGCCCACGGAGTACTAATGGGGAAATGGAGGAGGAGAGGAAGGGGGAACCATGTGTATAGGGCGCGCTTGTCTCAATGCGAGGAAATTTACACACTTAGCCCCCGTTTCAAATTTCCTACATCACATCAATATTAGTCGGTAGGGGATAGGACTGTAATCTCGCATACACCGAATATTTGCCGATGAGAGTTTGTTTTTGGCGCCCATCGTGTATGAATCGGGGAGGGAGTCGATTTCGGCCGAGGACACACTGTGTTTTGGCGCCCACCGTGTATGAATCCGGGTGAGAGGCGGTTATGTCACGTTTGAGTGAAATTACAAACCTACCCCTATCAAAACCTATAGAAATCGAGCAGATAGGCTTTGCGTGGCAGGGATAGGCAGTAGTAATTCCCATCTCGCAGAATTTGGTTTCGGGCGGTTATGTAACACCCCATATGTGATACTTTCCAATAATGGCAATAAAGCAATTCTCATTTTGATCCTTGTCCTTATCCTTGGTTTTTTTGTCTTTTGACCTTATTTTATTTGTTTCGCATTGTCATTTCATTTTATTTTGCATCCATGCATTGCTTCATCATCATGGCATCTTAGTCATCTTAGTTTCTTACTTGTTGTGGTTGTGATGTGAGGCCACCTTGTTGTTGTTGTTGTTGTGTGTGTTGGTGTCAAGCCATGTCCATGCTAACCTACCCCTCCCTCTTCTTCATGCTTGCACCCCTTCTTCCCCTTCTCTCTTTCCCTTCTTTAAATTTTCAAGGGAGTTCTTCCCTGCCCCCTTTAATGTTCTTTCTTTCCCCAAAAATCTTGCACCATTTCTACACCCTCTCTGCCAAATTTCATACTTTTAGGAGTTGTTTTGGTTGGGTTCAAAAAAATGGCACAAGTTAGAATTTTATTCAAATTTGTATTATTTTTATGCCTCTAAAAATGTCCAAGCCATTTTTATAAATTTGTGCATAAATCCAGGAGATTGGGGGTATTTTTGTTTTTCCCAAACTCCTCTACTAGCCCCTTGTCCTTTTCTTTTATTCAACTGTTTATTTAAATAAACAGAAATTGAAAAGGTTAAGTAGAAGGGGCTTACCTGGGCTTCCCGCAGCCAGCAGCCCCGCAGTGCAGCCACCAGGCCCAGCCAGCTCCCACGCGCACGGCCCAGCCGAGCGCACAGTCGCGCCGTCTCCCTCCCTCGCACCGGGCCCGCATGCCAGCCTCTCCACTTCGACGGTCACCTGCTCCTTCCGTCGCACCGCGTCCTTCCCCTGTTTCAGAGCGTCGACGTCGTGAGCTCGACCTCACGAATGCCGAGGCCAGCCGTCGCCGCTCCCCCTTTTATAAGCCTCAACGCCTCCTCTAGGGTTCCTCCTTCGCCGCCTACTCCTAGGAAATCTTCCCCTTCCCTCCTTCTTCTTCCCCACGAGCATCCAAGCGTAGCTGAGAGTGCGTCGTCGTCGCCGGCCATCATTCGGTCGGGTCCAGCCGCCTGCGTCGTGTCCTGCTACTTCATCGCCGTCGACTACTTCCTCTAGAACACGGAGCAAATGCTGCCTCGCCTTCGCAGCGCCACCTTCTTCCTCCTCTGCTTCCTGCATCGCCTCGGCCAGAGTCAGCGCAGGAGTTCAGAGCTTGACCCCGACGTCCCCGGCGCCCCTCCGACGACCTCTCCATGTCCTAGGGTAAGGAGGTACTCCCTACTCCGCCCTCCGTCTTCCTTGCCATTCGTGGATCCCTGCATAAGTCGCCAGATCCGAGACTTGCTCGCGCTCTCCTTGATCCAGCGTTTCTCTGAAACTTCAGAGGACACATGCCGTGCTCGCTCGGGTCCGCGCCTATTTCTCGCGCTCGCCGCTCCCCGTGCTCGCTCGCGTCCACGCCTGACCGCACTCACGCACGCCCGAGCCCGCGCGCCCTGTCTACGTCGCCACAATGCCGTGCTGCTCCACCACCCGCAGCGCCATAGCGGCCCGAGCCAAGCCGTTGCTCGTGCTCGAGAAGCTCGTCCTTCCCCTTGCACCATCAGCCTCCCGAGTGCTCTGCAACCGAGTCCCGCAGCCACCGCAGTGTCTTGTCGTCGCCGTTGCGCTCGCCGCCGTTAATGAGCTTCTCTGGTTCAGCCAGATGGGGATCTGCACTTATTGCAGAATGCCTCAAAAGGAGCGAGACTCCTTCTCTATCAGGAATACTCGCCTAGCCCAGTGGCTTTACTCTTGTCAGATATGCAGAAGGTGCTAGGTTCGAAACCCACCGAGGCCAGATGTCCCCCCCTTTTTTGCACTTTCAGAGACGCTGATAGGTAGGCCCCGCTTGTCGGCCTCTCCGCATAGTTCCACCCACATGCGCACGCAGCCGCTGCCACATCAGCGCCTGACCCCACAGGTCAGTGGCTGCGGCTACGAGGGCCTGGGTCAGTTTGACCTTTGCGCCTATTTTCTTTTTCTGTTTTTGTTTTTGTTTTTGTTTTTCTGTATATACTTTGTATATTTAATATCTGTTGATATATGCATCTGATGGTTTTGAGTTATATATGAAACTTGCTTAGTTTTTCATGTAGATTATTCATATGTTGTTTGATGCCATGTTTAAAACATTTAAAATGCTGTTTAAATTAATTTGTGTCTGAAATATGCTTAAAATTGTAAAAATCATAACTAAATATCTACAACTCCAAATTTAACAAACTTTATATGCATTTGGGGTGGAAAAATGTGTAGAATAATGTGGTGTTGTGTTTTTGCATGTTTAACAACTTTAGAACAATAGTTTCTCAGATCTGTCCCAAATGCATTTAAATAATTATGGGAGTTTCTGGAAATTGTTGTTTGTTATTTCCAGCCCATTTAAATATACTAGCATGTTGTTGTAGTCTTAGTTTCACCCTTGCCATGTTAACCAACTCCTTTAAACTTGTTGGGTGCTTGTTTGAATAATCTACATAACCTTGTTAGTTTTGTTCTTTTGCTTGTTTTCTTTCATGTGGGTGATCTTGTTTGCTATGATGTTAGTGCACTCTTGTGTCCCTAGGCCATGCATCATATCTATTCATGTCCATATGCATCATGATCATGAATCATGTGGTTGAGCATTGCTTGATGATTGATTGTTGTTCCGGTGTTGCTTGTTGTGTTGGTTAGAGGCCGGTGACGATTTGGAGTACGAGGTTCCTATCGAGGCCGAGTTTGAGCAGCAAGGTTACGACCCCTCCGTGGAATCAACAGGCAAGATGACCATTTCCAGATATCACTACTATCTTTGCCTATGCTAGATGTCTCGCTCTTTAGATATTGCCTTGATGCATATTCCTGTTTGTCGGCCCTCCTATTGTTGCCATAAAACCCTCTAACCGCCCTCCTAGCAAACCGTTGTTTGGCTATGTAAGCATCGCTCAGCCCCTCTTATAGCGTTGTTAGTTGCAGGTGAATATTTGAAGATTCTTAGATATCACAATATATATATATATATATATATATATATATATATATATATATATATATATATATATATATATAAAATCTGTTAAACTGAATCACCTATATATTGGTAATGGGTGGAAGGCTAAGCCTCTTGCTTGGTGTTTTGTTCCACTCATGCCACCCTCGGAACCGATAAACCGGTGTTATGTTCCTTGATTTTGCGTCCCTAACACGGTTGGGGTTTATGGGCCCCCCTTGATAATTCGCTCAGTGCTAAAGCTTTTCCAGCAAGGCCCAACATTGGTTTTACATTTGCCTAATAACTAAAACTTGCATAGGGCGTTGCAAAACCGAGTTCTTAATTAACAACCCGGGCCAGTGCTCCTCATGAGTGTTGGTCCAAACTGGGCAGACTGCGGGGCCACCATGGGGAAACCCGAGGTCCGGTAAATACCTGTAGGCTGACCTATCCGGTCTTGGCCTGAGACTAGATACGAGCGGCTACTGTTAGGGTGTCGACACGCCGGGAGTTCTTGCTGGATTAGTTTTACCTTTTTGTCGAAATATCTTGAGCACGGGATTCCGAGAATACTCGGGTCTTCCCACCTTGGAGTTGCGACTCCGCAGATCGTGAGCTTGTGATGGGCTAAGTTGGGACACCCCTGCAGGGTTTTGATCTTTCGAAAGCCGTGCCCGCGGTTATGTGGCAGATGGGAATTTGTTAATATCCGGTTGTAGAAAACTTGACACCATGTTCATGAATACACTACTTGCGTGAGTAACCGTGATGGTATCTTTCCAAAGGGCTTCGGGAAGTGAACACGGTGGGCTTATGTTTGATCATGAGTAGTTAGGATCACTTCTTGATCAACTTGGCTATCGTTGGCACTTGTTCTCTTCTCGCTCTAAACACGTAAGCAAGTGCTTAGTGCTTGTTGCAACCTTGTTTTCAGCCTGTCCACACCTCAGGCTTTGATCGTTTTGCTACCCGGGAACGGGATTGCTGAGTCTTCTGTGGCTCACAGATTCAACACACACCAGATGCAGGTACCGTGGAGAACTATACCGGAGGTGGTTCAGAGCTGTACTGGGAGTTCGATGAAGAGCGTTATAACGCCCGGATAATTAAGCTACAGTAAACCTTGTGTTAATGATGCCACGTCACCACGATTAATGTTCTTAATCTCGCGTTAGTTCTAAACCGATTCGGAATTCAAATTTGAAATAAAGTCAAACGATAAAAGTTTTCAAATACCAAAACTAAAATGTTCTAAATAGGTCAAATAAATCATAAGTAATTATGGAGGAGAAACCACATTCTTATAAAAGGTTTAAATCAACTTAAATAATTAAATAGTAGGTAAAACATTTAAATGAATGCCTTTTGTATTTATAAAATAATAAACTATCTATTTAGTTTCCCAAAAGTTAATGCGGCAGTAGCAAAATTGATAAATATTATTTTAGGTAAAACTTTTGTGTTTTAAAAAAACTAAGATAAAAGAAACTTTAAATTGAATGAGTAAAGAAATAAAAAGAAAACAGAAAACAAAACAAAACAAAACAAAACAAAGAAACCCCCACCCCCTGGGCCACGGCCCAGTTGACCTAGCGACCAGACCAGCCCACCCTACGGCCCAGCTCAACTCCCCCTTAACCTAGCCCGCAGCCAGCCTCGCTCCTGAATCCCTCTACTCCATCTCGTCCTCCCGTGCGCCGCCACCCACAGTGGGAGGCGAGAGCCCCGACCTCCTTCGCCCCAGAGACCAGGCCCGACCGGCCTTCGCCACCCCTTCCCCCTCCCGCCGGTGGCGCCCTGTACCTCCACCCCTGAGCTCGCCTCACCCTCCCTTGCTCGTACCACCGCACGAGGACCCGCAACAGCCTGGCTCTGCCCTGCCGTCGCCGCATAACCGTTCTCCTCCGCACGGGACAGCGCCCGCCTCCCCGACGCCGCGTCGCCGGACCGCCGTCTTCGTCTTCCACGAGCACACTGCCATCCCACTGCGACCCCGCCGGGAGCACCGCACCTTCCCCGCTCTTCCTTCCCTGCACAGGCGCTCGACCCCGTGCTATGCACCGCACGCCCAACGCCGCATCTGGCCGCGGTCACCACCCGTAGCCCTCGCCCGCTCGCGCCAGCCTCGTTGACGCTCTCGCCGCTCCGGTCGCCTCCGCCGCCGCCGAAGCGCACCTCCACCCCCAGCCACGCGCCACCGCCCGCTGCTCCTCCCAGCTGCCGCGCCCGCCCGCCATTGCTCGCCTGTATTGCCCGTCCCCTCCTCGCGCAAGCGCCCGCACCTGCGCCGGCGCTCACACACTCGCCGCTCACACACTCCCCGCCCCCCTCCTCCGGCGCCGTCCTCCGCCGGCGCTTCCTGCGCCAGCCGCCGCCGCCACCGGACTGCCTCGCCGGCTCGTCGTTGGCCGCGGCCAAGGCCAGCGCCCTGGCAGCGCCCCGCCGTGGCTATCGACGCGCCCTGGCGCCCATAACCCCCCTCCCCGTCGGCCCGATCTGCCCGTTCGATCTGTGCGAACGCCTAGTCGGGCGCCGCAGGGCCCGACCCGCCCCACTACTCGCCCGACCCGCTAAGGGCCCCCCGGCCAATGACACGAGAGCCCCGCGCCCAGAACGTATTAAAAAAAGGAAAATATATATATATATATATATATATATATATATATAAAATAAAAAATAAAATAAAATTAAATATTAAAAGTTTTAATTAATTAGTGACTTAATTACTTAATTAACTTAATTAATTCTGTTTAGAATAAGCAAATCAATATTTAACTTAATTAAAATCCTAATTAAACTAAATAGTCTATGACAGGTGGGACCCATTGATCAGGTTGACCACTCAACCATGCTGACATCAGCATGATGTCATGCTGATGTCATAAAACCTTTTTCGAATTAATTTAATTAATATTAAATTCCAGAAATTAATAAAAACTTTAGAAAATCGTATCTTTTAAACCGTAACTCGGATGAAAAAGTTTTATATATGAAAGTTACTCAGAATTGCGAGACGAATCCGAATACGCGGTCCGTTCGTCCGCCACACATCTCAATCATACCGAACATGCAACATTTCCCTCCGTTTCATCTGCCCGAAAATGCCTAACACCGGGAATACATTCCCGGATGTTATTTCCTCTTCGCATGTATCACCGAGCACCGCGTTAGGTCACACGTAGCACCGCCTTTTGCCATGTTATGTTTTGTCATGCTATTGTTTGCTCTGTTATTTATTTGTTTCCCCTTCGTTGCTTATTTTCGGTAGACTCCGGTACTGTGATAGACCCCGAGACCATTGATGCCTCGGTGTTCGACTACGGCTACGCTTCCGAAGATTCCTTTCATCTGCAGAGCTTCCAGGCAAGCCCCCCCCCTTGATCACCAGATATCACCTATTATTCTCTCTACTGCTTGCATCAGAGTAGTGTAGCATGTTACTGTTCGGTTACTCCTATTCTGCTGCATAGCCTGTCATTGTTGCTACAACTGTTGATACTTTACCTACCATCCTAATGCTTAGTATAGGATGCTAGTACTCCATCAGTGGCCCTACACCCTTGTCTGTCTGCCCTGCCATTCTATCGGGCCGTGATCACTTGGGTGTGATCACGGGTATATACTACATACACTTTACATGATACATGATGTGACTAAAGTCGGGTCGGCTCATTGAGTACCCGCAAGTGATTTCGATGTGGGGCTGAAAGGACAGGTGGCTCCATCCAGGTAGTGATGGGCCTGAGTTCTCGACGGCCCCCCGAGTGGATCTTTCTGGCGGAGCGACAGGGCAGGTTGTGACACCCAGTGGAGAGGTGGCCTGGCCCTGGTCGTTGTCCGCGGTTATTTCATAATAACACGCTTAACGAGTTTGGATATTTGATCTGAGTCTGGCCGTTGGCCTATACGCACTAACCAGCTACGTATGAATAGTTATGGGTACTCGACGTCGTGGTATCAGCCGAAGCCTTTTTGACGTCAGCAATATAGCGGCGCGCGCCGGGTTGGACCGCGTAACGTAACTTCCTTAGTAATGGAGGTTGCTAGGTCTGCTCACCGGCCGCCCTCGCAACGTGCAGGTGTGCATTGGGCGATGGGCCCAGACCCTTGTGTGCTTACGACTTAGACCGACGTGCTGACCTCTCTGCTGTGCTTAGGTAGGGCTGCGATGTGTTGATCTTCCTAGGCCGGACATGACCCTAGAAAGTGTGCCCGGCCAAATGGGATCAAGCGTGCTGGGTTATGTGGTGCACCCCTGCAGGGAAGTTAATCTATTCGAATAGCCGTGTCCCTCGGTAAAAGGACGACCCGGAGTTGTATTCCGACCTCATGACAACTAGAACCGGATACTTAATAAAACACACCCTTACCAGTTCCAGATATAACTCGGTGGTTGCTCTCTCATAGGGTGATGTGCGGGAGGATCGCCGATTAGGATATTGCTATTCGTTGTTACTTGGTGAACTTACCATCTACTCCCTTCTACTGCTGCAAGATGGAGGTGGCCAGAAGCGTAGTCTTCGATTGGATTAGCTATCCCCCTCTTATTCTGGCATTCTGCAGTTTAACCCACATATATTACCCCCTTTACACATATATCTTTGCACATGTAGTGTAGATCCTTGCTTGCGAGTACTATGGATGAGTACTCACGGTTGCTTTTCTCCCCCTTTTCCCCTTTTGTCCCTTCTTCTCGGATGACGCAACCAGATGGTGGAGTACAGGAGCCAGAGGATCCTGATGATGTTTCTACGTTGAGTTCGGCTTCGAGGAGTAGTTAGGAGGTCCCAGGCAGGAGGCCTTGCCTTTTCGATCGTTGCTATATTTGTGCTAGCCTTCTTAAGGCAAACTTGTTTAACTTATGTCTGTACTCAGATATTGTTGCTTCTGTTGACTCTTGTGTTTTCGAGCTTTTGTATTCGAGCCCTCGAGGCCCATGGCTTGTAATATAAAGCTTGTATTATTTTAATTTGTGTCTAGAGTTGTGTTGTGATATCTTCAAGTGAGTCCCTGATCTTGGTCGTACACATTTGCGTGCATGATTAGTGTACGGTCAAATCGGCGGCGTCACAAGTTGGTATCAGAGCCGACTGCCTGTAGGAATCCCCCTTTCCAACTCCTTGGCCGAAGTTGAGTCTAGTCTTTGAAAAACAAATTTACTAACTTGTTGTGTGGCTTACGGGCCCACAACACCATTGGGTGGTATTAGGATCTTTTACTCCTCGTCTATACTATGGGACTCTTATCTCTCTTCTATTCGGGATAAATGAATTTTTCTAAATCTAACATTAGGATCTCGTTATCACTTTCACCCGGAGAGCGCCTTATGATCGATGATCGTCCACTGCACCAGAAGACCCTGAAGATACTCTTTGCTGTTAACTCGAGAACTTGGGTTCCTCGCATTGCAATTCCCCTTTCATCGTCAACTCTAAATGGATAGCTAAATGCAGTTGTCATTCTTACATTCATCCCCAGTTGGTCTTGTTCTTACAAGATACCCCGAAATACTGGTCGTTGTTTCGAGAATCCTTAGTGCCTACTGCCTTGCAGTTCCTTGTCGACTGAATACACTTACAAATTAATCCTCACACATATGTTTCACTAAAGTCTTCGAAATCCTATTCGAGCTTTAGAAAATCCTCAATAACATATTTATCTTGAAATTCTTGATTGCGTGCTATATGGTTAATCCCATAAGTCTAGCAATCTTATTGCCACCCTTGTCACTATCATTTCGAGTCCGTTGGTTCAAAATGTTGCGGATGCTCGCAATCCCCAATCAGATCCTAGAATTCCTCCTTCCGACGTAGACGTCATTTTAAACCTGGTTGGATCTCGACCAATCAAATTGCCATCGATTGTATCCCCAAGCATATTCAACTTATCCATCCTTGATCAGAATGTTTGCTTCTGATCTCTTGATTCGGAAAACTTAATTCCTTTACATTTGGTTGAATTAGTCAGTTGTTTCTATAATCTGATCTCCTTTAATTATTTCTTCTCTGGTTGAGTATCGATACTCACATATGATTCCTTGCGGTCCGCTAGATCCTTTTGTGGATTATTATCCGACTGTTACGACATATCAAAACCTTGAGTTCTTCCCCTGATACATAATGCCTTTGGTAAATTGCATCCTCTGCTTGGCCAACCATGCTCTGCTTTAGAGCTTGTGTTTTTACTTTTGAAACTTGTGGTATATGTTAGTAAGATGCCCGATGGGTTGAACCTATGCCTTCCCCTAATCCGTGAGAACCCAAAAGTTTTCACAAGTCATACCCTTCCGGTGTACTACCGGATAAAATTCCAACACTACAGTTTTATCAAAGCAAGAGGTAAATGAAACATATGCATTGGAGAAATGGGAGTCGACCTTGAGCTTTTGTTCATGCCCATGGGAACGATGTAGACCGTCTCGGGAGCTTCTTGCAAAATGATTTTTCATCTAAATAATTCTTTCGGTGTCAATAAATTTGATCCGTTGCAGTTATGGTTTCGACCATGCTGTCCTTATTCAATATATCTGGAATAAATCCATTCCATGCCTCGTCAATTTTTGACAAGGTTAAATCATCTACTGTCATAGGTCAATGACCTAGTTCAACTTCTATCGTGTTCTACCTTCGAGTTTTACCCTCTGATATCTCGAGGATATCATGCCTTTGCACCACACCTTTTGAACTTTTGATGAAGCAATACCTTTGCTTGTCGTAATCACTCTACGGGTTCTAGGTTGCCGTCAACCGAGGACACCGTTTAGTAAAGCAAATCTGCTCTAAAAATTCAACACCCCTAGTAGATGTTACTGGGAAATTTTTAAAACTCAATCTGGTTTATTCCTTGACTATCGGGTACATCCCTTGTCTAGCTATCTTTGACTGTGCTACCTCGTCCTTCTTTGGTGCACGAATTCTTCAGTGTGTGAGCACGTCTTACGTCGAGCTTTCAACATCATGTTGCTTGTCTCGAAAGGCAACGTTGGATCCGATTTTGCATCTTTTATATTGGTCCTATAACTTGCCACTTCGTCATTCTCTTGCTTGTTGCCGTTGTTGTTTGATTGCATCCTCTTGACACTTCCCGGCAAATGTGTCGGATCACCTTCGACACTTTGACTTCTTTCGAGATGTCAACTGTGTTCATGATGAGAAATACCTTCCTTGTCCTCGATGATTTTTATTATCATCGACAACACCCTTGACTTCCTTTCATTGTGAACTTGTCTGCATTATGAATACAACTTGCTCTCCGGCTACTGTTGTGTTTTGCCTTGAAGTATTACTGTCTTTTATGTCGAGAATGTTGAGGGATTGCTCCACCTCTTAGAAATTATCGGTATGATGATACTTCTCACCATCACCATTCTTTCTTGGTCCCCGTGTTGTTTTTAACTGGGATACCAATATGCTAACGATGCTGCTTGAGTTCTGTAATTCTATCAACCCTATTGCTTTGAAGTTAACGATCGACAGTTCGTTCTTAGACTGTTGGTTATTGAATCGTCACTCTAACATTGATCTTGCTGCCTAAGGTCATAATTTGGGCACACCTTTCAACTAATGATTAATGGTGTATGTTTTCCTCAAGCATACAACATTATATCATTTGAATTGACAAGTGTCATCTTCTTATTCACATTATTGTGGAAATCCATCCGTTTGGATTTCTCAATGAATTGTCGCTGAGCCCCTCAACCACCTCCTCATCCTATCTTTGGTTTAAGGATGAACTTTTGTTTCGGGAACCCGCTCCCATAGTTCATTTCACGATAATCTTGCAACGTCATTTCATCGATTGGTGTTGCACCTTTTCTTCTCAAACATCCCGGGTCTGAGGTATCATGACACCAATCGGATCTGAATCTCGGTCAGATATGATGGTTGGGACAACTTTCCAGTAGTTATAATGTTGGTCCTTTGAGGACCCGGTAATATGATGTCATGCCTACCACCCCTGGCTGGAGGACCCATCATTATGATTTTCTTTTGCAAGGATAACCATTCTTCCAGGAGGAAATTATAAAACTCATTCTATAAGTTGTTCCTGATGAATCCTTCGTGTATCCAAGTCCGACCTTTGCTTCAAGACCATGCCAATGCTATCTCGAAGCGTGTATGCGGTACTCTGATTTTCAACAAGAGCATTTGAAGCCCAATGCTAAATGTTTCTTAGTCAGTTATCCAGACACCGTTGTATGGGTAACATCTTGATTAATCCTTGCCACTTTATCTGAATGGTTGGGTCCTTGCTCTCCTACCCTGTATATCATGTTCTGCTTGCCCATGGGAAGCATATACTCCTATTAATTGTGTGTAATCACAATTTTCCTTTCCATTTGTTTGATTAACCTTTCCTTGATCTACATGATCTAAGCAGTAATAATTCTCTGCTTATGTAAACATCTCGTTGTACAACTCTGTCAGTAAGACATTGATTCTATCGTTGATAACATTCCGGTAACCACCGATGGATGAGAACTTTGCCTATTGGTCCGCCTCGTTTCAACGAGTGGGAAAAATGGTTCTCTTTGTTCCCGTCCTTGGTACCGACATTGTTGCCGTCATAGCTGATGAGCTATCCACTGACATGCCTCCCTGTCATGGCTGTGCAAGATGTCACCACCCTTCCCATTTTTAACCCACATGGTGGGCCCATAACCCACAGGTCCACTGGATCGAAACCTGACTCTTCTTTACTACCCGGATTCCAATGTGTCCTTTGCACCTGGCTCCGTATGTGATTCATGAGCTAAATGTTATGCCATTACTCCTCCTGTAAACAAACACCATGTTATTCTCGTTGTTCAAGCCCCCATTCCAGCTTCTGTCTAAGCATCGAATGATTGCCTACCCTTTTGAAACTTTGGTACCATCGTATATTGCACTCAACGTATTCACTTAAATACAACTCATGGGGAACCTCGTGTATTTCCCATTGAGTTCACCATCAGATGCCCAGCTTTGTCGAGAGGCGTTCTTTCGGAGTTTTTCCCCCTGGTCGCGTTCGTAGGACGATAAAGACCCCGAAGAAAGGATGATGACTTCATCATGATGCCCCGATGCAGCGAATTGAAGACATCAACGATATGGATCAACCTCTTCGATGAGAGCAACAAGAATAAGAACATTCGTTAGAATTTCAAAACCCATTCTTTTCCTCTTACTCCACCGCTTAAATCTCGGAACGAGATTTCTTGTAGTGGAGGAGAATTGTAACGCCCGGATAATTAAGCTACAGTAAACCTTCTGTTAATGATGTCACGTCACCACGATTAATGTTCTTAATCTCGCGTTAGTTCTAAACCGATTCAGAATTCAAATTTGAAATAAAGTCAAACGATAAAAGTTTTCAAATACCAAAACTAAAATGTTCTAAATAGGTCAAATAAATCATAAGTAATTATGGAGGAGAAACCACATTCTTATAAAAGGTTTAAATGCACTTAAATAATTAAATAGTAGGTAAAACATTTAAATGAATGCCTTTTGTATTTATAAAATAATAAACTATCTATTTAGTTTCCCAAAAGTTAATGCGGCAGTACCAAAATTGATAAATACTATTTTAGGTAAAACTTTTGTGTTAAAAAAAAACTAAGATAAAAGAAACTTTAAATTGAATCAGTAAAGAAATAAAAAGAAAACAGAAAACAAAACAAAACAAAACAAAGAAACCCCCACCCCCTGGGCCACGGCCCAGTTGACCTAGCGACCAGACCGGCCCACCCTACGGCCCAGCTCAACTCCCCCTTAACCTAGCCCGCAGCCAGCCTCGCTCCTGAATCCCTCCACTCCCTCTCGTCCTCCCGTGCGCCGCCACCCACAGTGGGAGGCGAGAGCCCCGGGCGGCCTTCGCCCCAGAGACCAGGCCCGGCCGGCCTTCGCCACCCCTTCCCCCTCCCGCCGGTGGCGCCCTGTACCTCCACCCCCGTGCTCGCCTCACCCTCCCCAGCTCGCACCACCGCATGAGGACCCGCAACAGCCTGGCGCTGCCCTGCTGTCGCCGCATAACCGTTCTCCTCCGTATGGTACAGCACCCGCCTCCCTGACGCCGCATCGCCGGACCGCCGTCTTCGTCTTCCTCGAGCACACTGCCATCCCACTGCGACCCCGCCGTGAGCACCGCACCTTCCCCGCTCTTCCTTCCCCGCACACGCGCTCGACCCCGTGCTATGCACCGCACGCCCAACGCCGCATCTGGCCGCGGTCACCACCCGTAGCCCTCGCCCGCTTGCGCCAGCCTCCATGCCGCTCTCGCCGCTCCGGTCGCCTCCGCCGCCGCCGAAGCGCACCTCCGCCCCCAGCCACGCGCCACCGCCCATCGCTCCTCCCAGCTGCGGCGCCCGCCCGCCATTGCTTGCATGTACTGCCCGTCCCCTCCTCGCGCAAGCGCCCGCACCTGCGCCGGCGCTCACACACTCGCCGCCCCCTCCTCCGGCGCCGTCCTCCGCCGGCGCTTCCTGCGCCAGCCGCCGCCGCCATCGGACTGCCTCGCCGGCTCGTCGTTGGCCGCGGCCAAGGCCAGCGCCCTAGCAGCGCCCCGTCGTGGCTGTCGACGCGCCCTGGCGCCCATAACCCC
>LR738709.1:161882830-161963598 GCA_902687465.1 Secale cereale
CGGCCCGATCTGCCCGCTCGATCTGGGCGAACGCCCAGTCGGGCGCCGCAGCGCCCGACCCGCCCCACTACTCGCCCGACCCGCTAAGGGCCCCCCGGCCAATGACACGAGGGCCCCGCGCCCAGAACGTATTAAAAAAAAAGAAAAAAAGATATATAAAAAATTAAATATTAAAATAAAATTAAATATTAAAAGTTTTAATTAATTAGTTAATTAATTACTTAATTAACTTAATTATTTCTGTTTAGAATAAGCAAATCACTATTTAACTTAATTAAAATCCTAATTAAACTAAATAGTCTATGACAGGTGGGACCCATTGATCAGGTTGACCAGTCAACCATGCTGACATCAGCATGATGTCATGCTGATGTCATATAACCTTTTTCGAATTAATTTAGTTAATATTAAATTCCAGAAATTAATAAAAACTTTAGAAAATCATATCTTTTAAACCGTAACTCGGATGAAAAAGTTTTATATATGAAAGTTACTCAGAATTGCGAGACGAATCCGAATACGTGGCCCGTTCGTCCGCCACACATCTCTATTATACCGAAGATGCAACATTTCCCTCCGTTTCATCTGCCCGAAAATGCCTAACACCGGGAATACTTTCCCGGATGTTATTTCCTCTTCGCCTGTATCACCGAGCACCGCGTTAGGTCACACGTAGCACCGCCTTTTGCCATGTTATGTTTTGTGATGCTATTGTTTGCTCTGTTATTTATTTGTTTCCCCTTCATTGCTTATTTTCGGTAGACTCCGGTACTGTGATAGACCCCGAGACCATTGATGCTTCGGTGTTCGACTACGGCTACGCTTCCGAAGATTCCTTTCGTCTGCGGAGCTTCCAGGCAAGCCCCCCCCCTTTGATCACCAGATATCGCCTATTATTCTCTCTACTGCTTGCATCAGAGTAGTGTAGCATGTTATTGTTCGGTTACTCCTATTCTGCTGCATAGCCTGTCATTGTTGCTACAACTGTTGATACTTTACCTGCCATCCTAATGCTTAGTATAGGATGCTAGTACTCCATCAGTGGCCCTACACCCTTGTCCGTCTGCCCTGCTATTCTATCGGGCCGTGATCACTTGGGTGTGATCACGGGTATATACTACATACACTTTACATGATACATGATGTGACTAAAGTCGGGTCCGCTCATTGAGTACCCGCAAGTGATTTCGATGTGGGGGCTGAAAGGACAGGTGGCTCCATCCAGGTAGTGATGGGCCTGAGTTCCTGACGGCCCCCCGAGTGGATCTTTCTGGCGAAGCGACAGGGCAGGTTGTGACTCCCAGTGGAGAGGTGGCCTGGCCCTGGTCGTTGTCCGCGGTTATTTCATAATAACACGCTTAACGAGTTTGGATATTTGATCTGAGTCTGGCCGTTGGCCTATACGCACTAACCAGCTACGTGGGAATAGTTATGGGTACTCGACGCCGTGGTATCAGCCGAAGCCTTTTTGACGTCGGCGGTATAGCGGCGCGCGCCGGGTTGGACCGCGTAACGTAACTTCAATAGTAATGGAGGTTGCTAGGTCTGCTCACCGGCCGCCCTCGCAACGTGCAAGTGTGCATTGGGCGATGGGCCCAGACCCCTGTGTGCTTAGGACTTAGACCGGCGTGCTGACCTCTCTGCTGTGCTTAGGTAGGGCTGCGACGTGTTGATCTTCCGAGGCCGGACATGACCCTGGAAAGTGTGCCCAGCCAAATGGGATCAAGCGTGCTGGGTTATGTGGTGCACCCCTGCAGGGAAGTTAATCTATTCGAATAGCCGTGTCCCTCGGTAAAAGGACGACCCGGAGTTGTATTCCGACCTCATGACAACTAGAACCGGTACTTAATAAAACACACCCTTACCAGT
Source organism: Secale cereale (assembly GCA_902687465.1). Lineage (NCBI taxonomy): Eukaryota > Viridiplantae > Streptophyta > Magnoliopsida > Poales > Poaceae > Secale > Secale cereale. The sequence goes on from LR738709.1 coordinate 161,884,700, forward strand.
TCCAGATATAACTCAGTGGTTGCTCTCTCACAAGGTGATGTGCGGGAGGATCGCCGAGTAGGATATTGCTATTCGTTGTTACTTGGTGAACTTACCATCTACTCCCTTCTACTGCTGCCAGATGGAGGTGGCCAGAAGCGTAGTCTTCGATTGGATTAGCTATCCCCCTCTTATTCTGGCATTCTGCAGTTTAACCCACATATATTACCCCCTTTACACAGATATCTTTGCATATGTAATGTAGATCCTTGCTTGCGAGTACTTTGGATGATTACTCACGGTTGCTTTTCTCCCCCTTTTCCCCTTTTGTCCCTTCTTCTCGGATGACGCAACCAGATGGTGGAGTCCAGGAGCCAGAGGATCCCGATGATGTTTCTACGTGGAGTTGGGCTTCGAGGAGTAGTTAGGAGGTCCCAGGCAGGAGGCCTTGCCTTTTCGATCGTTGCTATATTTGTGCTAGCCTTCTTAAGGCAAACTTGTTTAACTTATGTCTGTACTCAGATATTGTTGCTTCCGCTGACTCTTGTGTTTTCGAGCTTTTGTATTCGAGCCCTCGAGGCCCATGGCTTTTTATATAAATCTTGTATTATTTTAATTTGTGTCTAGAGTTGTGTTGTGATATCTTCCAGTGAGTCCCTGATCTTGGTCGTACACATTTGCGTGCATGATTAGTGTACGGTCAAATCGGGGGCGTCACAAGCGTGGACGTTACTATGTGTCTTATCCCGACGATCAGTAGTGGCTCTTATTAGGATGATCCGGGCTTGTGTTATTTATGGTATCTTTTCGTTTGGATTTCGTCCGTAGTCGGACTCTGATGTTATTTGGATGATGTATGTAAATGTATTTCATTGTGTGATGTGGCGAGTGTAAGCCAACTATCATTTTACACTTGCATCCCTAATTTTACATGAGTTGTGCAAAGATATCATACTTGAGATCATTCTAGTATGCATTTATGTCCTTAAGTCGTGCCTCGACACGTGGGGGACATAGCCGCATACTGAGCATTACAGGTTACTGCGACTTTCCCTGCTTCATTCAAATTTTGCAGAGTGCACGTTTACCGTGCCAACTCAATTCGAATCTCGTTTGTATTCTATTTTTTTCTGGCGGGATCCATTTTTGATTGGAATAAAATTCTATATACATCATTTTTTATATATACTTTCAAAAGCACAACACCCTTTATACATAAATATGGTTTACAAATGGCATGACCTCATATTCATAAGGTTGTATCCATCAATTTGGATTTTCAAATATTTGAAACCACTTTATGTTGAAATCCAATGTATGCATTCCTCGCTAACTATCTCCAATTAATGTGTGTTTCATGCGGGTTTTTTTTTCTTCTCAAACAAGTATAATGTGTTTCACACACACAACATATAGTGTAATCCCGTTTAGACATTAATTGCATATAAACCATGCATTGTTTCTAAATAAAGAATCTATGGATCACCAATATTGATAAACTATATAACATTACACGTGTCCCCAAATTCAAATGAATATGCTTGTTTGATACACCAATTTGTGTTATGATATTATCGATGTTGTGGTCTCCAGTTTAAATATTTGAATCCCATTTAATCCAGATATTCGTCTCATATAACTATCATTCATGCTTATATAGGACTACCTCTCTAGACCTATACGTGTTCATCGTCTCCTGGGTATCTCTCGTGCTACATGTATGTCGACAATGATCTTTTATCTTCGTAACACACTAACGGTACTCTCTCCCTCGACCTTCATCACTCTATCTCTCTCTAAGTATATCTCGCTCCCTGCTATGTGTCTCTAACTATGATTCTCCATGTGGAATCTCTTTCTCTCACACAAACACAAAACTTTGTCTTCCGGGGTCTCATTTCTCTCTACTATTCCCCAGTGTGCCACTCGCACACTCCTCATACAGAGATGTATTTCGCTCCTTAGGTATGAGAACCTACGACTCTTCCTCTTAAATATCTCTTTCTCACACACAAACACAAACTCTGTCTCCCAGGGTCTCATATTTCTCCACTGTTCTCTTGTATGTCACTCACACACACTCTCTCTCCCTAGAGATATCTTGTGTTCCCTCATATGTTTCTCTAGCTATCACTCTCATTTTGAAATATCTTTCTGTCTCGTAGAGACCAAACTCCGTCTCTCGGGATCTCATTTCTCTCCGATATTTGTTTGTATGCGAGTCACATGCACCCGTTCTTCATCCCTATCACACACACACACACACCCATAACTCACCCTTCTGATCCACTCGACTCCTATTTCTAACGCACACTAGCTCGCATCTTTATCTTTCTATTTAACTATTTCTCCATCAACCTTCTATCATTTATAGGCTGATCTCTTTTGCACAATCGTTGTGCCTCACTCCCTCTGCTCACCATAGATGCATGATCCAGCCCACGCCACTATCTCTTAAAGACGAAAACACATGCTCAATTGTCGGGCCTTCTTACCTGCATTCTCGCATGCATGCATATTGTCATACCGATCCGTCTATCCCATGTCGTTGATCTTAGATTATGACTTATGTCTTTTTTCTTTTATCTCGATCATGCGTGCGCGCGCAAACACACACATCCCACATATACATGTATACCTGTCACACATGCACGTTGAAGCTCTCCATGTCTCCATACGTAGTTAATTATCCTCAACCCTAACGCCACATCGAATCATTCTCTTCTATTTTGCACATAACTTCCGCCTGGATGTGTAAAACACACACTGACACTTAACAATCTCCTTGTAGCTACCCCCTCTCACTCTTCCCCTATATCCCCAAAACCAATAAGACCATCCCTTTGTTTAATTCCCGCCTACATGCACCATCAATATATAGTAGTCTTCCTCGGTGTCTCTCGAACAAACATGTTCTCTCGATGTCGACTACTCTCACGCGCACACACCTTCTCTTCCCTCTCTACGGGCATTTTCTCTCTCGCACCCCATCGTTGGTGGCCTCTTCCATACACATCACCTCTCTATGATGAAGCCATGCAGACTTAAATTACATCCGCCACCGAGGACCCCGCGACACACACACACACACACACACACACGCACGCACCCACCCACACACACACATACACAGAGTAAGACTCCATCACACACACACACACACACTAAGACTCCATCCCTCTCTCTCTCTCTCTCTCCCCACACACAATGAGACTCCATCTCACACACACATGCTCTAGGCGGAGCATTTTTTCCTACCACCCTTCATCCACCCTTACCCATATGATAAACAATCACCTTAATTTACTTGTATAACATGGACAAATTCCACATTACTTTAGTAGTTAGCAAACTTATCATCTGTACCCTTATAAAAAACCGAGTTGGCGATGATGCTGTGCCTGCCATCTTGTAATATAGACCGTCTGATCTATATTTGATAGATAGAAAGCAAACTATGATAATTTTACAAAAGATAGCTGCACCTCTCTCCACATCCTTATCTCCCACACCTCACTGCTGAACAATTAAAAAAGAAAGTCTACGGAACAATCTAGCATGGTGGCCGCTGCAGCCTACCGGTGCCGTCTATCCCCATGCCTCCGCCCATTCCGACCACCAGTCACCACCGCGCTCCACTCCTCCTCACCTTATCTCTCATCTTTCATTTTTTCTATGACATTCTTGAGATACCAGTTTTCCGATAAAATTCTCGAAATATCATTAGTTTTTACATATGGGATAACTCCTGTATGGGTAAATCACAACATGTGTTTTGAAAAAAAAATGCATATTGATGTTCAATCTTGCTTGTAATTATATAATGCAAATCACGAGCAGGAAGTGACATTTTTTTACATAACCACGTTAACATGGCCACGTAAATCACTAGCTAAAGTAAATACCATTATACTTATATCCCGATGCAAAAGGTTGAGTACATGTTCGAAGAGTAGAGTCGCACTCACACACTTTGTCTTTCAGAATCTCTCTCTCACACACACACACACACACCAGTTACGTGACGCCCACTTAAGCAGACACGTATGTTACAATTTGTGCACCCGCGAGTACACGTGATGCTGCGCATTTATTTAAGTCGGACGGTGAACCCGAACAGTAGCTGCATTCATTCCCCTCCCGCCGCCTCTTCTTTGGTCGCCGTCGCCCGGTAGCCATGGCCCGGCCGAAGGTAACAACATACGCCATACTCCCGCCGGAGCGGCTCTTTAATCTAGAAATTTTACAGGTCATGCATGCATCTTTTTGTGCTAGCTCTCCTATATAAGGGTTGACCGGTCGCTTCTCGCGGACGTGCGCGTGCGGTGGAAGAGGAAGGAGAAGGGAAGCGGGCTGTGGAGTAACGTTTTTACCAAAATTTCTTAGGAGACTGAGTGCAATAATTGAGTTGTTTTGCAAGCTACCAGTACTACATATGAAATGGTTCAAAACCTATACTCCCTTGCCAGTGCAGGCTTCCCGCGTGAAATGGTTAGTATCGCCCTGGAGCGTCAGTGCCGCATTAATGCTCGGCCAGAGCGGAGGCGACCTCTCACTGGCGCCGGCTTTGAAGGGGCGCGACGGCCGAAAGAGCGCTGCTTCCCGGTGCACCGACTGGTCCGCGTCGAGGCTGGCCATAGTCCCTATTTGGATCCATGGGTTAGAGTTAGTTTGAGCTAGTTGGGGCTCAAATAGCCCTAAAGTATCCAAGCATGAGGGTTTAAATTGGAGCAAGTTGCACCGAACCCACCAAAAAAAACTATCCCACCCAAGAGGTGCTAACTTGAGATAGTTCTCATTGGGACCACTGAAAAATCACTTCTCTCTCTCTCCATCAAGTGCATTTATTATCAATCTAACCCTGTCACCCAAACACCTTTTTGGCTACAGTTAGTTCAGGGTTAGTCATGAGTTAGTCTAACCTCTAGCTAAGTTAGAGTATCCAAACAAGAGCAGTATAGGACATGCAAGTTGCTCAAAGCATACAGTCAAATTCGTACGTGAAAGGATTTTTTTATTTTTGAAAATGGAACGTGAAAGGAATTTTTTTTTAGAATGCTCTTTGCATGTCGCTAACATGTGATGAGTTAACCGACGTCAATAGACGGCAAAAACGCCAGCCCGCCGCACATTGAGAGAGACGAGGAGGGAGAAGCGATACGTGCTGCTGGATTACTAGAGATAGGTGTCGCACGGAAGCCAAGAAATATGGTGATAACATAGGTTAGCCATGTACTAGTATGATGTAACTACACTGGGCTGCCGTGTTTCGTACTCTTCCAGTCCACTGTGGAGATGATTGGTTGATTTTATATCGCTGAATAATATAAAATATTATGAGTGCAGTCGCTCCACCCCGAGGTTCCTTGCTCCTTCTCGGTCGCCGAGAATCTATGTTCTTCCACTCTATTTTTTTACGTGAGCTTTGTTCATCCTTTTGCCAACATGCGACACATCTAGTATCATGGTGCACGTGTCATGGAAGGATCGTTCCATCTATATGAAGAACACGTGTGACTGGAACTACAAGATGGACATGTACCCAGGAGTGGACATGCGAACCTGTGTAACGTAGCGCAGTAAGTGAAGTAGAAAGGCACAAATAGTATAAACATGCGTGGCATATAGGCATTTGTCTCTTACTAACACTAAATGTTGTACGTGCGATGCCCGGTGATGTTATGGAGTACGTGACTAAGTACTCTACTACTACTATATTAATTGGAAGCACATATTAGGTTTCATATTTGTTTACATGTATGCCCAGAGACCTTCCAACTAGACTTGTATTTCTCTCCGGGTCACACTTTGTATCGTTCATACCACTAGTACAATAGTACTACTACGTGTGGTCTCCGACCCAGAAGTGGGGACCCTCTACCACGCTGTTCATGTCCCACTCCTTTCGCTGACCTGTGCGACATCCAGCACGTGCCGTGTGTTTGGCACTCCTTCGTTGTAAGAGTTGAAACGCTAGAATTCATTAGAAATAAAAAATAAATATAAATCACCAGTGATACTATACCATGCGGTTTCCTTGCTCCTCGATATCGGAAAGAAAACTTCCGCTCGCCGACATGTGGGACGTCGACCATCCTGGTCCACTTGCCATGCCCGCAGAACTCCAAGGGAGAGTCACCCCGGTCATCGTGCCGCAGTAATTACTAATGAGCCATTAAATCACAGGCCCAACCTTACCCACTGTGAAGTTGCTCGGACGAAGGAACCATCATGACTTCGTTGAATTCCGCTTCTTGAAGAAAACTACTGTACCAGCAGTACTGCTAGCTACAGTAGTTACTCCAGCAGAGGCCTTCTTTGGTTCATAGGATAGGAATTTTATAGGAATATGAAAATCATAGGAAGTGAGATGACATGCATCTCAATTCCTATAGAGAAAGAGATGCCATTTGATATATAGGATTGGAATTTTTCCATTGAGTCTAGGCTAATGTACTGGTAATTTGCTCTACAAACTACAGTAGTAACTAGTAGTACTATTACATGTTCGTAATTAATTAAACAAACGTACGGGCGACACAGACACACACACACTACCTGCTAGTACTACTAATTCTCACATGCTGGCCAGACGCCGTCGTTCTCCTTCCCGGCTTTGTCGGCGGTACCCCATCGTGCTTGGATCTCCGTCGACCCCTCCACAGTAGCGCGTGCATCCTCTTCTTTCTTGCGGTGGCGGGCCTCTCTTTTCTTGAGTTTTTCTGAATTTTCCGCTCCCTCTGTGCGGCTTTGGCCGCCTCTTGCTCTACCGCCTATTCGGCCTTGGCAGCTTCAAATTCCGCCCACATAGGTGTGTGGTCGCGAGCGGCGATGAACTCGGCATGGCGGGATGCCACTGTTTGCCTACTATTCTGTGTGTGGTCGTGGGCGGCGAGGAACTCGGCGCGGCAGGATGACATCACTTCCTTACCAGTTAGTGTGTGGCGCGGTGGCATGAACGACGCTTGGTGACAGCTCTGGGGTGGAGTGGCCGGAAAACCAAAAGTGCATTAGTTTGTCAAGAGCTCAAGGGCAGAAGACGAAGGAAATTTGGATTCCCCTTCAACCCTGTTCATTTATTACCGAGTAAAATGCATTGTCAATCATTGAACTTGTCTTGATAGCTCACTTTGATCATTAATACGAGATATGGTGATTATACAGTCACTAGCTCAGTGTATAGCTCCGTATTTGTCTGGTTGACTAGTCAAACAGTCCGCATGCGCCTCATCAGCTCGTGTTCTTTATCTATATATCTATGCGGGCCTACCTGTTAGTGGAGAAAGAAATACAAACCAAAATTATGCGTTTGTGACATTACTGTTTAGACGTTTGCTGGAGGCCTCCTTGAACACCGAGCATGTATTCACCTGGCTCAACACCAACGGTCATACTCGTGAATCGGCGCCTTGCTCATGTATATCGTCCATCACAATGACAATTTATAAAATAGCCTAGCTAGAGAGGGTACTATGGTGCGGAGTACTCCATGTACTATCGTGAGCAACTGATCATAGTGCCACTGCACATGAGTGTGTGTCTGATCGATTCGTCCATTATTCGTAAGTTATGTATGGTTGTGTGGTGTCTAATGGTGGTCGTTGAATGCTAGCTGGCGACAAGGGCGATTGCATGGACGCCTGGTTGTCAATACGTGCCGCATACGCTTCAAAGGCTCGTCATCCATGAGTTCACATTTTACCACCACTCCAGCGTCTGACTGCCCTGGCCTACCGAAACCCCTTCCATCGCTAGCGGGCGCTTCCCGCCTGAAACGATCACCGTCTCTCCAGAATGTCAATGCCGCATTCACCGGTCTTAACTGCAGGTGCAGTTGGTGTGTCACTGACATGGGGGCCTGATGCCTGCTGGGCCCACATGTCAGTGAGACAACGCACCTGCGGTTAAGTCACTGAAGCAAAGTCCGCATTCACGCCAGACACGACCTCTCACTGGCGCCGACATTGCAGCAGCGCGATGGCCGAGAGAGCGCCACCCGCGCAGCATCCTGGTGCAAGCGACTGCTTTGCATTAATGACACAACGGCTGCCAACGAACCTACTCCAGTGCCAGCCGTCCATCCGTCTGCCGTGGCTCATTGCCATTCGGCCGCTATACTAACTTGATCCCCAACTCTCAACCATAGCCAAAGACCCACACTCATTCTCCTCCTGTCCCTTCCTTCTGTTGGCACCACTCCAACCATGGCCTTCGGGCACTCCAAAGCTCTCTTGGACATACTGTCGTAGGAGCAGACGAAGGACATCGGTGGCTCCGCTACGGGCACACTCCAAAGCTCTCTTGGACGTACTCTCGCTGGAGCAGACGAAGGAGATCGCTAGCTCCCCCTCGGCCGCCCTCCGCCGCCACGACCACGAAGCGGGCACTTGCGCGGGCGCAGCCGGCAGCGAGGAAGAGTAGTACACGGTAGGTCGCCATCGCTCCTCCACTTAGTCAACACCAAGCTTGGTGGGATAAAAATTGGCGGCCGATTAGCCGCTTGACGGCAACGTGGAGGCGGAAATCTTCATAAGCTTGTGCTCCGGAGGAGGAGGTTATCGAGTCGGATAAGGAGGAGGCAAAGGCAATGGCCGACTTTCTCGGGTTCATGGCTGGACATGGTGGTCGGGGCCCGGTGATCGTTTAGATTAGGTTTACTGGAGGTTTTAGTACGGTTTGTGCGAAATATGTAATGAATTTCGTCCTGTTTATAGGAAAAGTTCTCGAAATATAATGAATTTCATCCGGTCAATTTGAAATTTGTTTTGTTCGCACGAATTTCATCCGATTAGTTCATATAGTTGTCGAAAGGTATGCGGGCAGCATTGGATGGCATCCATCAGTGTCCTCGGACAGATGCCGGTGTAAATTAGAGGGCCAGCGCTGGAGATGCCCTAACTATCATGCTATAATCGCTAACAGTGCTCCATTATTTCGTAGGGAACAGTTATCCCTCGATCAAAATCAGATCCACCGTGTTTCACACTCCTCCCATGTAAGAGTGTAGACGGCAAGTGGACGGCACTTTAGCACATCATATCACTCAAACTTGCCCGCCTAACGCGCGGGAAAGCACCGCCCTCGTCATTTTGTTCTGGATTTCTATCAACTGATCGCACGAAAATGTTACGCTTTGCAAGTTCAAATGGAAAAGGCGGCTCACTTACAACTCGTATGCATCGCGTTCACGTCGCACCCGCGACAGTCCGGCTCGCATGCCGCTCACCAGAGGGGACACGCGTTGTCTTGCATTTTCACTCACATGTGGGACTGCAATTGAATAAACCGCCGATAGCCGAAATCTAATCACTCGGCGGGCATCGGCTGAGACGAGAGAGACGGGGGAGGGAGAAGAGATCGCCCGCCTGCCGTGCGCGTACTCCAAGAAATATGTGGTGATAATGTGAGGTGGGCCATGTGGGAGTCCACACCGCTTCCAAGCCCGCTTCTTACCACCCTGGCCCACCAGAACCCCTCCCCCACCCCACCACCTCCCCGCGCGCGCTCCCCCCTCGGTGGTCAGCTGCCCGCATTCATAGCAAGTAGTACCAGTAAAATTCTAGCCTATAAAGGGCATGTACAATGGTTAATAAGATAGTCTTATCACAAGTCTTGCATGTAATTTAGAGATGACAAAAAAACATGTGTATAATGGATCATCTCTTAGCCTTATCTTCAATAACTAGTTATTCCTAAAAACATGGTGAAACATATTGTGCTAAGAGATCATCTCTTATCTTCTCGACAAGCCCGCTTATGTGGAGGAGCGAGAGGCATTGACAAAGTCAAGGAGTGGGATTTGCAGGAGCCCGTCTCTACACATGCTCCTAGGTATAAAAAACTAATTCTAAAAAAAGAGGCATAAAAAACAATTGTGTCTAAAAAAAGAAAGGTAAAAACATTTGAGAGGAAATAGATAGAGAGAGAGTGAGAGAAAGTTGTAACCTTATAGTCAACACTATGGTAGTATTACATGAGGAAGGAGGGAGTGGTGCACATGCCAAGTTCACTGGGCTGTCGTGTTTCACACTCCTCCGTCGTAACAGTGGAGACAATAGGTTTCATCAAAAATAAACAACGAATACTTGTTGCTCGTCCACTATATCAGAAAGAATACTTTCATTCGTCAACATGTGGGACATCGACCATCCTGGTTCACCTGCCATGCACAAAATTATCCTGGTCCACCTGCCATGCACAAAGTTAGTCGGACAAAGGAACCATCATGACTTTGTTGAATTCTTCTTCTTCATGAAAACTTACTCTACCCGCAGTACTGCTACCACACGCGAAGACTGGATGGCACTGTACCACATCATATCACCAAAACCCACTAGGCCAAACTAGCAGTACAAAGTTGACTCATCTATTTTGGAATGGAGGGACGTCTCTGTACTGCTATGATTTTGTGTTGTATGTCTCTTTACTTTTGCTACAATTTTCCTACCCTATGAACCAAATGAGGCCTGAATGTATCCGTGTCGACTATTGTCCGATCGATCGCTAAGCCTACAATTTTAGGAGCTTGAGCTATTCGCCGATCGACGATGGATCAGTATAAGCGTTCCACGAGCTCATCAGCCCCAACATTTTTCTTTGGTGAGTGTTTTGCAAGTACTATAGCTCGCACAGTAGCTAGCCTACTAACACCAAGAATCATCAAATAAGCCCTGCTGATATGATAAACAGTTCAAACTTACATCTAAGCATGCCATATATTACATCAAAAGCTGGTGAGGATACATCTGTTTCCATAACTCGGAGAGGGTTCGCATGATTCTCTATTAAACTAAAGTGGCAAGTACCGCACACACAAGATAGTGCACTAGCCCTAAGATGGTTTGCTAACACGCATCGTTCTGGTAATTAAACACATGGCAATGCAAACTACCCTGAAGGATTAGCGCGACCAACTATTTCTTGTCATCGATCTCTCGGGCAATGACCACAGCACAGACAGTGGCATGGGAATCGATCTCTGGGGCGATGTCCACAGGACTGACCACGAGATCAGAATCGATCTCTGGGGCGATGTCCACAGGTTGGACAGCGGCATCGGAATCGATCTTCGGGGCGATGCCAACAGGATGGACCGCGACATCGAAAATGATCTCTGGGGCGTTGTCCACAGGACAGGCCGTGACATCGGAATCATCAAGGACGTCCACCGGCACCTGCACAACCCTAACATATTAGCAAGCACATTGCAAATAATAAAAAAACCACAACTTTCGGTAATAAGCCATTACTTTTTACCTTGTGCAACTCACCGGGGGATCCCATCCCTCCGGGGGCCATCTCCTCGTCCTCGATGGGGGCCATCACCTTGCCAGGGGAATACTGTTTCTCAACGGCGACTATCTCCTCAAACTCGGCGTTGAGCTTCGCATAGGTGGCCATCAGAGTTTCTGGGGTAGGCACGGTGGGTCCCTTGCTGTTCTTCCAACTTTCTTTGAGGAGTTCGTCCGCCAAAATCATCAACTCTTTGGCCAGTGCTTGTTTCTTGGAGTTCTTCGTCTCCATGGGTTGGCCCGCCAACATGGTCAACTCGTTGGTCGGTGCTCGCTTCCTGGATATTGCTGTCTCCAGTGGGTTGTCCGCCGGCAACTCTTTGCCTAGTGCTCCAGGATCCATCAATGAACTGACAAACAAAAGGCAATCGAAAGGAAACCACAATCGCATTGAAAACGGGGAAATAATAGTCTATGAGAATCGGTCGGTGCTTCGCAAAAAGAAGATTCTTGGATTTAAAATATAGCAGCATCACTGATTCGCCCACCTTTCCTTCGTCGGTACAGAAGAAAAATGACAGAAGTGAGTAGCCTCGAGTGAGGTTTTCTTCAATAAAGGGGAGAAAGGGCTTCAATGAGCATTCCAGTGAAATGATGGTTGCTTCGTCCAGTCCAACTTCGAGGCCACTTTACCACTTCTGGTAAAGGTGTGGGTTTTGTGATATGACGGGTCATGATGGCCACACCGGGGTGACCGATGAGTTTTGACTGTAGCACCTCGCTGTGATTTGGTGGATGGCACACATGCCCGGATGCTTTGATGTCCCCCATATAGATAGAGCGGCTAGTCATATAGGAGTGGTCAATATTGTGCACCGCGACCAAGGCGGAGAGGAAAACGAGAGAACTACGTAGTTAATTCATGACTTTAATTAGGATAGTTTTGTAAAGTACGAGATACATTCCTCCAATCGCAAAATGCCTTGGTTGATGAGATTTGAGACTTGAGCCCTATAAACCGGAAGGAAGATTTGAGATTTGAGATTTGAGATACTACACGCGGTGTAGTCACTTGTTGGAATCTCTAGAAAGACTTATACTACATGATTCTTTGCTTCTTCTTACTACTACGTACAACTTTGCCGACATGTGGGACATCCAACAGCATTCGGGTCGACGTAATACATGTCATGCACCAGATTAGAGTGCGGAACAGAACGGGGGCATCACCCCGGTCGTACCGCCTGGCCCTGTTTGGATACTCTAACTCAGTTAAAGGTTAGAGTTAGATTCTAATCCTGAACTAACCCTGAAGTAACTCTAGCGAAAGAGGTGTTTGGATGACAGGGTTAGATGGAGCGCGGATATGGGAGGTGCCTTCATGGGCAGTGCGAGAGGGAGGGAGGGAGGGGACGAGAAGCTTCGAGGAAGTGGGTAGGGATCTGCTGCCGGGAGAGCGAGAGAAAAATGTGTTTTTTAGTGTCCCGAGAAGAACTAACCCAAATAAGCACCTCTTGGGTGGGTTAGATTTTTTTGGGTTAGCTGAGTTCAAACTAACCCAAACTAACTCTAACACATGGATCCAAACAGTAACCAAACTAACCCTCCTGTTTAAATATTTTTGGGTTAGTTGAGTTCAAACTAACCCAAACTAACTCTAACACATGGATCCAAACAGTAACGCGCCGTCAAATCGCACAGCCCGACCTTTCCAGCAGTAAGTAAGTTGAATCCGCTACTCCCTCACCCTCCTCGCCTCTCTGTCAAGTCGCCTACGCGAAAACTGTCGCGCGTACTGCCCGGGAAGCCCCGCCCTCAACTTTTAACTACGCGAAAATAGTTCGAGCTTGTTCATTATATATAAATACTAGTACTGTATGTTTATTCACCCGTGGGATTGTTCAATGAATGGAGGGCCGGGGAGCACAAGTGAACAATACTACTACTACTAGTAGTAAGTAGGACTCGTATAGGTAGTCACCTTAAATAGAGAGTTTCTTTTCATTAATGCCACGTACACAAATTGAAACGCTTGTTGTGGAGAGAAAAAGATAAGCACTCCACTATATATGTACGCAGGGGCCTAAGCGCTTGCTTTACTAGGGTTTCTCTCTTCATTCTCTCATCCTCTCTAGATATAAACAAGACATCGGTAGCGAAATTTTCTCTCTGCTCAGCGCTGGTCACAGATCTAGCCGGATCCCTTCGGCTGGTGTGTGTAGAGGACTAGGTGCATCGTTCACGTGGTCATCGCCGGCGAGGGAGGAAACCCACAGCTGCCGGAGGGGCCCGATCCTCTGCCCGTGCCATTCTCTATGACACAACACCGGCTCGGGACGTTCTACGACCCTTCTTCCTCCCTGCTGTATTGTCCGCAGATCCGACCTACCGCCGCCGACATCCCGACGACCCTCATGTATAAGTTCTTCGAAAGTGGCCTTGCTCTACTGCCCCAGATCCCCACTTGTCTACATGTGCATCTTTTTCTACTCCCATCAGCTCTTCCAAAGCCACCTAAATTTTTAGTATTATTAGAGGTAAAGCTACTTCATGCATTCGAATCTAGGACTTTGTTCGAACAACGAATAAAGGGGGGAAAGTTGTAGCATGAATCTAGGACTTGATTCAAAGAGGAAATAATTTGGTGAAAGTAGTAGAGACCGGATACTCAACTGGTCTCTTGGTTGAAAAGGGAAATAATGGGAAAATGCAGTAAAAACTGGATAAGGAACAAATCTATTATTGGTTGAAAATAGGATAGAAACTGGGGGGCTGGTGGACAAGTAAACAGAGTATGTCCAGGATTAGATTTGTTGCCCTCACATAGTAAAAGGTCTCCAGGATTAGAATTGGTGCCCCCACATAGTAAAAGGTCTTAGGATTAGAATTGTTGCCCTCACATAGTAAAAGGTCTCAGGATTAGATTTGCTGCCCTCACATAGTAAAAGGTCTCTAGGATTAGATTTGCTGCCCTCACATAGTAAAAGTTCTCCAGGATTAGATTTGCTGCCCTCACATAGTACAAGGTCTCCAGGATTAGGTTTGCTGCCCTCACATAGTAAAATGTCTCCAGGATTAGATTTGCTGCCCTCACATAGCATGAACAAACTCGGCATCTGTGGGGACCCCGACTGATAAGTCGTGATCACCGAATGCACGTCTACAGTGATCCCAGAGATCAATGCTCACTGAACACACAGAAGCTGAATAAAAAGAGTCTTACATCCTTACATACCGTGTTACACAAATAGGACCATAATGGTCAAGTCTTGAATATATCATCGCAACGGAAATCTTCAATGACAACATGGACCCATGCCATCTGCCTTAACCCTACAGGCATTCTGACTGGGAAGCGTCCTAGCTCGCATGCTCGTCACCAAGAAATCTTCATCATAACCTGTTCTCTCCTGCCTGGCCAATAAAATAACCAGTGGCAAGCCAATGAGTACATTGAATGTACTCGCAAGCAACCCAAGTGTGATAACATAATAATTATGCAAGGCTCTACTGCTAGGTTGGCAGTTTTGCGGAAAGCTAGTTTTTCATATGCAAGTATGATCAACATATAACATGGATATGCAAGTGTCTGCAACAAGTATCAGGAGGTCACAGACATCAATATCGAGAAAGAGTTGTAATCAACTCATGCACAAGCTCATAGTGACTTTCTCACAATCACATCAACAATATCTCTGAATCGTGTTGTTTCCCAGAAACTTATGGACATAGTCTAAGTAGCACCACCCAACTGTCCTTGACCGCGGACACGGCTATTCAAATAGTTTTACACTCTGCAGAGGTTGCACACTTTACCCACAAGATCCGGGGAACTTCCGTGTCATCCACGACCCGCGGCACCTCAAGTACCCGGGGTAAGCACCCGATCACTATCTTTCCCTAGACGACACTAACATAGAGTCCACTCGATTGGTAACAGCCCCGTGCCAAACATTTCACATCTCAAGATTTTTGGAGCCTCGCTCCGTATTCATCACATACCACAAGCACGGGGTACAAACGGTGTGTCCGGTGCCCTGTGAAAACAGTCATGGCCGCCTATCCAAGCACGACCCTGTCCCGAGAGTGACCTCATGTCACCCCCGTCACTAGTAATGCGGTCACCCTGCTAGTATCGACCTAGGTAATCAATAATGCCCTTTCCCATACAAGGGTAGAGTGGTTGCGCATGTTTGGTTGGGACGGTAGTCACACATAAATCTAATCCATCTCTGTAAACAACACTTCCGTCAAGCCTCGGCACACTACTTCTTCACCAAGTAGTGCCCTAGCTCCTCATCAACTCCCAGGGGCATTAGTGGCACCCACTGGGTCATTTGCAAGTATGTCAGACCACACTTGTTTCACTCAATGCATAACCCCGACCCATTTGCGTAGCCAACTACTATAGCATACATCTATCAATTCCCACCCACATAACCCTCATAGGAAGGTAGGGTCATGTTTGATGCAAGTTTCAAAAGTAAAGTAACAGGGGTAGCAACCAAAGTGGTTTCCACCTCAACATGATTCCGATGCATTGAATGATAAGGTGCTATGAGACATGCATAAAAGGTTTCTTGAACATGGTCAAAGGGCTGCTTGCCTTATTCTTCCGAGTCTTCAAATCTTCTGGTCCATCTTCGATTACTCCGTTTATTACGTCAACTAACGATGGAAACAATCATAATAAGCAACACAATCAAAGCAAAAATAAAAGTGCTCTAAAAATGGGAGTTGGACTTTTCTAGGATACCTTTGGTCATATGATAAATAACCAAGGTGGTTTCATAGGTGTTGGATCAATAGGTAGTTTGGAACATTTCAATGCGATGGAACCAAAGGGTTTATGGATTTGGAAGAAGTATACGGAAATATTTCCTTGAATGATGAGCAAAGGTACCCATCATCAAGTCAAGATTTTAGAAGCATTTAGGAGTTGGTTTCACTGGATTTGGAATTCAAATGAATTTCCTAGGCTCAATTTTTGGTGGGGTACGGAAACTATTATTAAAAATGTTCCAAAACTAAGTTTGGACATGACAAGCATCTAGGAATTTGAATCACTGCATTTGGATCAAGATTGAGCTCTCTGTGATTTTCTAAAGTTAATCACAGAAAGTGGAATATGGGCATTTGAAAAATATTAGTGAAAGAAATGTTCCTGGAATAATGTGCATGCTGCACCATGTGATAGAGCATGATTTATGGAGCCATAGGAAATTTGAATCATGCAATTTGGAGTTCATTTGAATTATCTAGGCATTTTTAAAGTTGACAGAATAAAGAAAAAGGAATAAGGGTTTATACCCTTGCGCGCAGGGCGAAGAACATCTGCACAGCAACTGGGCCGGCCCACTAGCTCGGCCGCGTGCACAGGAGCCTGGCCACGTCGAAGACGCCCGCCAGGAAAGGCGCTTCCGCGCGGGGGAGACGGTCGAGGCCAGACCCGCCTCCACTTAAACGGAGGGGCCCAGCCTCCAGGTCGCTGACGCGCGGGCCCCCGTGGCAGGTTCATCCCCTTCCTCCCGCGCAACGCGGCAGGGAGGAACAGAGGCTATGCCCGCCGGCGGCTTGCCGGCGCTGCAGGGCATCTCCGGCGACGCTCCGCCCATCGTTGTGCTCAGGAGGGCACGCCGCATCCATCCGTGTGCTTAACGCACGCCGGGGAGGGCTGGAGCGGCGACGGCTCGGAAGACCGCGGAGGCAACCGTCGGTGAAGTTCGGCACAACGGGGATGAAGCGAGGGAAGGAAGAGCTGGAGCTTGGGGGAAGTCTGGGGCGGTGCTGAGGTCGTGCTGGAGCGGCTAGGTGGATGAGGAAGGGCCTGAGGTGCCCGTACTTAGGCGGCGGCCGGCGGCTCTGCTCCGGCGAGGGTGACGACTGGAGGGCACGGGAGGAAGAGTGGGACGTCCTGGGAGGCACACGGGAGAGAGATAGAGCGAAAGGAGGTGCAAGGGGGGCTCGGGGTGCCCTTTAAGTAGGGGGCGCTGGTCCACCGAGGCGCCGTGCGCCGGCGAGCGTGTTGCCGTTGCCACGGGCCACACGAGCCTGCCGTAGAGTGTCCGGGGCGTTCGTGGGGTTAGTCCACGCTTAGAGGGAGAGAGAGGAGGAGATGGGAGGCGCCAGAGAGGCCGCGCGTGTGAGCTTGCTCACTGGTCCTCAGGGTCGGCCGGTGCGCGTGCCAGCAGGGGTGAGGGAGGTGGAGAGAGGAGGGGGCCGACCGCCCGGCGTGTTGCGGACGTCAAGGCCGCCTCGGGGGACACGAGGGGGAAGCCCAAGGCTGTCGGGCGCCCCTGATTGGAGGTGGCTACAGTGCGCCAGGGCGCTGTAGTGTGCTCCAGAGCACGAACTTTGCATGCCATGGCATGCACACGGTGTCATTGGCGTGTCCTCTTGTGTCCAGCAGAGCTAGGGGATAGTAAACAAAGGCGTGAAGGTCTTGGATGCTCTGGGGAGGCTCTGGAATGAGGAGAGGGGTGAAAGAGAGGGAGTTTACTGCTGTCCAGCAGTGAGAATTGGGGTTTTACCCCCTCCAATGATTGAGCTGAGGCCATAGAGAAGTTACTGGGGGTAGAGGATGATCAGGGGGAGCTGTGGTAAAAATTTGGGGTAATGGGAAATAGTAAAAGGGGTCCAAACACTTGTTTTGGTAATTGGACAAATGGTGTTTGATCAGGTTTTGGGAGAGCAAATGACCTCCACTTGGCATGAGACTTAACAGGATCAAATGTCACATATAATTAGGCCCCTACACCAAATTTGAGCTCATTTGGGCAAAGTGGCCAATGTAACTTTGGTGAACCCTAGAAATCAACAGAAATGGTTTCACCTTGTTTGAGTTGAGCTAATCATCTCCCCTTGATGCACCACTTGGTGTAGCATCATCATTTGGGGTATTGATCATGCCCACAAAGTTTGAAGCTCCAGATAAAAAGTTGTCAATGTAAAGTTGTTCAAATTTGTATTTGAACATAAAGGGTTTTGGGGTGATCTGATCAAGTGCTCTGTTCCAAATCTTGTGCCATTTGGTCTAGATGCCTTATTACGCCATTCTAGCATGTGCACCAAATTTGAGAGCATTTGGACAAGTTTGGCAATGTAGAGTTGCTCAAACTTCAAATATGGACATAATGGTTTTGAGGGGATTAAAGGATGTTTCCTTGATCTTCAAGGCATGAGGCTTTGCAAGATCATCAAATATGTCATATATGACATGATAGAATTTCCCTGGAATTTTTGGAGAATATTTCCTTTTTAAATATTTCAAAAGCTTGAAATATCCAGAAAGGGTTTTGGAAGGATTTGTCCAATATTTTGAACATGACCATGTGTTGAAACTCTTATATATGGACAATATATGTCCTATGAGTCTCCCTGAATTTTGGCAATTATTTTTGAAATGATTAAATAATTTTTCCCTATTAAAGACCATTTCTGGCCCTAAGAAAAAGCTTTTAAATATAATATAAAAATAACTTTTAAAATTATACTATTGTGGTTTCTGGGAGTCCTATACCTAATAGGATTCAAATAAACTTTTTGAAAGATTTTTCACACCCAAAATAAGGTACTTGCAGTACAAACCTCAATTCAGGGGTTTTTGGAAAAACTAATTTTAGAAAATACCATTTGGCCAAAATATTTTTATAAGAAAATTCTATACTGGTCTATACACATGGCATGATCATTGGGAAAAGGTTTTGGGTCAAGGAGATGAAGTATAAGAGTTGGAGGATTTATTTGATTTTTAGAGCGCTAGCAAACAGCAGACAAAAGTCAAATCAAGCAAAGTCAAAAACACTCAAAAGTTTTTGCAAATCCACATTTTTAACATGGAAATTAGCTTAAGCAATGTGACATGAAAATCAGGGTGTGACAGACCTACCCCCCTTACAAGAATCTCGTCCCCGAGATTCCCAGACTAGGCGCGGAAAGAAAGGCGGAGTCTTGGATACGGGGTAGTCTTCACTTCTTCTTGTTGGTTCTGCTTCCGAGTGGTGCTCCTTGGAATCCTGAAGTGCTTGATGATATGGATTCTTGCTTGATGTCTTCCTTGATGGAGGTTGCTGAGGGGTCTCTTGCATAGGTTAGGTTGGGTTAGCTGTCAAAGGCTCGGTGATCGATGTCCTTGCAGGCATCGGGCTAGCTAGGAGGTAAGAAGTACTTCTAGAGTGGGGGCTCGTGGAAGATTTGGTACACGGAGAGTATCTCAGGTGGTAGATCTAGCTGAGGAGCCGTCTACCACATGTCTTGCAGTGATCTCAAAGGGTCCAATGAACCTTGGTGCGAGCTTCCCTTTGACGTGGAAACGCTTGGTTCCCTTCAGAGGAGTTACCCGCAGGTACACGTGGTCCCCGATATGGAAACTCATGTTCCGACGGTGAGTGTCAGCATAGCTCTTTTGCCTTGACTTGGCTGCCTTTAAACGTTCTCTGACTAGTTGGACTTGCTCTTCCGCTGCACGGAGAATATCCGGTCCAAAGACTAGCCCTTCTCCAGTCTCTGACCAGTTGATGGGTGTGCGACATCTGCGTCCGTACAACACCTCAAATGGTGCCATCTGAAGGCTCGACTGGTTACTGTTATTGTAGGAGAACTCGGCAAAAAGGGAGACAATCCTCCCACTTGGCCCTATATGCCAAGACACAGGCTCGGAGTATGTCTTCGAGAATCTGATTGACTCGTTCTGTCTGACCTCCGGTCTGTGGGTGGAAAGCCATGCTGAAAGATACTTGGTTCCCAAGGCTTCTCGAAACTCCTTCCAGAACCTTGAGGTGAACTGGGTTCCTTGATCTGACACAATCTCCTTGGGAATACCGTGAAGACTTACGATTCGGTCGATGTAGAGAGCTGCCAGCCGGTTGCCATCATAAGTGGTCTTGACAGGAATGGAATGGTCCACCTTGGTCAAATGATCGACTATGACCCAGATAGAGTCATGTCCTCTATTCGACCTTGGTAATCTAGTGATGAAGTCCTTTCCGACTTTATCCCACTTCCACTCAGGAACCTTGAGTGGTTGAAGCAATCCAGCGGGTCGCTGATATTTAGCCTTAACCTTTTGGCACACATCACACTTTGCAACATAGGTTGCAATCTCTCTTTCATCCTGTGCCACCAGAATCGTGCCTTCAAGTCTTGATACAACTTGGTGTGAGC
The DNA here is from genome assembly GCA_902687465.1 of Secale cereale. NCBI lineage: Eukaryota > Viridiplantae > Streptophyta > Magnoliopsida > Poales > Poaceae > Secale > Secale cereale. The sequence continues at coordinate 161,905,072 of LR738709.1, forward strand.
GTTCCTTCGACACGGAATTGCTCGGTTCCTCCGGGAGGAGTGGTTTGCAGATACGCCCGGTCTTCGACGCGGAAGTTACTTCTTGATGACGGTGGTCGGTGTAGAACTTCCTTCTTGATAGGGCGGTCTTCAAATGTCTTCTATCCAGCTGTCCGTCTCTTATTTGTCTTCGGGCAGACAAGTAGGCCATCAAATAATGATGTTACCCAACTTGTCCACTTACTCCATGAGGTCTATGGGGTACGCCAGGTAGGTTGGGGTATTGGTGGTGGTCTCGGTTGAGTATCTGCAGAGGCCTTCCTGACTTAGAGCCAAGGCCCGTGGTCAGAATCTGACCAGGTGGTGGCTCGGTGGGGCTTAAGGGTTTCAAGGATTGAGTGAGTGAACTTATATCATCTTATCCTTAAGCACAGTTTCTGAGATGCCAATAGCTCTATCTAGTATTCCGAACGGAAAAGCGGCCTCTCGCATAGACCAACTTCAATCACCACTCATGCCATGCATATCCTCATGACTCTCAAGAGTCGGTCTAACAAAATTGTACTTGTCTACGATCCCCAAATCCATATGTATGGCTACCTCTAAAATCCAAAGGTAGATCATACATGCTGCTGAGCTTAAATTAAACTCCACAATCCAAGCGCTCAACCTAGTCTTGCAAGGTTCAAGGTAATGCATCTCTATTCTAAGGAAACACGTCATATGCCACTCCAAGATTTGTTTCCTTCCTATAGATCACCTCCAATAGCCCGGTAATTCCCATCAATCACCACATAATCCAACAATCCTACAAATCCGGTGTCTACGGTGTTTCTCAAGATCTCAAGTCTCTATAATACCCAAATACTTGGAAGGACTATGCATCACGATAGTATGTCCACCAAATTCCCATCATCCGGGTCAAGTAAATTCCATGATCATGATTATATAGATCCCTAAATCAACTCCGACAAATAATCCAATCTCCTAGGTTATTGTCCACCGAGAAGCATGATATCATAATCAGGATCATAAGCCTAAATCCAATCTTACTCCGAACCATGCAGACATATCCAGCATCTATACCAACCAGAGTCACCTACATAAATCCAAATCTTATGTCCAACGGGTACTTCTACCGGCTTTCCCAAAGTCATGATCCCACCAATATGAAAACCTCACAATCCATCAAGGTCTCAGATAATTTCCTCGAAGTCACTGATATAAACCACCAAGTCACCTGTCCAATATCCTTGAACTGGTCTATCTATGGAATCGTCAGACCTCGTGCTATATTAGGATGAAAAATGTGCTCACTCATCGTGTCCTCTAGTTCCTTTACGAACCCAGTGTTGTGCATGGTTACAAAGGCTTAACAGGTTCTCTCGCCTTACCATGGGTTAGGCACATGGTTAAGGATTCGTGCTGGAGTGTCTCGTGAAGTCTCAAAGGGTCTAGGAAAGGGGGTTACTGGTCTGGAGGGTTAAACATAACTCTATGGGGTTGCAATTGATCGTGGAGGTTGTAGCAGAAGTCTTCGGTGCCAGTTGGCTGTCGAGGTAGAATTCTTGGTGCATCTTGTCTTGCGGTCTTCAATTGGGGGGAGAGAGAGAATAGAGGGAAGAAGCAGCGTAGAGGAGGGAAATGCCTAAAGGGGGTTCTATAGTGCAGGTGCATCAAACAGGTGCAAAAAGGTCGAAACAAAAGAAACAAGGCAAGGAAGGTGATATAGCCATGCACTTGTTGCCTGGGGCAAAAGCGCGACTTATATCAAAACGCAAACGAATAAAAGCAAACAACACACAATCATGGTTCTATTCGAACCATCATATGGACTCGACTGCGCATAGGGGGTACACAACTCATCCTACCCTAGGGGTTCTCGGACTCAGTGTCGTGACTTGTGCCTCGTGCAGTCTTCTGAGCTTCCTCGGATGTTGCTATGCCCCTTGTAGTTGCTTGATGAATGATCCGGGTTGAGCCTGAAGAATCTTCAACAACTTCTCGCCTGATGAGGTGAGGTGGTGAAGGTGCCTCCTTGTAGCTGGCGTTGACTTGGTCTTCTCTTGTCTCTTTAACCATGACGATCCCCTGTGCCTTCTGGGGCGTCGAGGGTACCAGGTAGGCAATCCATATGTAATGATAATAACAAGGCATAATAGAGGTCCAACATGTCGGTTTCGTTGATGAAAACATCGACACCAAGAGCGGGGGATGAAGAGAACCGTTTTCCTGCTCACTATAGTGAGGCGGACCAAATGGCGAGGTTCTCATCCACCGGTGGTTGCCGATACAACAACGGTAGTGACAGGATCACTCTATTAGCGACGCATATCATGATTTTGCATAACCTATACCCTGGTCATTTGTAGGCCAAAGTTGCACCATCTTGGGGGCTCTTGTCAAGGGTGTCCCCCATCTTCTGGGTCTTCATGTCCTCACTCATCGAGGATGTAGTTTCTGTTGGTACCGTCTTGTCGTGGTGTCACCAATCTTGCGTGCAAAAGTGGTGGGTGAGTGTTGGGCGAGGTGCACTCCATGAGGATTACAGAAAATCCAGTGGTCAGGGGCATAGGGGTTCTAGCGACCAAGGTTTTGAAGAGGAAGAGATCAAGTATAGCCTAGTTTTCGAAAAACTGAGAAGGGAAGAGAAGTATAGATAGTTTTGAAAACTAGTAATAGTTTTGAAAATAGCTTTACCCTAACTAACGACCATGCTAACTAAGGCTTCCTACAGCCAGGATGGCTCTGATACCAGCTCTGTGGGGACCCCGACTCATAAGTCGTGATCACCGAATGCACGTGTACAGTGATTCCAGAGATCAATGCTCACTGAACACACAGAAGCTGAATAACAAGAGTCTTACATCCTTACATACCGTGTTACACAAATAGGACCATAATGGTCAAGTCTTGAATATATCATCAAAGCGGAAATCTTCAATGACAACATGGACCCATGCCATCTGCCTTAACCCTACAGGCATTCTGACTGGGAAGCGTCATAGCTCGCATGCTCGTCACCAAGAAATCTTCATCATAACCTGTTTTCTCCTGCCTGGCCAATAAAATAACAAGTGGCAAGCCAATGAGTACATTGAATGTACTCACAAGCAACCCAAGTGTGATAACATAATAATTATGCAAGGCTCTACTGCTAGGTTGGCAGTTTTGCGGAAAGCTAGTTTTTCATATGCAAGTATGATCAACATATAACATGGATATGCAAGTGTCTGCAACAAGTATCAGGAGGTCACAGACATCAATATCGAGAAAGAGTTGTAATCAACTCATGCACAAGCTCATAGTGACTTTCTCACAATCACATCAACAATATCTCTGAATCGTGTTGTTTCCCAGAAACTTATGGACATAGTCTAAGTAGCACCACCCAACTGTCCTTGACCGCGAACACGGCTATTCGAATAGTTTTACACTCTGCAGAGGTTGCACACTTTACCCACAAGATCCGGGGAACTTCCGTGTCATCCACGACCCGCGGCACCTCAAGTACCCGGGGTAAGCACCCGATCACTATCTTTCTCGAGACGACACTAACATAGAGTCCACTCGATTGGTAACAGCCCCGTGCCAAACATTTCACATCTGAAGATTTTTGGAGCCTCGCTCCATATTCATCACATACCACAAGCACGGGGTACCAACGGTGTGTCCGGTGCCCTGTGAAAACAGTCATGGCCGCCTATCCAAGCACGAACCCATCCCGAGAGTGACCTCATGTCACCCCCGTCACTAGTAATGCGGTCACCATGCTAGTATCGACCTAGGTAATCAATAATGCCCTTTCCCATACAAGGGTAGAGTGGTTGCGCATGTTTGGTTGGGACGGTAGTCACACATAAATCTAATCCATCTCTGTAAACAACACTTCCGTCAAGCCTCGGCACACTACTTCTTCACCAAGTAGTGCCCTAGCTCCTCATCAACTCCCAGGGGCATTAGTGGCACCCACTGGGTCATTTGCAAGTATGTCAGACCACACTTGTTTCACTCAATGCATAACCCCGACCCATTTGCGCAGCCAACTACTATAGCATACATCTATCAATTCCCACCCACATAACCCTCATAGGAAGGTAGGGTCATGTTTGATGCAAGTTTCAACAGTAAAGTAACAGGGGTAGCAACCAAAGTGGTTTCCACCTCAACATGATTCCGATGCATTGAATGATAAGGTGCTATGAGACATGCATAAAAGGTTTCTTGAACATGGTCAAAGGGCTGCTTGCCTTATTCTTCCGAGTCTTCAAATCATCTGGTCCATCTCCGATTACTCCGTTTATTACGTCAACTAACGATGGAAACAATCATAATAAGCAACACAATCAAAGCAAAAATAAAAGTGCTCTAAAAATGGGAGTTGGACTTTTCTAGGATACCTCTGGTCATATGATAAATAACCAAGGTGGTTTCATAGGTGTTGGATCAATAGGTAGTTTGGAACATTTCAATGCGATGGAACCAAAGGGTTTATGGATTTGGAAGAAGTATACAGAAATATTTCCTTGAATGATGAGCAAAGGTACCCATCATCAAGTCAAGATTTTAGAAGCATTTAGGAGTTGGTTTCACTGGATTTGGAATTCAAATGAATTTCCTAGGATTTTGCAAAGCTGATAAATATGAAGAAATGGCTCAATTTTTGGTGGGGTACGGAAACTATTATTAAAAATGTTCCAAAACTAAGTTTGGACATGACAAGCATCTAGGAATTTGAATCACTGCATTTGGATCAAGATTGAGCTCTCTGTGATTTTCTAAAGTTAATCACAGAAAGTGGAATATGGGCATTTGATAAATATTAGTGAAAGAAATGCTCCTGGAATAATGTGCATGCTGCACCATGTGATAGAGCATGATTTATGGAGCCATAGGAAATTTGAATCATGCAATTTGGAGTTCATTTGAATTATCTAGGCATTTTTGAAGTTGACAGAATAAAGAAAAAGGAATAAGGGTTTATACCCTTGCGCGCAGGGCGAAGAACAGCTGCACAGCAACTGGGCCGGCCCATCAGCTCGGCCGCGTGCACAGGAGCCTGGCCACGTCGAAGACGCCCGCCAGGAAAGGCGCTTCCGCGCGGGGGAGACGGCCTAGGCCAGACCCGCCTCCACTTAAACGAAGGGGCCCAGCCTCCAGGTCGCTGACGCTTGGGCCCCCGTGGCAGGTTCATCCCCTTCCTCCCGCGCAACGCGGTGGGGAGGAGCTGAGGCGATGCCCGCCGGCGGCTTGCCGGCGCTGCAGGGCATCTTCGGCGACGCTCCGCCCACCGTTGTGCTCAGGAGGGCACGCCGCATCCATCTGTGTGCTTAACGAACGCCGGGGAGGGCTCGAGCGGCGACGGCTCGGAAGACCGCGGAGGCGACCGTCGGTGAAGTTCGGCACAACGGGGAAGAGGCGGTGGAAGGAAGAGCTGGAGCTTGGGGGAAGTCTGGGGCGGTGCTGAGGTAGTGCTGGAGCGGCTAGGTGGAGGAGGAAGGGCCTGAGGTGCCCGTACTTAGGCGGCGGCCGGCGGCTCTGCTCCGGCCAGGGTGACGGCTGGAGGGCACGGGAGGAAGAGTGGGACGTCCTGGGAGGCACACAGGAGAGAGATAGAGCGAAAGGAGGTGCAAGGGGGGCTCGGGGTGCCCTTTAAGTAGGGGGGCGCTGGTCCACCGAGGCGCCGTGCGCCGGCGAGCGTGTTGCCGTTGCCACGGGCCACACGAGCCTGCCGTAGAGTGTCCGGGGCGTTCGTGGGGTTAGTCCACGCTTAGAGGGAGAGAGAGGAGGAGCTGGGAGGCGCCAGAGAGGCCGCGCGTGTGAGCTTGCTCACTGGTGCTCAGGGTCGGCCGGTGCGCGTGCGAGCAGGGGTGAGGGAGGAGGAGAGAGGAGGGGGCCGACCGCCCGGCGTGTTGCGGACGTCGAGGCCGCCTCGGGGGACACGAGGGGGAAGCCCAAGGCTGTCGGGCGCCCCTGATTGGAGGCGGCTACAGTGCGCCAGGGCACTGTAGCGTGCTCCAGAGCACGAACTTTGCATGCCATGGCATGCACACGGTGTCATTGGCATGTCCTCTTGTGTCCAGCAGAGCTAGGGGATAGTAAACAAAGGCGTGAAGGTCTTCGATGCTCTGGGGAGGCTCTGGAATGAGGAGAGGGGTGAAAGAGAGGGAGTTTACTGCTGTCCAGCAGTGAGAATTGGGGTTTTACCCCCTCCAATGATTGAGCTGAGGCCATAGATAAGTTACTGGGGGTAGAGGATGATCAGGGGGAGCTGTGGTAAGAATTTGGGGTAAAGGGAAATAGTAAAAGGGGTCCAAACACTTGTTTTGGTAATTGGACAGAAGGTGTTTGATCAGGTTTTGGGAGAGCAAATGACCTCCACTTGGCATGAGACTTAACAGGATCAAATGTCACATATAATTAGGCCCCTACACCAAATTTGAGCTCATTTGGGCAAAGTGGCCAATGTAACTTTGGTGAACCCTAGAAATCAACAGAAATGGTTTCACCTTGTTTGAGTTGAGCTAATCATCTCCCCTTGATGCACCACTTGGTGTAGCATCATCATTTGGGGTATTGATCATGCCCACAAAGTTTGAAGCTCCAGATAAAAAGTTGGCAATGTAAAGTTGTTCAAATTTGTATTTGAACAGAATGGGTTTTGGGGTGATCTGATCAAGTTGCTCTGTTCCAAATCTTGTGCCATTTGGTCTAGATGCCTTATTAGGCCATTCTAGCATGTGCACCAAATTTGAGAGCATTTGGACAAGTGTGGCAATGTAGAGTTGCTCAAACTTCAAATATGGACATAATGGTTTTGAGGGGATTAGAGGATGTTTCCTTGATCTTCAAGGCATGAGGCTTTGCAAGATCATCAAATATGTCATATATGACATGATAGAATTTCCCTGGAATTTTTGGAGAATATTTCCTTTGTAAATATTTCAAAAGCTTGAAATATCCAGAAAGGGTTTTGGAAGGATTTGTCCAATATTTTGAACATGACCATGTGTTGAAACTCTTATATATGGACAATATATGTCCTATGAGTCTCCCTGAATTTTGGCAATTATTTTTGAAATGATTAAATAATTTTTCCCTATTAAAGACCATTTCTGGCCTTAATAAAAAGCTTTTAAATATAATATAAAAATAACTTTTAAAATTATACTTTTGTGGTTTCTGGGAGTCCTATACCTAATAGGATTCAAATAAACTTTTTGAAAGATTTTTCACACCCTAAATAAGGTACTTGCAGTGCAAACCTCAATTCAGGGGTTTTTGGAAAAACTAATTTTAGAAAATACCATTTGGCCAAAATATTTTTATAAGAAAATTCTATACTGGTCTATACACATGGCATGATCATTGGGAAAAGGTTTTGGGTCAAGGAGATGAAGTATAAGAGTAGGAGGATTTATTTGATTTTTAGAGCACTAGCAAACAACAAACAAAAGTCAAATCAAGCAAAGTCAAAAACACTCAAAAGTTTTTGCAAATCCACATTTTTAACATGGAAATTAGCTTAAGCAATGTGACATGAAAATCAGGGTGTGACAGCATCACCACTTTATGCCTCCTTGTAGGTACATTTTGCTGTCGCGTCCACCTTCGCATGTCCTTATACCAACCTTTTGCTGTTATTAATGTAAGGGCGCATGTAAAATGAAGCGACCACACTGTAACCTCAGGGACATGTCTAACCAGTGTTATTGTTAATCTAATGCCTCTAGTGATAAGATGCAATTAAACTGTACAAATGGCACACCTGCTGTTTTCCCCAGTATGATAAGTAAGTTGCTCCTTTACGCTGCTGAGTGTCCTGGTGTTCCCACGGTCCCATGCCCTTAAACCGACTCTTTAGCTACTTTTGATTTACTGTACCTGGTAAACAAGCAATGCCACCATTAAAGTAATCCCATATTTGAGGAATATCATTGTTGATCGTAATGCTTCTAGTAACATGAAGCATTGCTGACGTTTTAAAATTTCTACGGTCCTTGCGTGATTGCCATGAACATAATTAAGATGCTTCTTTTCATTTCGTATATGTTTTGTATATTCTTATTGACCAGCAACTCTTTACTTTCTATCTTTTTGTGCAGATAGGGATATCCATTTCACCTTGTTGCTATTGTGACATTTTGGTGAACTGCACAAAACACTTTTTTTGGAATGAGTGTCTTGTGCAGTTCAACTAAAATGTCACGTGGACAACTTCTCTCAATTTTGGTGGAACTGCAAAAAATGGTGAATGGAGTTTCCAAAATCTCCGTCAAATTTTGCTGGTAATGTCGTGCAACATTTTATTAGTGTTTGCAAGATCACTGTCACCACAATGGCAGTTTATTTTACTGGAACTGCACAAAAGGATAAGCAAATTATTGTTGCACCTTACATGAGCAGGACAACCAACCTTAATGTTGCTCAATTTTTGTGTAACTACTAAAGAAGAACCTGCCATCTCACAAGAGAAAGTACTTCTTGCTAGCTCAATGATGCAATCTTTGCTTCATTTCAGGTGAACTGTAGAAAAAGGCGAATGAATTGAATCATGGATCTCCAGGTTGGCCTCATCCGAGTGGATTTGCAGGTTCACCACATCGAGTCGTGGCTGCATAGGGCCCCTCACACCGGTCAGTACTATCCTTTATCAACATGATTGTGCTTTGTAATACTGTGCTAATGTTCTATTTTTTAATTAAATCTATTCTATCGCAATCTTTTCTCATTTTGGAAATAAAGTTTGCTTCAACTAGTGCCACTATTATAGTAACCATGCTCTTTCTTATCTGTGCAAACATGAATACTCAATTACAAATGTTGTGATGGCCAAGAGCGTTCGCCAAGTTCTTGGGTTGTATGACACGGCTAGCCAAGATGGATTTAATCCCGGTATTCACTTTATCAAAAGGCTCTAATGGGTTGGTTCTGAATCTTGCAAGATGGGAATCAATGAGATGTGTAGGCATCTTTGTTGTACTTATTATTTGAATATTGTTTGTTGGTTCTGAATCTTGCAAGCTGGGAATCAATGAGATGTGTAGGCATCTTTGTTGTACTTATTATTTGGATCTTATTTGTTGATCCTGAATCTTGCAAGTTGGGAATCAATGAGATGTGTAGGCATCTTTGTTTTACTTATTATTTGGATCTTATTTTTTGGTTCTGAATCTTGCAAGCTGGGGAACACGGCATGATGATGCAGAGGACAAGAACCATAACAAACAGTTTAAACTTGGTAGTATTATCTTTGTGAAAGTGCGACAAATGTGCTGATCGTGTGCGTCTTGAAAATAATAATTCTAATTGTTCTGCATGTTGATCCTATGGAACTGATAGAACGAGCCGATGCATTGCTTGTTTTTAAGTATAAATTTCTATTAAAGCTAATTAAATTTCAGTAAAGTGACCACTAACTCCTGTTATTACAGTACTAATATAGACCCGCTCGTGAACCGACGTGTGGCCGGAGTAGGTTTCTTGATGGAGGCGTTTGAATGCGCCGAGGGTGCATCTTCTGTCGGGCGTGTAGCGGACGAGGGAGGGGTAGTAACTGTTGTTGCCTCTACACACTCCGTTTACTGTTGAATCTAGTTCCCAGAGAGCTGAAAAACGAACTGCTGCCTCCGCCTACACACTCGTTCAATTGAAGAGATTCCAATGGAGATCCAAGGGGTGAGCCTGCTGGATATGTACTTCAGCAAGGAGTTCCCCTTTGAGTTGGTCGTTCAGTCCTATGGCTGCACCAAGTTGAATGTGATGTACACCAATGATCCGGACTCGGTGAAGCTCTGCCTCGCCGAGTTCAAATAGTACCTATAGGACGAGAAAGCACAAGGTTACAGGACTAGACCTTGTGCCCATCCATTCGTCTCTTGACAGGGACCAGCGGATCGCCGTGCCCCATGTATGTGTGCAGGACGAGGTTCTCATCTACCACTTCTATAGGGCCATCAGAGGATTTGGAGCATTCACCCATTTCATCGGCAACGCCGACTGCACCTTCGCTATGGTGGAGAGAAGGAAGAACGCGATGATTCGGCCATCTGGTGCAACAAGCTTGTCGACATCGAGAAGCAATACAAGATCATCAGCAATGGGCTGGAGAATGACTCTGTGGTTGACCTCGCCGAGACCATCATCGACCCCTAATACGCCAACATCAAAGAAGACAATGATACCAAGGACCTGAACACGTGGGACGTACCTCTGAATCTAGCCCACATAACCTACGCGGCCAGGAGGGTATGGGAGGTACCTCTGAATCCACCTTGCACCCGAACAAGTCAACCCTCGTACTCCCCTCCGCCTGCGTCTTCCCTCGCTCCGGTTCGTTCGGTCCGAGGTCTCGACGTCCTCCTCCACCTTGGTGCTCTAGCCACGCCGCCGCCGTCTGTCATTCCCAACATGGTCAGCAAAACAAGAGGAATCGGGAGACAACTGTTCATCGAGAGGCTGACAGTCCCGGGCCCACCACGTCCATGGCCTAGGTTTTGTTGTTTAACATGGGCAGCCCACGACAGATTTCAACATTTTTTTAATCCAGCAGGTATCAAGCTGCCTCCGGGCCTCCCAACCTAGCTTGCCTATAACATCAACAACCCAAGTTATGTTTGTTTTTTCAAGACGACGCACATCTCAGTTCTATTTTTTGTTTTCATTTATCCTATATCTGAATTTTCTCCCACTTTCTTTTTCGATGTAAACTGAGTTTTCTCCCAGTACTTTTCCCTAAAATCAACTCAACTGTCCCACATCTAGCCTAAAAAATAATAATACCCCACGTACTATTAACTCATCAAATTTAAATGATATTTTATTTCGCAAGTTGGAAGTTCTTACAAAATAATAATAATAATTTTTTATATATAACTTGGCAAGTTAACTCATAGTGATTGCGTACATAAGCTTGCAAAGATTTTACTGAAAACTGCAGTAATAGACGTGCAATCATGTGTTTATGTTTTTATAACATTTCTCCGTCTAGCCGAACATGATATTTTCACCCAGCCTAGCAAGTCCACGGATTTCAAGAAAAATGCAAATGGGCTTTAAATTCTACCATATGTATAAACGGGCTGCATAGATGCTACATCATTGTTTCACCCAGCCCACCAAATGGACTAAAAAACAAATGGACTGGCTGACATGTGGATCAGTAGGTCAAAGCCTAAGAAGGCGTTGGATTTACATCCAACGGTCGGCGTTCTTCTTCAATCTCTCGTCTTCTTCACCCAGCACTGCCGGGACCACCTGCTCCAGCCTTTTGCGTCCAGTGGCGTTGTTTTGTGCTCCTCAGCGAAACGCTACCCCGCCGACGGCCTGGCCATCCCTCCACTCCGCACCTCCTGTTATTCTCTGTCGAGTGTAGGCCCACCCCGCACCCGAACCAGTCAAGTTTCCCACTCCTCTCCGTCTACGACTCCACTTCCGCGTCTTCCCCATCTCCGGGTCGTTTCAGTCTAGGGCCTCGCCGTCGTCCAGCGCCTCGGTGCGCTCGGCGCGGCATGGTCAACATACGAGAGTCATCGGAAGAGGAATGTACGTGGAGAGCCTGACGGATGGGACCCACGAGGTCCATGGTCGCACGCAAGGAAAGTTCCTCCTTATTACGCACTGTACATGGACTGTACGTGGGAAGGGCTTCTGTATTTCGCGAAAAAAACATTCCCCCCGCTGACATGTTGGACCCACCAGCTATATCTTCGCATGCAAGGGAGTGCCTCCTTATTACGCATAAAAAATGAATACCCCCCTGCTAGGTGGGACCCACCATAGTGGGTGGCTGACTTGTGGGCCTGATAAGTTGACGGCGATGGAGGGCTTTGTCAACTTAGTCAATATGAACGAGTCTAGCTCCAGTGATCATACGATGTCCATCCAACGGCCATAGTGCTTCTGCAACCTCTGGTCTTCTTGCTCCAGCCGCCCAAAGCAGCGCCGGTCGTGCCGCGTGCTCCTGCCTCCTGTGGACGGCGGTGATGCCGCGGAGGCCTCACCGCCCCCTACTACTCCCACCGCTGGTTAGGGCATCCCTCTACTCACCCACACCCCCTGTTATGTTGCGGCGACGGCAGCCTCACGCCGCAGCCGAACCATTGAACCCTCATACTCCTCTCCACGTGGGCATCCATTGCCGTGTCTTCCCCGGCTCCGCGCCGCCCCCTTCCTAGGCCTCGCCGTCGTCCACCGCCTTGGTGCTCTCGGCGCGGCGTGGTCAATGTGGTCAACAACCAACTTCCATCGGAAGAGTACTGTACGTGGAGAGGCTGACAGCTGGGTCCACGGCCGCAACTTGGTCCATGGCCACAGCCCAGTTTTTTTGTGATTTGCCAAGTACACCGCTTTGTCAGGCCTGTTGGGCTGCAAATCTTTCAAGACGAGGAGAGCTTCATTCGGCTGGCCGAGAAAATGGCCTATCAGTAATGAGAAATGGGATGTACATTTTTAAAACACATCAAACCGGCAATTAGTTTCATTTTTTTTTCATTTCGAGATTTTAAATTGCATTGACTTTTATGCATTGACAATTTGTTGGATTTTATATTGATATAAATTTATTTTAAAATAAATTTGAATGTGACTCGAAATTTCGGGATTAAAAACAGTTCGGACTGCACCGTAATATGCAAAATTTCGTACAATGTTTTAACCGTGGCCACAATATGGGCTGTAATGCTAACAAAAAGAATATGGGCTCCGAAAAAAATTAGCAAATGGGCTGTAAATTATTTGAAATAATGGCAGATGGGATGTATGTTGTTTTTCACAGATTTGAGGCTTTCCTAAAAAAAGTTGACGCACAAGCAGTGATTGTTGGATTTCCATCCAACGGCCGACTTGCTTCTTCAATCTCTGATCTTCTTGCTCGAGCCGCTCAAACAAGCGCCAGCGGGACTGCCTGCTCCCTCCTCCCCGCGGCCGGCTGTGCTGCCGCGCAGGCCTCACGGCCCCACCGTACTCCCATCGCTAACCTAGCCATCCCTCATCTCACCCACACTTGATGTTATTCTCCGGCAACGGCAGACGAACCAGTAAACTATCGTACAGTCGTACTCCCCTCTGCGTGGGAAACAATTGCTGAGTCTTCCCTACCTCCATGTCGTTCCCTTCCAAGGCCTCGCCGTCATCCACTGCCCTGGTGCTCTCGGCGCGGCCTGCTCAACGTGGTGAACGACCAACATGCATCTGAAGTGGACTGTACGTGGAGAGGCTGACAGTTGGGTCCACGGCCGCACGCAAGGAAATGCCTCCTTATTACGCGCAAAATAATGATTCCTCCACCTGACATCTGGGACCCACCGAAAGGGCCTCTGTATTTCGAGAGAAAAATGTTACCGACGCTGACAGCTTGGACCCACCAGCTATATCTTCGCACACAAGGAAGTGCCTCCTTATTACGCACAAACAATGAATACTCCCCCTCCTAGCTGGGACCCACCATAGTGGGAGGCTGACTTGTGGGCCTACTAAGTTGACGGGGACGGACGGCTTTGTCAACTTAGTCAATATGAATGATTCTAGCTCTAGTGACCGTACGATGTCCATCCAACAGCCATAGTGCTTCTGCAACCTCTGGTCTTCGTGCTCCAGCCGCCCAAAGCAGCGCCGATCGTGCCGCGTGCTCCTGCCTCCCGTGGCCGGCTGTGATGCCGTGGAGGTCTCACCACCCCCTACTACTCCCACCGCTGGCTTGGGCATCCCTCTACTCACCCACACCCCCTGTTATTCTGCAGCACGACAGCCTCACGCCGCAGCCGAACCATTGATCCCTCACACTCTTCTCCGCGTGGGCATCCACTGCCGCGTCTTCCCCGGCTTCGCGTCATCCCCTTCCTAGGCCTCTTCGTCGTCCACCGCCTTGGTGCTCTCGGCGTGGCGTGGTCAATGTGGTCAACAACCGACTTCCATCGGAAGAGTACTGTACGTGGAGAGGCTGACAACTGGGTCCACGGCCGCAACTGGGTCCATGGCCACAACCCGGTTTTTTTTGTGATTTGCCAAGTACACCGCTTTGTCAGGCATGTTGGGCTGCAAATCTTTCAAGACGAGGAGAGCTTCATTCAGCTGGCCGAGAAAATGGCTTATCAGTACTGAGAAATGGGCTATACATTTTTAAAACACATCAAACCGGCAATTAGTTACAAATTTCTTCTTTTTTCATTTCGAGATTTTAAATTGCATTGATTTTTATGCGTGGACAATTTGTTGGATTTTATATTGATATACATTTATTTTTAAAATCAGTTTGAATGTGACTCGAAATTTCGGGATTAAAAACAGTTCGGACCGCACCGAAATATGCAAAATTTCGTACAATTTTTTTACCGTGGCCACAATATGGGCTGTAATGCTAACAAAAAGAATATGGGCTCCAAAAAAAAGAATTAGCAAATGGGCTGTAAATTATTAGAAATAATGGCAGATGGGATGTATGCTGTTTTCCACAGATTTGAGGCTTTCCTAAAAAAAGGTTGACGCACAAGCAGTGATTGTTGGATTTCCATCCAACGACCGACGTGCTTCTTCAATCTCTGCTCTTCTTACTCTAGCCGCTCAAACAAGCGCCGGCGGGACTGCCTGCTCCCTCCTCCCCATGGCCGGCTGTGCTACCGCGCAGGCGTCACCGCCCCATCGTACTGCCATCGCTGGCCTAGCCATCCCTCTACTCACCCACACCTGTTGTTATTCTCCGGCGACGACAAACGAACCAGTAAACACTCGTACAGTCGTACTCCCCTCCGCGTTGGAAACTATTGCCGAGTCTTCCCTGCCTCCATGTCGTTCCCTTCCTAGGCCTCGCTGTCATCCACCGCCCTGGTGCTCTCGTCGCAACCTGGTCCACGTGGTCAACGACCAACATGCATCTGAAGTGGACTGTACGTGGAGAGGCTGACAGTTGGGTCTACGGCCGCACGCAAGGAAATGCCTCCTTATTACGCGCAAAATAATGATTCCTCCACCTAACATCCGGGACCCATCGAAAGGGCCTCTGTATTTCGAGAGAAAAACGTTACCGCCACTGACAGCTTGGACCCACCAGCTATATCTTCGCACGCAAGGAAGTGCCTCCTTATTACACAAAAAAATGAATACCCCCCCTACTAGTTGGGACCCAATATAGTGGTAGGCTGACTTGTGGGCCTACTAAGTTGACGGGGATGGAGGGCTTTGTCAACTTAGTCAATATGCACGATTCTAGCTCCAGTGACCGTACGATGTCCATCCAACGGCCGTAGTGCTTCTTCAACCTCTGTTCTTCTTGCTCCAGCCACCCAAACCAGTGCCGGTCGTGCCTCGTGCTCCTGCCTCCCGTGGCCGGCTGTGATGCGGCGGAGGCCTCACGGCCCCTACTACTCCCACCGCTAGCCAGGCCATCCCTCTACTCACCCACACCCCATGTTATTCGGTGGCGACGGCAGCCTCACACCGTAGGGAACCAATGAACCCTCATACTCCTCTACGTGTGGGCATCCACTATCGTGTCTTCCCCGGCTCCGCGTCGTCCCCTTCCTAGGGCTCGCCGTCGTCCACCGCCCTGGTGCTCTCGGCGCGACATGGTCAACGTGGCTGCAGCAACGAAGTGCCTCCTTATTAGGCGCAAAATAATTATTCCTCCACCTGACAGCGGAGATCCACCAGACGGGGCACCGTATTTCATGAAAAACGTTTCCCCCTGACTGCTGGGACCCACCAGCTACATCTTAGCATGCAAGGAAGTGCGTCCAGGCAAAAAAAAACCGATTCGCCCCCCTGACTGCTGGGACCCACCAGCTACATCTTCGCACGCAAGGAAGTGCCTGACAGTCAGGACCCACCTGGTCGAAGCATACATAGCGTTACCATTCTGGTCGTGAACGTGTACGTACATACTGGTCGATGTAGAGGCGCGCACGTGTCGTAGCAGAGGCTCGCACGTAGCATGTACACGTATGTACAACGGCCAGGGTGCAAGAAAGTAAATACCTCCAGGTACGTACATACGGGCGGGGTCTCGAACGCCTACTCGCGCGTACGAACAACCATGGCTCGTGTAGATGGCTGGGTCGGAACGGAGAAACAACGTCGTCATCATCGTGTTCATGGGAAGCCAACTGGCTGGGTCGGAACGGAATGCGTCGTCGTGTTCATCGGGAGGGCTTGGACAGAACAGCCGATGGAAACGAGGCCTGGCGTGCCGCAGAACGGAGGAAACAACCTTGTGTTCGACCGTCCACGTTCGAAACGGGATCCTGTTAATTGGGAGGGGTCCGGTGTACCACTAAACGGAGGAAACGGACCTCCTATGGTCGAAATGGGGGTCCTGTTGATCGGGAGGGGTGTGACGTACCGCAAAACGGAGGAAACAGACTTGTGTTGGAGCGCTATGGTCGAAACGGGGGTCTTGTTCATTGGGAGGGGTGTGGCGTACCGCAAAACGGGACTCCACGGGATACTGTTCATCTCCACCATCGACCCCCTCCAGCCTCCACGAGCTACTGTTCATCCACCGTCGACCTCCTCCAGCCTCCACCTGCGACTGTTCATCCACGGGCTCTTGTTCATCCAGTCTCGACCGCGCGCTACTCCACTGGCTACTGTTCAACCAGCCCCCTCCACAGGCTCCTGTTCAACCACCCTCCAAGGGCTACTGTTCATCCAACCCTCCATCGTCTACTGTTCATCCAGCCCACCACGAGGTGGTCCCGTTCATCCTGCCCTCCACGGGGACCTGTTCATCTAGCCCCAACCGGCTCGATCGATCGGGGTCCTGTTCATCCAGAGGCAACACCACGGGGTCCTGTTCATCCACGTTCATCCAAACCCCCCAACAATGCTCATTGTCATCCAGAGGCAGCATCGATTGGCTTCAGTTAGCAGCAGTAGCGAAGGAATCGCTCGATCGGGTTCAGTTAACAGCCATCGATCAATCGCTCGGGTTCAGTAACGCGTAGCCTGCAGTGCAATCGCTCGGGTTCAGTTAGAGCCCAACACCTCGCTCGGGTTCAGTTAGATCCCAACGTCTCGCACCCACGCGCGTGCGTGTATGAGAGAAACGCGCATCGCTCAGCCCCGACCACCCACCGTAACCGGGAAAACCCCGATATTTTCCTCGCCCTCACGTCTACCACGTTTTTTCCGTCATGGACGGCCCAAAGAATGTCATGTAGTTGCGTCTCCAGCCTGCCTAGGACGAAAAGCCCATTTTTTGTCATGATTTTTTGTCATAGAAGTAGGACCCCACCACATCTATGATGTATCGGGTTTGGTCACAATTATCGTCATAGAAGTGTCAAAAGTATGACATAAAAAAATTTCGTTCGGCCCGAAATGTCACGGATGTGTCTTTTTTGTAGTGCATGGATATAGCACTATAGGTGGAATAGAGTGGTGGTTGTGGAGAAGACAAAAGGAGGAAGATAGTCTCACATCAACTAGGCGTATCACTGGGCTATGGAGATGCCCATCAATATATATCAATGTGAGTGAGTAGGGATTGCCATGCAACAGATGCACTAGAGCTATAAGTTTATGAAAGCTCAAGTAAAGAAACTAAGTGGGTGTGCATCCAACTCTCTTGCTCACGAAGACCTAGGGAATTTTGAGGAAGCCCATCATTAGAATATACAAGCCATGTCCTATAATGAAAATTCCCACTAGTATATGAAAGTGACAAAACAAGAGATTCTCTATCATGAAGATCATGGTGCTACATTGAAGCACAAGTATGGAAAAAGGATAGTAGCATTGCCCCTTCTCTATTTTCTCTCATTTTTTTGGCCTTTTCTCTTTTTTTAATTTTTTATGGCCTTTTTTTTTTTTCCGTTCGGAGTCTCATCCCGACTTGTGGGGGAATCATAGTCTCCATCATCCTTTTCTCACCCTGACAATGCTCTAATAATGAAGATCATCACACTTTTATTTACTTACAACTCAAGAATTACAACTCGATGCTAAAAACAAAATATGACTCTATGTGAATACCTCCGGCGGTGTACCGAGATGTGCAATGAATCAAAAGTGACATGTATGAAAATTTATGCATGGTGGCCTTGCCACAAATATGATGTCAACTACATGATCATGCATGGCAATATGACAATGATGAAGCGTGTCATAATAAACGGAACGGTGAAAAGTTGCATGGCAATATATCTCGGAATGGCTATGGAAATGCCATAATAGGTAGGTATGGTGGTTGTTTTGAGGAAGGTATATGGTGGGTGTATGGTACCGGCGAAAGTTGCGCGGCACAAGAGAGACTAGCAATGGTGGAAGGGTGAGAGTGCATATAATCCATGGACTCAACATTAGTCATAAAGAACTCATAATGCACCTAGGGGAAGGGTTGGTAGGAGTTAACCATCGCGCGATCCCGACCTCCACACAAAGCAAGACAATCAATAAATAAATCATGCTCCAACTACATCACATAACGGTTCACCATACGTGCATGCTACGGGAATCACAAACTTTAACAAAAGTATTCCTCAAATTCACGATTACTCCACTAGAATGACTCTAATATCACCATCCTCATATCTCAAAACAATCATCAAGTATCAAACTTCTCATAGTACTCAATGCACTTTATATGAAAGTTTTTATTATACCCATCTTGGATGCCTATCATATTAGGATTAATTTTATAACCAAAGCAAATTACCATGCTGTTCTAAAGGACTCTCAAAATGATATAAGTGAAGCATGAGAGATCAACAATTTCTGTAAAATAGAACCCCCACCATGCTCTAAAAAGATATAAGTGGAGCACTAGAGCAAAATTATCTAGCTCAAAAGATATAAGTGAAGCACATAGAGTATTCTAATAAATTCTGATTCATGTGTGTCTCCCTCAAAAGGTGTATACAACAAGGATGATTATGGTAAAATAAAATGCGAAGACTCAAATCATACAAGACGCTCCAAGCAAAACACATATCATGTGGTGAATAAAAATATAATCTCAAGTAAGTTACCGATAGACGAAGACGAAAGAGGGGATGCCTTCCCGGGGCATTCCCAAGCTTAGGATTTTGGTTGTCCTTGAATTTTACCTTGGGGTGCCTTGGGCATCCCGAAGCTTAGGCTCTTGCCACTCTTTGTTCCATAGTCCATCAAATCCTTACCCAAAAAACTTGAAAACTTCACAAAACAAAACTTAACATAAAATCTCGTGAGCTCCGTTAGTATTAGAAAACAAACCACCATTTTAAGGTACTGTATTGAACTCATTCTTTATTTATATTGATGTTAAACCTACTGTATTCCAACTTCTCTATGGTTTATACCCCCGATACTAGCCATTGATTCATTAAAATAAGCAAACAACACACGAAAAATAGAATCTGTCAAAAACAGAACAGTCTGTAGCGATCTGTAACTCTAAAAGTTCTGAAATAAATTGGTGGACGTGAGGAATTTGTATATTAATCATCTGCAAAAAGAATCAACCTAAAAGCACTCTCTAGTAAAAAATGGCAGCAAATCTCGTGAGTGCAAAAGTTTCTGTTTTTTACAGCAAGATCACAAATACTTCACCCAAGTCTTCCCAAAGGTTCTACCTGGCACAAACACTAATTAAAACACAAAACCACATCTAAACAGAAGCTGGGTGATTTATTTATTACTAAATAGAAATAAAAGCAAAGAAAATAAAATTGGGTTGCCTCCCAACAAGCGCTATTGTTTAACGCCCCTAGCTAGGCATGATACAAGAATAGATCTAGGTATTGCCATAATGATAAGGTAAATCACGAAAACTCATCTCATATTCCCTACGTTCAGCAGCAAGTTTTCTTTGTGGCAAGCAAAAGTAATCGAAAGGGCTAAATTTAATAGGACAAAATTCCCCAAGATCAAGCTCGGGAGGTATAGGTTCCTCCTTTGGCCCCTTGTATTGCACAACCATTCATCATTATATGTATTCTTTTGGCAGAAGGTCATGAGCCTATTTTCAAGAGAGAAACCTAACCCATTGTTTTGGATAGCAAAATCATCATTCAATTCAGAGGTTCTATCAACTAGAACATTGGTAGGAACCTTTTTTCTAAGGTTTTCATTATAAGCAACATGATCTAGAGATTGTAAACACATTATGTCTTCTTGATTAAATAGAATAGCCTCTATGGGAGGACGACCAACATCCACCCTATAATGCGTAAAGATTTCTTTGGCCTCCGTCATTATAAATCTGAACTCATGTGCCAAAAATCTAGTCTGCTCACTTAACAGAAGACTGCTCAATATTGGAAAATTCTAAAAAAATTCTCTGAATGCAAGGGTGCATGTGGATAAATTGTCTTTCAAGTTCAACTACAAGCATAGATATGGCATCCACAAGACTACTGGTTCTATGAAGAATAGATCCACCCATAGTGGGCAAAGCGCTAACACAAGTAAAGAAATCTTGAATAACTCCTTTTCCAATAATATTACCACTACCAATCCGGAACTTCTTAGTATGTAAAGTGGTAGGTTCCTCAAGAGGATAATCAAAAGCATCAAAGTTTCTCCCATCGCTACTACCCTTTTCAATGATATCCTCCCCCATCTCAGCCATGATAGCAACAAACCACACTAAAGACGAACACAAAAAAAGGCAAACTAAAAAGAGGAGAACGGAAAAAGAAGGGCGAATAAAACGACAAAGGTGAACTGGGGGAGAGGAAACGAGAGGCAAATGACAAATAATGTAATGCGAGGGATAATAGTTTGTGATGGGTACCTGGTATATAACTTGTGTGTACATCTCCCCGGCAACGGTGCCATAAATCCTTCTTGCTACCTCTTGAGCATGCATTGGTTTTCCCTTGAAGAGTAAAGGGTGATGCAGCAAAGTAGCGTAAGTATTTCCCTTAGTTTTTGAGAACCAAGGTATCAATCCAGTAGGAGACTACACTCAAATCCCTCATACCTGCACAAACAAATAAGAACCTTGCAACCAACACGATAAAGGGGTTGTCAATAACTTCACGACCACTTGCAAAAGTGAGATCTGAAAGAGATAATAAGATAAATATTTTTGGTATTTTTGCTGTATAGATTGAAAAGTAAATATTGCAAAATAAAAGACAGCTAGTAGATGGAGACTAATATGATGGAAGATAGACCCGGGGGCCATAGGTTTCACTAGTGGCTTCTCCAAATATAGCAGATTCTACGGTGGGTGAACAAATTACTGTCGAGAAATTGATAGAAGAACCAATAGTTATGTGAATATCTAAGCATGATCAGGTATATAGGTATCACGTCCGTGACAAGTAGACCAAAATGATTCTGCATCTACTACTATTACTCCACACATCGACCGCTATCCATCATGCATCTAGAGAATTAAGTTCATAAGAACAGAGTAACGCCTTAAGCAAGATGACATGGTGTAAAGGGATAAACTCATGCAATATGATATAAAGCCCATCTTTTTATCCTCGATGGCAACAATACAATACGTGCCTTGCTGCCCCTACTGTCACTGGGAAAGGACACCGCAAAATTGAACCCAAAGCTAAGCACTTCTCCCATTGCAAGAAAGATCAATATAGTAGGACAAACCAAACTGATAATTCGAAGAGACTTGCAAATATATGTAAATCATGCATATAAGAATTCAGAGAAGAACCAAATATTGTTCATAGATAATCTTGATCATAAACCCACAATTCATTGGATCTCGACAAACACATCTAAAAAATAATTACATTGTATAGTTCTCCAAGAAGATCGAGGAGAACTTTGTATTGAGATCCAAAGAGAGATAAGAAGCCATCTAGCTAATAACTATGGACCCGAAAGTCTGTGGTAAACTACTCACAACTCATCGGAGAGGTTATGGTGTTGATGTAGAATCCCTCCGTGATCGATCCCCCCTCCGATGGAGCTCCAGAAAAGCCCCAAGATGGGATCTCATGGGTACGGAAGGTTGCGGTGGTGGAATTAGGGGTTCGTGGTGCTCTCGGATGTTTTCAGTGTATATGAGTATATATAGGAGGAAGAGGAACGTTGGTGCAGCTACGAGGGGCCCACAAGGGTGGGGGGCGCGCCTACCCCCCTGGGCGCACCATCCTACCTCATGGCCACCTCGGCTTCCCTCGCGTGTACTCCAAGACTTCTGTGTTGCATTTGTTCCAAAACCGATCCTCGTGAAGGTTTCATTCCGTTTGGACTCCGTTTGATATTCCTTTTCTGCGAAACGCTGAAATAGGTAAAAAAAACAACAATTTGCACTGGGCCTTGGGTTAGTAGGTTAGTCCCAAAAATAATATAAAAGTGCATAGTAAAGCCCATTAAACATCCAAAACAGATAATATAATAGCACGGAACAATAAAAAATTATAGATACGTTGGAGACGTATCATGGGTCATCCCAAAAGTAATGTCTTAAGTCATAGAAGAATTTTTTCTTTTGTTGGTAAGTAAAGTTAGGTGGCAAATATTTAGTAACAATGTAATCAACATAGTCAGCATACCAAGGAGTACTATGAGAAACATTTATTGCAGCTAACTGCTCATCAGGAAAACTATCATCAATAGGTGGTGGGTCATCAAGCACATTTTCAATCCTGGACAAGTTATGGGCTACGGGGTTCTCAGCTCCTTTTCTATCAATGATATGTAGATCAAATTCTTGCAACAAGAGAACCCAACGAATAAGTCCAGTCTTAGCATCTTTCTTTCCCATAAGATATTTAATAGAAGGTGGTCTGTGTTAATAGTTGCTTTAGAGTCAACAATATAAGGTCTAAATTTATCACAAGCGAACACCACTTCTAGGAATTTCTTTTCAGTAGTAGCTTAATTTCTTTGAGCACTGTCTACAGTTTTACTAGCATAATGGATAACATCAAATTTCTTATCAACTCTTTGTCCTAGAACAGCACCAACGACATAATCACTAGCATCACACATAATTTCAAAAGGTAAGTTCCAATCAGGTAGTTGAACAATAGGTGCAGATATTAAGCCTATCTTAAGTGTTTCAAAGGCTTCAAGACAATCATCAGCAAAAACAAAAGGCATATCCTTTTGGAAGAGACTAGTAAGAGGCCTAGAAATTTTAGAGAAGTCTTTGATAAATGTCCTATAGAAACCAGCATGAGCTAGGAAACTACGAATACCTTTGATGTCCTTAGGACATGGCATTTTCTCAATTGCATCAACCTTCGCTTGGTCCACTTCAATACCTCTTTCAAAAATTTATGACCCAAGACAATGCCTTCATTAACCATAAAGTGGCACTTCTCCCAATTCAAGATGAGATTTTTTGTTCACATCTCTGCAAAACTCGCTCAAGATTGCTTAAACAATCATTAAAATACTTTCCATAAACAGAAAAGTCATCCATTAAAACCTCAACAATCTTTTCACAAAAGTCAGAGAATATAGCTATCATGCATCTTCGAAAGGTAGCAGGTGCATTACATAAACCAAAAGGCACACGTCTATAAGCATAGGTTCCAAAGGGACAAGTAAACGTGGTCTTTTCTTGATCAGGTTGAGAAACATGTATTTGTGAAAAGCCAGAATATCCATCAAGGAAGCAAAAATGTGTGTGCTTAGATAGTATTTCAAGCATTTGATCAATAAAAGGCAAAGGGTAATGATCTTTTCTGGTTGCTTTGTTTAGTTTTCTAAAATCAATTACCATTCTATAGCCTGTAACAACTCTTTATCGAATAAGTTCATTCCTGTCATTAGGAATAATAGATATACCTCCTTTCTTAGGGACACAATGAACATGACTTACCCATCTACTATCAGCTATAGGATAGCTTATACCTGCTTCCAGAAGTTTTAATATTTCTGTTCTTACCACTTCTTTCATCTTCAGATTTAACCAACGTTGGTGATCAACAACTGGTTTAGCATCAGGTTCCATATTAATTTTGTGCTGACATAGAGTGGGACTAATGCCTTATAAATCATCAAGAGTATATCCAATAGCAGCTCGGTGCTTCCTTAGAACCTTCAATAATCTTTCTTCTTCATGCTCTGAAAGGTTAGCACTAATAATAACATAATATATTTTCTTTTCATCAAGATAAGCATATTTCAAAGTGTCTGGCAATTGTTTTAATTCAAACACAGGATCACCTTTAGGTGGAGGAGGACCTCCAAGAGTTTCAATAGGCAGATTGTGTTTAAGCAGAGGACATTGTTCAAAGAAATTTTTATCTATTTCATTTCTTTCATGCATATGTGAATCATTTTCGTGGTCTAGTAAATATTGCTCTAAAGGATAAGTAGGTGGTACATCAATAGAAGCAAGACCAATTAATTCGTCCTTAATAGGCAATTCTTTTTCATGAAGTTTCCTACTAAACTTGGAAAAATTAAACTCATGAGACTCATCACCAAAACTAACACCGATAGTTTGCTGCCGACAATCTATTTGAGCATTAACAGTGTTCAAGAAAGGTCTACCAAAGATAATGGGACAAAAGACATCTTGTGGGGAACCAAGAACAAGAAAATTGGTAGGGTATTTTATTTTCCTGCACAAGACCTCAACTTCTCTAACAATCCCAATTGGTGATATAGTATCTCTATTAGCAAGTTTAATAGTGACATCAATATTTTCTATTTCTGCAGGTGCTATGTCATTCATAATTTTTTGGTATAATGAGTAGGGAATAGCACTAACACTAGCACCTATGTCACATAAACCATGATAGCAATGATCTCTTATTTTAACTAAAATAATGGGCACGCCTACAACGGGTCTATGTTTATCCCTTTCATCAAGTTTGGCAATTCTAGCATCCTCTTCATTAAAACAAATAACATGCCCATCTACATTTTCTTCCAAGAGATCCTTTACCATAGCAATATTAGGCTCTACTTTAGTTTGCTCATCTGGTTTAGGTGTTCTAATATAACTTTTGTTAACCACAGTTGAAACTTTAGCTTGTTCCTTTATCCTAACAGAGAAGGGTGGTTTCTCAATATAAGGAGAAGGAACAACTGGATCAACATGATAAAGTATAGTTTCTTCTTTAACATGTACTGGTTCCTTAATTTCTTCTTTAATAGGTGGGTGATATTTAAACCACATCTGTTTAGGGAGATCAACATGAGCGGCGAAAGATTCACAAAAGGAGGCTACTATCTTAGAGTCAAGTCCATATTTAGTACTAAACTTTTGAAAAGCATTAGTGTCCACCAAAGATTTAACACAATCATACTTAAGTTTTATACCTGACTCTTTACCTTCGTCGAGTTCCCAATCTTCAGAGTTGCATTTAATACTTTCCATAAGATACCACCGGAATTCAATAGTTTTCTCAATAAAAGAACCATCACAAGAAGAATCCAGCATGGTTTGATCATCACGAGAAAGCCGAGCATAAAAGTTCTGGATAATAATTTCTCTTGAGAGATCATGATTGGGGCATGAATATAACATTGACTTAAGCCTCCCCCAAGATAGAGAAATACTTTCTCCTTCATGAGGCCAAAAATTATATATATAATTCCGATCACGATGAACTAGATGCATATGATAATTTTTTTGGTGGAACTCCATTTTCAATCGATTCCAGTTCCAAGATCCAATATCATTGAATAGCCTATACCATCCTAATTATTTTTCCCTCAAATATAAAGGAAAACCCTTATTCATAACTTTATCCCTGGGTAGACCTGCAAGTTTAAACAATCCACAAATTTGTTCCACACTGCATATCAGGATGTTCGGTTCCATCTCCTGCATAAGGATTAGTTAGCAGTTGTTCTATCATACCCGAAGGGATTTCATATTCAATATTTTCAGTAGGTGCAGAGGGTTGAGGGGTAGCTAATTGTGGTTCCGGTTGAGGTGAAAATACCCTAAACAAACCCCTCAAAGGATTGTTCTCCATAGTAACAAGTGACAATAAATTTCAGCACACTATATGAATGTTTCTATACCAATTTCCACTTACTAGAAGCGCTTCACTCCCCGGCAACGGTGCTAGAAAATAGCCTTGATGACCCACAAGTATAGGGGATCAATTGTAGATCTTTTTGATCAGTAAGAGTGTCGAACCCAACGAGGAGCAGAAGGAAATGATAAGTAGTTTTCAGTAAGGTAGTGTGTGCAAGTGCTGAAATTGTAAGTAGCGAGTAGTTTGATAGCAAGGTAATTTGTAACGAGCAAGTAACACTAATTGTAACAAGTATGCAGAAAGGTATCCCAATCCTTTTGAGGCAAAGGACAGGCCAAGACGGTCTCTTATGGTGAGCAAAGCGTTCTTGAGGGTACACGGGAATTTCATCTAGTCACTTTCATCATGCTGGTTTGATTTGTGTTCGCTACTTTGATAATTTGATATGTGGGTGGACCGGTGCTTTGGTGCTGTTCTTACTTGAACAAACCTCCTACTTATGATTGACCCTCTCGCAAGCATCCCCAACTACGAGAAAAGTATTAAGAATAAATTCTAACCATAGCATTAAACTATAGGATCCAATCGGTCCCTTACGGAATAGTGCATAAACTGGGGTTTAAGTTTCTGTCACTCTCGCAGCCCACCATCTATTTACTACTCCACAATGCATTCCCTTAGGCCCGAATATGGTAAAGTGTCATGTAGTCGACGTTCACATGACACCACTAAGGGAATCACAACATACATACTATCAAAATATCGAACACATATCAAATTCACATGATTACTTGCAACATGATTTCTCCCGTGACCTCAAGAACAAAGGTAACTACTCACAAGTGATGAACATGCTAAAGATCAGAGGTGTATCAATATGCATAATGGATCTGGACATATAATCCTCCACCAAATAAACCATATAGTAATCAACTACAAGATGTAATCAACACTACTAGTCACCCCATAGCAACAATCTATAGTTCCGGTAACAAGATTGAATACAAGAGATGAACTAGGGTTTGAGATGAGATGGTGCTGGTGAAGATATTGATGGAGATTGCCCTCCCCAAGAAAGGAGAGTAGTTGGTGATGATGATGATGATGATTTCCCCCTCCGGGAGGGAAGTTCCCCCGGCAGAATCGCTCCGCCGGAGGGCAAAAGTGCTCATGCCCAAGTTCCGCCTCGAGAAGGCGGTGCTTCGTCCCGAAAGTATTCTCCTTATTTTTTCTAGGTCAAAGTCACTTATATACCAGAAGATGGGCACCAGAGGTGGGCCGAGGAGGCCACAATCCACCAGGGCGCGCCAGGGGGCTTGGCGCGCCCAGGTGGGTTGTGCCCACCTGGTGCCCCCCCTCTAGTGTTTATTGGCTCCAATATTCCTTAAATATACTAGAAATAAAATTCCCGTGGAGTTTCATCTCACTTGGAGTTGTGCAGAATAGGTGGACTGACGTAGCTTTTTCAGGTCCAGATTTCCAGCTGCCGGAATTCTCCCTCATGGTGTGTTCCTTGCAAATTATGAGAGAAAAGGCATTAGAATTACTCCAAAAAGCATTATTATGGATAAAAACATTGTAAATATCAGTAAGAAAACATGATGCAAAATGGACGTATGAGCCCACTCCTTCGGCCACCAGCCAACCTGCGCAACCATGGTGGTGGGCACCTCCAGCCTCTGAGTAGCCACACCAAGACAACCACAACCTCCATCGGCTCCCTACATCATGCACAACCACTGCCATATCTCACCGCGAGTAGCCGCCAGATATACGAATAAAGCACAACCATGGTTATATAGTATAGAAACAATTTTTGAGACTAATATATGCATATGTTGTTCAAGAATCTTGTCCAAGTACATTTGCTAATTTTACCCAAACAATTTAAAGTAACGTCACACTATAATTTGCACTCCGAGAATCAAATATGGGTTAGAGCATCTCTAACCAATCCCCTATAATTTATAAGAGGAAACGTCTATGAATCCTGTAGAGGAGTACATTAGCTCCTTTTAAAAAGTGTCGATTTTGTCAGATCCCCTACATTTAACTCCCTAGTTTTTTTTAACAAAAATTCCTTTTATTTTGGTCTGTCGAGTTAAACTTTACTACTACACATTTAAATAGAAACACAACTTCCTTAACTACTCCTACCAATCTGATCAATGCCTTCCCCATCTCCTCAATTTTGGCTTCTCGATTTTGCATGCTTCTTTCTTCTCTTCCTCCTTAAACTTGGACATTTGCATCCTATCTGGTCTCATCTCTAGAAATTAGTGCAACAACATCTAGCAGATTTCTCCCTACCAATAGATCAATGTACTCTTCCTCTCAATGCCAAAACTTGCATTTGTCCTACATAATTTTTTAATAAAACAATTAGTTAATTAGGATAAATCCAAAGAATATTCGTACAAAATGGCACTCATTATGTTATTTTTGCACTTGTAGAAAACCCATCCGGGATGTTTCTGCGTGCTTAAAATGAGGCGCGGCACCAACCACCAGCAGTGGTCACACTTGATGACCGGTAGAGGCTTGCCGATAACCTACTATGCGAGGTTTGAGCCCGACAAACATGGATGTGCCAACTGTCGGTCGATGGGTGAGATGCGAGCGACGAGAGGAGGAGGACAAACTAAAAGTGCGACTAATCACTGGGTGGTTTTGGTAATTAATAACAACATGTATGTCATTGATCTAATGCTCATTGCTAATAGATTTCATAAAAGATCAAAGATTGGCATGATAAGGACTAATGGATGTGGACCACTCAAAATGTCAAGGACAAGAATTGGCAACTCCAAGACTCTACATTTGATCCAAGATAACATTGAGCCCCTTAGTGTTGGTACAACAAACCTTGGGTCCGTTGCCCTAACTGTGCACAGGCACGGGTGCAAGGTTGAAAAACAAACCCAAGTTAGAGTACAAGGAACCAAGAGGTTTGAGTGTAGGATCGAAAGTATGTCTAGAGGGGGGGGGGTGATTAGACTACTTGACCAAATAATAAATCTAGCCTTTTCCCAATTTTAATTCTTGGCAAATTTTAGCAACTTAGCACAAGTGAAGAAATCAACCTACACATGCAATTCTAAGAGTATAGCAGCGGAATGTAAAACAATTGCATATGAAGGTAAAGGGAGGAGTTTGAGGGAGATTTTTTATGCGTGGTTCCAATAAGTAGTTCTATCGTATATCCATGTTGATGGAGACTTCAACCCACGGAGGGTAATGGTAGCGCGAGTCCACGGAGGGCTCCACCCACGAAGGGTCCACGAAGAAGCAACCTTATCTATCCCACCATGGCCATCGCCCACGAAGGACTTGCCTCACTAGGGTAGATCTTCATGAAGTAGGCGATCTCCTTGCCCGTACAAACTCCTTGGTTCAACTCCACAATCTTGTCGGAGGCTCCGAAGTGACACCTAACCAATCTAGGAGACACCACTCTCCAAAAGGTAGTAGACGGTGTGTTGATGATGAACTCCTTGCTCTTGTGCTTCAAATGATAGTGTCCCCAACACTCAACTCTCTCTCACAGATTTGGATTTGGTGGAAAGATGATTTGAGTGGAAAGCAACTTGGGGAAGGCTAGAGATCAAGATTCATATGGTAGGAATGGAATATCTTGGTCTCAACACATGAGTAGGTGGTTCTCACTTAGAACAATGAGTAATGGAAGTGTAGGTATGTTCTGATGGCTCTCTCCACGAATGAAGAGTGGGTGGAGGGGTATATATAGCCTCCACACAAAATCTAACCGTTAAACACAATTTACCAAACTCGGTGGGACCGAATCAGAGAACTCGGTCAGACCAATTTAGTTCATAATGTGACCATTAGGCATTTTGGTGGGACCGATGTGATCAACTCTATAGGACTGATTTCATTAAGGTTAGGGCATAACGTAATCTCGGTGAGACCGATTACACAAACTCGGTAGGACCGATTTTCGTAATAGACTAACCAGAGAGTTGGTCAGCCAAACTCGGTGGGACCGATTCACTCATTTCGGTGAGACCAAAATGTTACGAAGGGGAAACAGAGAGTTTGCGTTGTGAACTCGGTGGGACCGATCGCTCATCTTGGTTGGACCGAAATGTTACGAAGGGAAACAGAGAGTTTGCAATCCCATCTCGGTGAGACCGAGATCCTCTTCGGTGAGACTAGAGTGATTAGGGTTTTGTGGCAGTGGCTATGTCAACTGAACTCGGTGGCGCCGGATAGAAAGTTTCGATGGGGCCGAGTTTGACTTTTTGTTTGGGACATATGTGGATGTGAGAAAGTGGTTGAGGGTTTTGTAGCATATCACTAAGCACTTTGAGCAAGAAACCCATTAAGCAACACCGCATCCCCTTTTAATAGTATTAGTTTTCCTATGGACTCAATGTGATCTTGGTCACTAAAATAGAAAATGTAGAGTCTTGAGCTTGAGCCAATATGTGTCCTTAGCATTTTGAGGGGTCCACATTCCTAGTCCATGCCATGCCAATCATTGAACTTTCTGAAATGATCATCTTGAAAGAGCATTAGTTCAATGAGCTATATGTTGTTAGGAATTACCAAAACCACCCAGGGATAGTTGCACTTTCAATCTCCCCCTTTTTGGTAATTGATGACAACATATAGATCAAAGCTTAGACAAATGATAATAAGATTTAAATACACCATCTCTTTGAGAAGTATGTGATAAGCAAGAGCTCCCCCTAGATTTGTGCATTATTTTAAATTTGCGTTTGAATGCAAATGCACAATCGATTAGTAACATGGGTTACTCTTCCATGTCACATACATCTTGGTGGAGCGCTCAAAATGATATAAACTAAAAGCATGCACTCATCACCAAGCAAAGTGAATGATCATATAGGGATATAAGAGATAATATCATCCAAGCAAGCATTAAAGTAGCATATGATCAATCACATGATCAAAGAAGTATCTCACAAACGGACATAGATTATAAATTAAGCACACAATTAAGTTCAACCAAATAGCAAGAGACCAAGAATCAAAACACTCTCTCTCGAAGCCTATGATCTATACTTATTTCTCCCCCTTTGGCAACAAGTTACCAAAAAAGTTTGAAAATGCATAGTGCTGTGCGTCTCTTAGGCTTGATCTTCGGGAGGTGGTGTTGAGAGGACTCTAAGAACGAATGCATTTGTAGATGTAGTTGGAGCTGGTGGAGTGGCTGCTGGAGGTGGCACTGAAGTTGTGGCTGCTAGTGCTGATATTGTAGCTCTAGTATTAGGTACTAGCACTGCAGCAGATCTCTGACCTTTAGGCACTCTCTGAAAGGCATCTGTGGTAGCCTGCCCTTTCCTCTCCTCTGCTTCCTCCTGGAGCTGCTCAACTGTACTCTGTATCTCAGTCACTTTCAGATCAAGACCATAGAACTTTGTTTCAATGATTCGCTCCAAGCTCTCCTGGTTTTGAGTCAGGGTGGCCAAGCCCTTCTCAATCATCAAAGTTGCTTGAATCAGATATGCCATTTGATCTTGCTTTGACTTGAGGGACACTTGAGATGCTTCTTCAACACTTGGCATCTTGGCAGCTTTCTCAGCTCTAGCTTTGGCTCTCTTCTCTTGTGCTTGCACTGATGAAGGTTCATTCTCATCCATCACAACTATGTTTTCCTCAATGTCAGGATATAGGGGTAGATGTTCCTTGTCCAACAAGTGTATGCTTGTGCTCATCTTGGAGTTGATGAGATCCTGAATGTGTGGAGCATACCCACATGATCTCTTCTGATCTGCAGTAGTCCTCTTGATTGTCTCTATAATCAGACTCACCACTTTGAATATTTGAGGGACATAAAAATGTGCAGCAAGTTGATTGAATGTCCTCTGATCATCTTACGATCTCTAGATTTGGGCAACAATGTATGCCTCAAGATTGTGTTGATTGTGGCTAGACTAGACAACAAGAAATGTACAAATCTAAGATGATGTGTCTCCAAAGCTTTATCCGGGATCTCTTTTTACATGTTTGCCATGGAGTTGTGGTCTTGATTCTTCTTGGCATAGACATCCAAGTCATCCTCATGCTCTTTAGGGGCTTTTATCAACTTGGCCCACTCATCAATAGTTGACTGGTACCTTGTACCTTCAGACATCCATACAATTCTACCATCAGGATAAAAGTGAGCTGTAGAGTAGAATTGCATGATGAGTTCATCATTCCATTTTGTCAACTTTTGTGCCACAAGCTTGTCAACACCACAAGCCTTGAAGTTGTTATATACACCTGTGAAGTGATCTTCATTGTTCTTGATGTATTCCCAATCAACCCATCTCATATCACACACTATGGGCTTCTTGTCAAGCGGAAATGTCTCATAGAAGTCTTGCTGTTCTTTGGTATGAAATATGTAGTCCACAGCAGTCCTTCTCCTCACAGCATATGGGTCACTTTGTCTCCATCTTCTGAGACCTGCATCCTTCCTCAACTTCATGTCCTCAGCAACAATATGAGTATTATCATGATCAAGGATCTTGGGCTTGAGTTTTCTGAGCACTTGGACCCCAACATCTTCATCAATCTCAGGCACTGGGGCCTTGTTCTTTTCTGCAGCTGGAATATTCCTTGTGCTTCTCTTGGGTGCAGACTTGGTGGCTTGAGCATCAACTTTGGGGGCAGTGTTGGGCTTTGAAGGAGCAGCCCCAGACTTGATTGAATCTCCCGTAAGCTTCTGAGCTTTGGATGCTGGTGCAACATCCTCTTCCTCTTCTTCTTCAGCTTCATCATCATCATCCCCTCTTATGGATGGCTTGCCAATCACTCTGGCTGTGGTTTTCCTAGCTCTCTTCTTTGTTCCTCCTGGCTCATCATCTCTGGTTTCAAGAGTAAACACCATTGTCTCTTGAGTAGAGGCTCTGGCCTTTGACATTGGAGCTCTTTTGGTAGGTGCCTTCTTGTTAAAACCTGGCTTTGTTACAGCAGCTATGCCATAATCTTTCCTGAGCACCTTCTTCTTTGAAGTGGCCTCATCAGCCACAAAGTCCTCACCCCAGTGTCAAAAGTTTTCTTCTTTCTTGTCTTGGTAGCAGCCTTAGGCAGGTTGCTAGGTGTGCTCCTGCTACCCTCATCAGAGCTGCTAGAGGGACTAGTGCCCTCACTCATGTGAACTTGCTCCTCAAACATGTTCTGGCTGTCACTCTAGTCAGCCATCTTCGCAATCACACTGAATAGATGTAGATGAGGTAGAGTGGAAAAGCATCACAAAGGGCAGA
This sequence comes from Secale cereale, assembly GCA_902687465.1. Lineage (NCBI taxonomy): Eukaryota > Viridiplantae > Streptophyta > Magnoliopsida > Poales > Poaceae > Secale > Secale cereale. Next base: position 161,938,136 of record LR738709.1, read on the forward strand.
GTTTTTGCAAAACAGATGACTCAAAAACTTATTTTTAGTTCTCTACAGAAATCATTTCAGAGCTACCTCTTTGTTAAACTCGGTGATACCGAAGCAATTCTGGAACCTAAACTAGTGAACTCGGTTAGACCGAGTCATAGTTCGGTGGCACCGAGATTGCTAGGGTTTCACAGAGAGATGAACTCGGTCGCACCGATTTGCAATTTTCGGTCAGACCGAAAAGTGCAAGTGCAATGGCCTAAGCCAAATCGGTGAGACCAATATCTACAACTCGGTCAGTCTGAGATGAGTCGGCGTCCTGGGAATGGGGGTACCCAGACTTGCCTGCCTGTGGCCCAGGGCGTGGCTCACAAGGTGGCCTGGTACGGCCCAGCACCTTCAGCAATCACTCAAGACCCTCGCGAGGGGCCAAGCCTCACGAGGGGGACGACACCAGGCATCGCCTGGGGCGGCCTCGCCAGGACGGCTCATGAGGATCGGAGATATCGAGGCAAGAGGCACCTCACGAGGTCCTCGTGCCATGAGCAGTGACGACCGTTGCTAGGCGGGCGCCAGCGGGCGTAGAGTGCTAGTTTCCTCTATGGTGCTAAAGGAGCAGGTGCAGGCGAGGAGTCCCGAGGCGTCAGGCAAAGGTTTCCATATCGGTGCAACGAGACCAGGACCAGCTGGACGGCAATACAGAGGTCATCGCGGAGCCCACGGCGGCGTCACAACTAGAGCCTTTGGCAGGCGAAGACCACCTTTTGTCAGGATAGCTTGTACTAGTTGTCCCCTTTCAAATTTGGCCGTTGTGGGATTCCTTCCCGCTTAATATTGGGTAAGAGGACCCTGGCCACTATAAATAGGGCTTAGCCACCATCATAGAGGGGATCGGATCATCGAGACATCTCACACACCACAAGCTCAGCCGAGCTCGAGAACACCTCTCCTTAGGAGGCAGTTCACCCATGTACTAGTTCTTCCTCGGCCTACAAGGCAATCCACCACACCAAACTGGATTAGGGTGTTACCCCACAACGGTGGCCCGAACCAGTATAAATCTCGTGCCTCTTGTTCATCAGATCTAACGAGCTAGATCTAGAGCTGTTGAGTAGGTGAGCTAGGGCGGAAGGAGAGATCTTCGTGTGAACCCCAGAGTTCGAACCTTAAGGGTTTTGCCGGAACCCAAGATCCGACATTTAGCGCGCCAGGTAGGGGGTGTGTCGAAGTTTTCTCCCCCTTCGTCCCACTCTCCGCTCATCAAGTTCTCATGGCGGGCGTCCCACCTCCGACGGGCTTGGTGGCCGCACGCGGCGGCGCTCCTAGCCACCGGGCCTTCGGTACAGTGGCCACCCAAGTTCAGGCCGAATCTTCCGCCGCGCTGCGATGGGGCAGCCGACCTGCTTGTCTTCCTCCAGGCCTACGAGGAGGCCATCTCGGCGGCCAGCGGCGATGACAAGGTCATGGCCAGCTAGCTCCCCATGGCACTCAACGGCGTGCCACAGGTCTAGTTTTTCAGCTTGCCAGAGTTATCCGTGGTGTCCTGGGAAGAGCTGCGCGGCCTCTTCCTCACGCGCTTCGGGGCTTCGGCGCCCCACGCCGTCGCGGCCCTCCTCAGCGGCTCCAAGCACCACCCTCCAGCCGACACATCAAGCAGATCTTTCGCCAAACGGGAGTCGCCTCCTTACGCAAGGGGGATCCTCCTAGGTGGGTTGCTCCCAATGCCAACCTCGCCTTCGACTCAGGAGACCACCCCGCCTCCACCGTGGGCTTCGACGCTCTCCCGATGCTCTGCACCCCCACCATCTGCAACCTGGCAGTCACCAAGACCCTCATCGACGGCGGGGCTCGCCTCAATGTGCTCTCGGTGGAAGCTTTCAGCTTGCTCCAAGTGCCAATCGAGCGGCTACGCCCCACCAAGCCCTTCTTTGGGGTCGGCAGCGGTTCTACCAACCCATAGGGTAGATCCACCTCCCGGACACCTTTGGCACCCGAGACAACTACCGCACCGAGCTGATCGACTTTGATATCGCCCACCGTGACGGGGGACACCAAAGAAGCCCTGGCGGCCCTCAAGCGCGTCTTCCGGACCGTTGCGGTAGCGTGCCCTGCCGAGGAAGCTGCCCTTGGGACCAAGGGGGCTGCCCCCGCTAAGAAGAAGCAACTTTCCTCCCAAGACCAAGACGAGACAAAACAGGTGTCGATGGATGAAGATGATCCGTCAAGCGTCGCCTTCACCATAGGAGCTGGCCTTCCCCCAGCTTAGGAGGAGGCGCTGGTTGGATTCCTCCGTGCGAACAGGGACGTGTTCGCATGGGAACCCAAGGATCTGGCCGGAGTCCCAAGAGAGGTGATTGAGCATCACCTAAATGTATGCCCTAACATGCGCCCCGTGATGCAGAAGGCCAGGGCCAATCCACGAAGAAGCAGTTCTTCATCGTGCAGGAGACTCGTAAGCTAGAGGCGGCGGGTGTCTTCCGCGAAGTCCGGTACCCGGAGTGGCTCGCAAATCCCGTCGTCGTGCCCAAGAAAGGAGGAAAAGAGCGCATGTGCGTCGACTTCACCAACCTCAAGCTTGCTCGCAAGATCCGTTCCCTCTGCCACGCATCAATCAAATCGTCGACTCCACCGTCGAGTGCGACTTGTTGTGTTTCCTGGATGCCTTCTCAGGATACCACCAGATCAAGATGGCGCCGCAAGACATCAAGAAGACTGCCTTCCTCACCCCATGCGGGGTGTACTGCTACACCTCCATGCCGTTTGGGTTACGGAATCAGGAGCAACCTTCCAGCAGTTAATGCACATCGCACTGGGAAAGCAGCTCGAGAGGAACGCTGAGGCGTATGTGGACGACATCGTAGCAAAATCTCAGGAGGCCTCAACCCTTATCATAGATTTGGAAGAGACTTTTGCCAACCTACGCAAGGTAGACCTGCAGCTCAACGCGGAGAAGTGCGTGTTCGGAGTCCCTTCAGGCAAGCTCTTGGGCTTCCTCGTGTCGCACTAAGGAATCGAGGCAAACCCCGAGAAGGTCAAGGCCATAGAAAAGATGAGTCCACCCAAGAACCTCAAGGAGATGCAGAAGCTGGCTGGCTATGTAACGTTGCTGGGGCGTTTCATCTCCAAGCTAGGGGGGAGAGCCCTCCACTTCTTCAAGCTGATGAAAAGGAAGGGCCCGTTCGAATGGACCCCTGAGGCTGATGCATCATTCGAAGACCTCAAGAGATACCTCACCAGCCCTCCAGTGATGGTGGCGCCTATCAGGACTGGTTTTTCAGTAAAATAATTACCGAGCGACCGACCTTTTTATCACACCAGCACAGAAGAATACTTCTTACTGGTAGACAAATCCTTGATACAGAATTCCAGAGTACTGAATATTATACATGGTTGAGCAGAGGTTGCTCAACAATTTATTACAAGCACGCCGATATGATACATAAAGGCGGATATGACACAATGGTAGGGTGGCATACTACTAGCTCGTAATAAAAAGGGTGGTGGATATATCATAGTGTGTGGGTGGCGTGACTCCACTATCTTACAGTTCATCGAGTGTCGGAGTGAGACCCGATGAATTTATTTGGTGGATGGCGGAAGCGGTTATATAACAGTGATCAACTCCAAGATCGCAAGAGACTGACTGGGACTCCACTAGACGTCGGACTCGCTATCAAACTCTTCATCCATGAGATCGCCTTCGTCAACATCTGGCCAAATCAACAAGCCAGGTGAGTACTTTGAATGTACTCGCAAGACAGTTCGGACATAAGATATAATAAATGCAAACATGATGCATAAGAGTATTCTAGCAAAATGTAAACGAATAATAAAATTTCTGTACTTCAAGTAAGGATAGAAGTCGGGCGGTAATCCTCCCGAAATCCATAAAATAAATAAAAGAAAACCAAACGAGTGTCTGAGTGACGCCTCGTGAGGAAAATGAGTAAAAACATGCCACAGTCGGACGTCTGGGCAACGTCACATATAGGGCTTATAATGAAAATAAATAACAAGAATGCCACAGTCGAACGTCTGAGCGACGTCACACAAAGGGCTTATAATGAAAATATATAACAAGAATGCCACAGTCGGACGTCTGAGCGACATCACATAAAGGGATTATAAGGAAAAATAAATAACAAGAATGCCACAGTTGGACGTCTGAGCGACATCACATAAAGGGCTTATAAGGAAAAATAAATAACAAGAACGCCACAGTCAGACGTCTAAGCGACATCACATAAAGGGCTTATAAATAAAAAGAATGCCACAGTCGGACGTCTGAGCGACATCACATAAAGGGCTTATATAAACAATGGTATAACGGTGAAATACTTCAGGAAGTAAATAAGTATAGAGATAACTGGTTAGTTCATCTACCCAAAATGAACTTGACAAAAATCACCATTCTTGTTATCATCATAAAAATACTAGAGACAGTTACCGGGGTTGATATGAAGATTGACTCTAGGCCATAAACATGGCTACTCGGAAGATTTGACTCTGCAGAGCTTGTACTCTTAAATCACAGCCAACGGATTCCACTAGCCACAAGGACTAGTTCCGTCTACGGTGTTTTAGCAGAAACACAACTGACCAGTACACACCCATTTCACATCCTGCTATCCGGAATCACCCGTGACAACATTCACGAAAAGCTTTAAGACGGGAAGGCTACAACCTCGAATAGCATGGGATCAAATTTATATATGCGCGCTCTAAGGGGTGCCCCCCTCTCGGTCCCAACCGGAAACACCCATGCCCCCTGACCGGATGATGGGCTTTAATCCAGGGCCATGGAACCCTCATCCTGGCCCCTCTACTTGGTGTGTACTCGGAAAGAGGTTTGCAACTGACTAAACCGTAATCTTAACAGACGGCATATGACAGTACCAAAAGGAGACGAACGGAATCATGACTCGATCCACGTGATACTAGAATCAACCATTGACTGGCATGCTTCAACAATACCAGTACACGACCCATCATGTCACCACATGACCGGGGTGTTTCAATCAACATTCGGGTTCACCCGAAGCATGCTTGCATGAAATATAATCATCTACACATGCTTATATGACCATGCTATGAAGAAGAACTACTCAAGCAAACATGCAACACACTCATCATATCAAAGGTTCAAACATGCTTGCCTGGTTGGGAGTAGTCGGAGTCTAACTCGGTGAAGTTCGCGGCTCCGTCACGTCCTTCGGCATCTACGTATTTCAAACAAAACGAATACTAACATAAATACCGCGCGTGCAAAAAAGTTGCTCCAAATATTTTTCAAATAAATATGACAAAAAACTAGACAGAAAACTAAAGAGGACAGAAAAGGAATCAACTCAAAATCACTTTTTGATTAAAAGTTATTCAAGTTTCTGTCCAGGGACTTGTCTGTAATGAAACAGAAAGTTTCCAGGGGCTAGAATAGAAAACAAAAAAGCGAACCGGTAGGCAGTACGCCAGCCGAATAGGAAGACGTACTTTGCCCGAAGGCGCTTTCTAGAAAAATGTTTTGGAGGGAAAAGAGAGGCTGACGAGGGGGTCCCACTCGTCAGGTTTAAAAACAGAAACAGAGCCGCGCCGGCGCCAGAAGGCCGCGGTGGTCGCCGGCGCCGATCCACGACGAGGTAGGGGGAGGGAGTGGCACCTGCAGGTTCCTGGTTTTCTTCCATGTCGGTGGGTGGTGGAGTTGAGTGTTGGCGAGCTCCTCGTCGATGGCAACCCTGTCTCCGGCGGACGGCGGCTCGGGTGGTCGTGGGCCTCGTCAGAGGGAGCTTCTAGGGTCAAATTGGAGTGGGGGTTAGACTCAAGTAGATGCCAGGAGGCTACAAACGAGTCCAGGGCGGTGGAGGAGCTCTCACCAGAGTGGATGCTGCTGGAGCCCGAGGCGGACGGAGGTGGCCGGAGTTGAGGAAGAAGGGCACCTCGAGGCTCTTCTAGTGGCTGGGCGTGGTCTAGTGAGGTGGTGGAGGTGTGCGGGGTCGAGAGTGAGCTCGGAGGTGCTATATATAGCCGGCCCGAGGCGGTTGCCGTGAACGGGATAAGTCCGGTGATCGATTACGGCGGCGCTGTGGCTGGACGGTTGGTTTAGGAGCTTGAGCATCGACTAGGAGGTGTACTGGCTGCATTTCAATGCATAACTCAGCAGGGAGGGGTGGTTACGGCTTGTCCCCGACGGAACGGCCGTGCGGCATGTCGGCGGAAGAGAGCACGCCCTGTGCGTGCCAGGCCACGACGATGGTGCTGCAGGCGTGCGCTGGCGGTGGAGAAGGCCACGCGGAGCCCCCAGGCGACTTGGGCGGTGCAAAACGGCGTTGTGCCGCAGGGTGCCTCCTGTCGGCCGCCACAGGAGGTTCTGCCGCCGCGGAAGACGCCGATGTGTGCGGGCCAGGGCGCCATCGACGCCAAGAACCAGCCAAGCACGCATGCGGCGCTCTGTATAAGAGAGAGGTGCAGTGCAGCATCGAGCCAAAGTGGCACTGGTGAGATTGACGATTGCTGACTGACGAAACTGCACTGTCGCCTGCAAAGTTCAGTTAACTTTTCTGAAACTGACAGAAACAGTGCACGCCAGGTGTTTGACGAAATGATTTTGGCATGTGGAAAATCTTGCTGGAGCTTATATTTGGTGGAGTGGCCTCTTGATGCATCTAGAGGCTGCCTGAATTTTCACAGAATTTTTGGAAGAAGGAAAATATGAATTTCACCAAAATTTGCAAATCATGTCCAAACTTGCAGTAAGTAAAATTTGAAAATTTTGAACTGTGGACCAGTGAAACAAGATGGATCCAGGTTGTGGGTACTAAGGACTATCCAGGGGAGTTGGTTTGGAATCAAATATCAAAATGAACATGGTGGTTTCTTTGTAAATCACCATAGTTCATTTCAATGGACAAAAATTGTTTTTGATGCAAATTAAATAGAAGAAAAATTCCAATAAGGTTGAAACTTGCTATAATTGATGAGAGACTTGTTTTAAGGTGAAGAGGGTGTCTTGAAGAGAAATATTTTTATTGGGTGTCATGGCAAGAGAAAAGTTGGAGAGGAAGACAAGCCCAAGGTTATTCCTATGATGGTTAATCAAGAAGGGAAAAGAATCAAACAAACCCCTTTAAAAATCAACTTGTGTTTGAGCTAACACAAGAATAAAACCTTCAAGACCAAAAATCAAGCTTGAGAAGAGCACACAAACTTCGGTCAGAAAAGATTTTAGAAGGGTTTTCAAGAGAAGATCAAATATACCCCTTCCAAAAGACCAAAAGTTTGGAAGAAAAACAAATCCAAAATTTGGAGTGTTACAGCGCCCAAGCCTCAAGAGCCATTGGTACTTTACCTGGCTGCGACGCCACATTCAGCTAGTGCGGCACTGGTGGCTATTCGAGAGGAGCATCAAGACAAGACCCTGCAGCCCAAGGAGGGCACTCCCGAGGTCCCGACAGGGCCGGAAGATGGTCGTGACATACAAGCCGATCACTCTGAGGCTGCCCCAACCCACGACCAAACTCCCGGGACACCTTCCCATATCACACAGCCGCAGGAGAGTCCGGACTCCATCCTCGTCGAGCACCCAGTATATTTCGTCAGCACGGTGCTCTGTGATGCCCGAGCACGCTACCCCATACCGTAGAAGCTCTTGCTTGCGCTCCTCGTTGCTTCACGTAAGGTGCGTCACTACTTCCAAGGCCACCCCATCAAGGTCCTCTCAGCTTACCCCCTAGAAAGGGTACTCCAGAGCCCAAACACGGCAGGAAGGGTCGCAGAATGGAATATAGAGCTGCAGGCATTCCAGCTAGAGTTCAGCACCACCAGAGTCATCAAGGGGGCCGCGCTTGCTGACTTCATGGCGGAATGGACCGACTCCCCAGGACCTGAAGCGAGCACAAACCAGTCCCTCTTACCAGGAAGCAAAGCACCTGATGGCTGGGTCATGTACTTCAACGGCGCGTTCACTCGCCAGGGCGCTGGGGCAGGGGCTGTGCTCATCTCACCCGCTCAAGACAAGCTCTACTACGTCGTGCAACTCTGCTTTCAGCCAGGTGATAAGGTCTCCAACAACATCACAGAATACAAGGGCCTCATCGCCGGCCTTAGAGCGGCGATAGCCCTGGAGGTGAAACGCCTCGTCATCAGAGGTGACTCCCAGCTCCTCGTCAACTTCTCCAACAAGGTGTACGAGCCAAGGGACGCGCATATGGAGGCATATATCACAGAGGTATGCAAGATGGAGAAGCAGTTCTTGGGCCTGGAGCTGGAGCACGTGCCTGCGGCACCATAAGGAGGCCGACGACATCGCCAAGAAAGCATCCAGGAGGCTGCCCCAGGCGCCCGACGCCTTCGAGGAAGGCTCCTAAGGCCCTCGGAGTCACCCCCGCGGGAAGGGCCGACGAAGCCTCAGCAAGAACTCCCCCAGCCGCCGACCTCGGGAGCCCCGGCCTGTAGCCCGGCCTCAAGAGCTCGCTTGCTCCTGGCGCTCGAGCCTCAGGAGGGGTGCTGGATCAAAGAATTCAAGTCATACCTGGTGCGAGGAGTGTTGCCGGAAAAGGAAGAAGATGTCGAGTGCGTACCCCGGAAGGCCACGGCATACTGCATCCAGGACAGTGAGCTTTACAGGAGACGACCAAATGACGTTTCTTTGCGATGCATCTCCAGGAAGCAGGGAGGCGAGCTGCTAGCTGACATCCACGCCACGGACTACAGGCATCACTCATCATCACACACCTTGGTCGGCAAGGTGTTCCGCAGTGGTTTCTACTGGCCCATGGCAGTTAGCGACACCGCCGAGCTGGTAAAGTCTTGCAAGGCTTGCCAGTTCCGCGCCAAGCAGATCCACAAACCGGCTCAAGGCTTGCAAACCATCCCACTCTCCTGGCCGTTCACGGTCTTCGGCTATCGGTACCTTTAAATCGCCATCGACAAGTTCACCAAGTGGGTTGAGGTGGAGGCAGTCCAAACCATCCCGGCCGGCTCTGTAGTCAAGTTCATCAAGGGCCTCTTAAACCGGTTCGGGTTCCCTAACCGAATCATCACCGACAACGGCTCACAGTTCACCAGTAACCTTTTTAAGACATATTGTGCTAACCTTGGAATGCAGATCTGCTACGCCTCTGTAGCGCACCCTAGGAGCAATGGCTAGGCTGAGCGCGCCAACGCGGAGGTCCTGAGGGGTCTCAAGACCAGGACCTTCAAGAAGAAGCTCGAAGGCTGCGGAAGAGGATGGCACGGCGAGCTCCCATCTGTGTTGTGGTCCATCCGCACCACTGCCACCAAACCAACGGGCGAGACCCCATTATTCCTCGTCTATGGAGCAGAGGCGGTCCTCCCTCACGAGGTCAGGCACCGGTCACCACGGGTCATGGCATTTGACGAGGCACAACAAGGCGCCGTGCAGGGGACAGACCACGTGCTGGGGGAGGAGCGCTGGTGCGACACTTCACTCCGAGCAGCAAGATACCAGCACGCATTGCGGCGGTACCATTGCCGCAAAATTCGCCCCAGGACGCTTGAGGTAGGTGACCTCATTTTAAGGAGAGTCCTCTCCAGAGAAGGACTGCACAAGCTCTCGCCCATGTGGGAAGGGCCATTCAACATCACCCACGTCTCCAGACCCGGCGCTGTGCGCCAGGAAACAAGAGACGACATCCTTGTCCTGAACGCATGGAATATTCGGCACCTCCGGAGGTTCTATCCGTGAAACAAGGCCCTTGCGTCTGAGAAGACTAGGCTCCATGCCTATGAGGAACAAGTCCCTTGCGCCTGAGAAGAGTAGGCTGCGTGCCTACGAGGAACAAGGCCCTTGCGCCTGACAAGACTAGGCTCCGTGCCTGCGAGGAACAAGACCCGTGCGCCTGTGAAGACTAGGCTCCGTGCCTGCGAGGAACAAGGCCCTTGCACCTGAGAAGACTAGGCTCCGTGCCTGTGAGGAGCAAGGCCCTTGCGCCTGAGAAGACTAGGCTCCGTGCCTGCAAGGAACAAGGCCCTTGCGCCTGAGAAGACTAGGCTCCGTGTCTGGGAGGAACAAGGCCCTTGCGCCTGAGAAGACTAGGCTCCGTGTCTGCGAGGAACAAGGCCCTTGCGCCTGAGAAGACTAGGCTCCGTGCCTGCAAGGTATAAGGCCCTTGCGCCTCAGAAGACTAGGCTCCGTGCCTGCGAGGAACAAGGCCCTTGCGCCTGAGAAGCCAAGGCCTGGTGCTTGTGAAGCAAGGCTTCGGCCTGTGAAGATCTCTGCTCGTGACACTCTCACGTAATAATGAGTGGGGCTGTACACGCCCCGGAGTCTCCGAAGAGCCGCCCTCAGGCCTCGGGGGTTCCCTCCCACAGCCTAGTGGCAGCACTTAGCTCCACGCTGGTGACAAGACTGGATTAGGTGCCGGACGCGGCCGTTCATTTGCTTTCTAGAGTTGGCTGGTTCCTATCTTCTCCCTTTTAATGGATGTTGAAGGTTCTGGTATTCCTCAATTGCTTGATTTTGATCTCCCTCTGCGGTTCTTCTCTCAGATTCCCTGTGGTTCTTCCCCCAGCTTTCGGGCTAGCCCAGGGAGAGCGGCAGTTGCATGGCGCTCTCCCCGGCGCCCCCTCCCCATTAGCCTTCACGAGGTGCCCGAACAGGGGCTCGTAACTGACGCCCCCCATTCTTACGTCCGTGCCCCACGGGTACCGCGACAAGGGGCTGCTGATCACGCTTGACCCATGTCAAAGGCATCGAGCAGTAAAAGATAATAACCTAACGAGTTTTTGCAACCTCAAGAAGGGTCGAACGACACAAGATGAGAGCACTCCCGAGCGCATCAAGATAAGTCTCCTCACCCTAAGGACATGTAAAACATGGATCGCATAGCAATAGGCAGGAACACTATGCATGGTGCTAAATGTCATGAAGCCACAGTTTGTTACATGCCCCCTAGGGCTCCATGCTTGTTTGATCAAACGATGCAGGACAAAATAAGTGAGACTAAGAATGGATGACAGTGACCCTCGGGGCATGGTTGCTCGCGAGGACCTATGCCTCGAGCTCAGGCAGAGCCCTCTTCACGCTTCACCCGAGCGTGACGAGGAGACGACCCATTGCCGCCCTACAGGAGGGCGCGGAGGTGTGGCGGCTGGTCATTGCCACCGCTGCTGGAGCTGCCGCTGAAGGAGGAGCCGCCGTAGCTGGACAAGCTGCTGCCATTGCCCAGGCCAAGCACCTCGCCACCACCGTTGTCCCCGGGGCAACACTCAGCGCGACGCCCATCTTCTCCAAACACCGTTTCGAAGAGGGACGATTCGTCGCCGGACTTGAAGTGAAGGGTGCATCAGCCGCCCAAACCACGCGCGCGGACGAACATCTGCCAGCCTCGGGCCAAAGCCACAACACCCGAGGCGGAGACCTCCACCATGACCCACGACGCCCTGCTGCAACAACCATCCGCCTGCAGCCAAAAGCTGCCGGAGCTCGCATCAAGGAGTTCGTCGGCCAAGGAGCACGGGAGCAGGAGCCAGGTGCCGACTGGGCTCTCCGACCACACGATGAACTCGAACGCCGCCTCTGCCAGGTGGGAATGCGGCTGGGGAGGTCTGACAACCCCAGAGCGCCCCCCTCCGTTCACCGGATCACCAACGCCACGACGGCCCCCGCCACTTAAAGGACCGTCGCCGCGGCTACCAAGGGCGGCTACGGGCGCAGTGGGCACTAAAAAAAAACACTTCCGTGATGATACGTGTTGGTCACAGTAGGTCATGTTTTCTGTCATGCATGTACATCCATGACAATTTTATGACAAAATCAAGATAGTCATACATGTGCTGTCGTAGAAGTGTTCCATGACATTACCAAAATTATCATCACGGAAGTGTCCACTTCAATGATGATAAATCGCGCGTCACAGAAGTGCTTTCGTCAAGGGTGACCGACACGTGGCATCCATCGTAACGGAACACCATTAAGCTATCGGGTCCGGTTTTGGATTCGATAACCCGTTAACAGCCCCGACCAATGGGGATTTTCCATGTGTAAAATCATCATTGGCTGGAGGAAACATGTGTCGGCTCACCGTTGGGACAGATGTCATCCACTCATTGGACCCAAAGCGCCTATGATACGTCGACACGTGGCACGACCCAAGAGAGGCCCATTCCTGTGAAAAGGCCGGCCCGTTTGACTTGGTCAAAAGGTGGCAGGACGCCCCATGGCAAGCCTATTAACGGCATGTTCGCATATAGCCCATTTACAGCCCGCTAACCTAGGGCCGGTTTATGGCCTATCCGAATTCGGTCCAGTAGCGCCATCTGGGCCGTCCAATATAATTCCAGACCGTTTTAACTTTCGGCCCATGTATGGCCCATGATGTCTTTTAGCCCATATGAGGCCCTTAGTAACCCTCGGCCCATTAACGGCCCATGGTAAAACTAGCCCGTAATGAACAATGTATCACTTTATACCCATTAATGGCCCATTATATTAAAAAACAAGCCTGTTAATGGCTTGTTCGCATATAGCCTATTTATAGCCCGCTAACCCAGGGCCCGTTTACGACCTATCCGAATTAGGCCTGGTAGGGTCATCTGGTTTATCCAATATAATTCCAGCCCATTTTAACTTCCGGCCCATGTATGGCCCATGCCGTCTTTTTGCCCATATGAGGCCCTTAGTAACCCTCGGCCCATCAATGTCCCGTGGTAAAACTGGCCCGTAATGAACAGTGTATCACTTTATACCCATTAACGGCCCATTATTCTGTTAGGCCATTTCCAGCCCTTGTTATCTTTCGGCCTTCTCAGGGCCCATTTATTCTTGGGCTCATTTCCAGCAGTCGTTTACTTTCGGCCAGTTACTGTCGTTTTCTGCTTCTGGGCCAAATACAACCCGTGGTTACAGTCGGCCCGTTAATACGTTGGGCCGTTTTCATAGCGTCATCAAATATGGCCTATTAACGACGGCCTGTTATGGTCGGCCCATGAACGGACGATTTCAACTCTAGCCCATTTACGACCATAATGTGGTCTGTTATTGGCCCATGTTTGGCCAACCGATCATTCGGCCCGTAGAAGGCCCATTGATGATACGTCATGTAGAAGGCCCATTGTGTCTACGCCTGTAACGCCCCGGACACACCCGTCGGTGGTCGTTACTCCTGGCGGGATCTAGACTGGCCTCACATATCAATACTAGTCTTTTCTGCGCACTTTGTCCTCACTCGTGCGCACCCGGGAGCAACTTCCCGGTCGGTCACCCATCTGAAACTACTCCAAGCTGAGCACGCTTAACTTTGGAGTTCTACCCGAATGGGCTCCCGGAAAAGAAGGAATTCCTTATTGATATGAGTAGTCTATCATCCCTAATAAGCCAGGCCATGACATACACCCTCACTCAGAGGAACCGACGTCCTCGTCGGGCCACAGGAACGTTCCCTCTTGGCACAACCGTCTGTGCTTCCAGGACAGCACATGTGCCATGCCGTGTGCCACGACGGGTCACAAACGTCATGCACAACATGACTGCAAACTGTCTGCAAACATCCGTGTAACCGCGAGGGTCGGCTCTGATACCAACTTGTAAAGCCCCGGACACACCCGCCGGTGGTTGTTACTCCTGGCGGGATCTAGACTGGCCTCACATATCAATACTATTCTTTTCTGCGCACTTTGTCCTCACTCGTGCGCACCCGGGAGCAACTTCCCGGTCGGTCACCCATCCTGAAACTACTCCAAGCTGAGCACGCTTAACTTTGGAGTTCTATCTGAATGGGCTCCCGGAAAAGAATGAATTCCCTATTGATATGAGTAGTCTATCATCCCTAATAAGCCAAGCCATCACAAAGCCCCGTAGAAGGCCAATTGTTTCTACGGCTCTTAGAATGCCCATTGTCTCTACGGCCCGTAGGAGGCCCATGTTAACTACAGTAAATATGTAGCCCATTGTTAATGTGACCTAGTTTTAAAAAATAGGTTATTCCGGCCACTAGCAAACCACGGAAAAAGAACTGCACTGACTAAAAGAAAACAAATAAACAAGACAATGGAAATAAATAAGCAAGCAACTTACGCTAGGCTATCACGGCTATTACACATATTACATCCAGTGGGCATCAAAGTTCGCCACAAGTGCAAATATAGGGAACAAAGCAGCATATAAACGCCGTAGCAAAACAAGTCCAGAACTGAAACCACTTCAGAAGAGATCAAAAACAATATGCTGGGTACCCATAATGCTGGCAAAATGCTTAGCAAGCGTATTAACTTTCACTTGTTTGTCGCTTAAATCCTCCAGCACTTGTTGTTGCACCAGAAAGTATGCATCTGAATTCTGCAGGGACTTCCTCAGTCCTTCGGCTTCCTATCGCATAACATTTGATCGATGTCTTTCAACTTGAAGTTGAGACTCAAGAAGCTGAACTGATTCAGGCAGCAAGTTTGAAGACCTGGTGCCAGCAGTAGTAGCCAGTAACTCGAACACTACATCAAGACAGGACTTTGGAGTTGTCTCATTGTCTTCAATATAGTTTTTATCAGCTTTCTTGGAGAAAATAGGGATGTCTCACTATCTTGAACATGATCTGCATTAGTTCCTTTACCATTTCATAACGGGGTATTCTTCTCAAATATTTTATCCACGTTCTAAAGGAGAAACAAACAAACACATCACAGGTTTACAGTGTTGTATATGAAACTCATTTTGGTAAACCAGTTCAGTAGTAAGGTGGATAGGATAACAAAATCAAACAAACATATATATATATATGTAGTATGGTCACTGTATGGTCTATATCATTCTAGTTTATGTTGCCAAATCAAGATAGATACAGTTCGAATCATATCTATTTAAGACAAAGCAGCATAGACAGAATATAAGTGTGGAAAACTACACAGCAATAACATCACTTGTAATGTGCATGGCATGAGAACATAACTGTTTATTCAATTAAAACTGAAATCAACATAGAACAAGTTACAACAGCAAACACGTTAAAGTAACAGGTTTAAAACGTACCTGTTGTGCCATTGGAGTTTCAATTGCATCCTTCAAATTTGAAATTAGTTGGTATGAATAAATACAGTGATGCAAGAGAAAAGTAGTATGAAACATAGCTAAACAACCTGACCTGAGAACAATTCTTTTTCTGCTTTAAGCATTGACTTGGGGTTCGGAGTGGTGGTCCTCGTGCTTTGGGCACTACAGTTGCCTTACTAATTGGCTCGTGTTTGGGTGCTCTGTGGTGGAGACGGTGTTGTGTCAATGGGAACTGGGTTACTATCTGCTGGGGTTGGGGTTAGAAGGGGTTTAGCTAGTTCTCTGTCCAACTGGGTAGGGGTACAATCTGCGTGAGTCTGGGTTATGTGTGGTGGGGCTGGTTCTTGGGCAAGTACAACCGTGGTTCTATCTCCATCGACAGGTAGCACGATCTTTTCGGAAGACCGTGTTTTTACTCCCATAGATACTGCCATAACCCCCTCCAATTGAAATGGCTGATAAAAAAGAAAAGTAATTGAATGTACAAACATTGTAAGATAGACAGGTGCAATGGATAGTAGGAAGAAAACAGGGCATGAAATAATTCACATCTATGTTGTCTAACTGAACAGAATAACATGACATAATTTCAAATATATGATGGCTAATTAAACATGATAGCATGACACAATTTCACATGTATGATGGCTAACTAAACATGATAGAATGACATACTTCAAAATATGATGATTATGTAACCAGGATGACATGATATAACTATACGATGTGTCTATTAAAGTGGTTGGCATGCCATAAATCGCAAACATGCCATCGATGGAAACATGATGGCATGATAATTCACGGATAGAATGACATAATTCAAAATATGATGACTATGTGAACAAGATGAGATGATATAACTATATTATGTCTTTAGAAAATAGGTTGGCATGCCATAATTCAGATACATGCTGTCCATGTAAACACCATGGCATGATATAATTCAAACATATGATTTATATACTAAGGAAGTGAGTAGAGGGCAATCGCATATATGATGTGTCAACTAAGGAGATGGCATTCAATATCGTGTATATGATGTAAAAACTAAGCATTGCAATACAACATATGCATGATATGAGTAATATAACCCTGCCAAGTTTGAGCATACACCTTAGGGGGATAATAGGACTGGTCATCTGCCTCTGAATCCTCCTCTGAAGAGCTATCTGTAACCAGCAACATATCTGCTTCACCAGGTAGCATTGCCTGCTCTGAAGACCTTGTTTTCACTCCAGATTTCTCCATCACCAATTCAAATGGCTGATGCACAGGAAGAGCAGTTGAATATACAAACATTGTCGAGAAAAGCAATGAGAAATACAAAAAAAAGGACGGCAAGATAAAATTCACATATATGACGCCTGGCTAAACAACATGGCATTGCCTAATTCACATATATAATGCCTTGCAACAAGATATCATTGCATAATTCAAATATATAATGTCTTGCAAAAAGATGGCATTGCATAATTCACATATATGGTAATTAGACACTAAACAGGTGGCATTAACACAAATCATGTCTAAACTAAGCAAATGACATAGCAATGCAAGATACCATACGCACGATATGAGCAACATAACCCTGCCAAGTTAGAGCATGCACCTCGGGGGGGGCATAGGACTGGTCATCTGTCTCTGAATCCTTCTCTGAGGAGTTATCTTCCTCTTGATTATGATCCGAAATTGGTGGAGGGGGGGTGCCTTTGCACCCACCATGGAGCGACGTCTGCATGAAATTTTATTGCCACGCAAGGCTCGTCTCTTTTGCTCTACATGTTCAGTTCCATTATGTACAATAACTGACATGCATAGGAATAAAATATAGTGACATTATGTAAGGAGTGCATGCACAAATCCAGAGTGAAGGTAGCAAACTATGGATAAACCCGAAACCAATGATAGCAAGCAGATAATAGCTTTAGTTAAAAAATACAGATAATGGCTCCTTTAATGTTTGTTTGCCACCAACATGAAACTCATAGTAGACACCTGAGATTAACCAGATAGTAGACAAATAGTATTGATTGCTGTCTGCTACCTCTTCAGCTTGTGTTGTATTCCCTCGAAGAGGAAAGGGACATGCAACACAGTAGCGTAAGTATTTCCCTCAGTTTTTGAGAACCATGGTATCAATCCAGTAGGAGACCACGCGCGATTCCCTCACACCTACACAAACAAATAAGAACTTCGCAGCCAACGCGATAAGGGGTTGTCAATCCCTTTACGGTCACTTACGAGAGTGAGATCTGATAGAGATGATCATTATATTTTTGGTATTTTTAGTTTAATAAAACAGCAAATAAAAGCGATAAAAGTAAAGTAGATGTAGATTGATAGGTTGAGAATAGACCCGGGGGCCATAGTTTTCTCTAGTGGCTTCTCTCATGATAGCGGTATTCTACGGCGGGTAAACAAATTACTGTCGAGCAATTGATAGAAAAGCGAATAATTATGAGACTATCTAGGCGTGATCATTGTATATAGGCATCACGTCCGAGACAAGTAGACCGACTCCTGCCTGAACTACTACTATTACTCCACACATCGACCGCTATCCAGCATGCATCTAGTGTATTGAGTTCATATGAACAGAGTAACGCCTTAAGCAAGATGACATGATGTAGAGGGATAAACTCACGCAATATGATGAAAACCCCATTTTTTATCCTCGATGGCAACAATACAATACGTGCCTTGCTACCCATACTGTCACTGGGAAAGGACACCGCAAGATTGAACCCAAAGCCAAGCAGTTGTCCCATTGCAAGAACTATAGATCTAGTAGGCCAAACCAAACCAATAATTCGAAGAGACTTGCAAGGATATTGTGAGCACACATAAAAAGTTCAGAGAAGAACCAAATATCTTTCATAGTTAACCTTGATCATAAAATCACAATTCATCGGATCTCGACAAACACACCACAAAAAGAGATTAGACCGAATAGATGTCCTCGAAGACCGAGGAGAACTTTGTATTGAGATCCAGAGAGAGAGAAGAAGTTATCTAGATACTAGCTATGGACCCGAAGGTCTGTGGTAAACTACTCACAACTCATGGTGAGGGCGATGATGATGATGATGAAGGCCTCCGTGATGGATCCCCCTCCCGGAACAGGCTCCAAGATGGGATCTCCATGGGAACAGAAGCTACAACGGTGGAATTAGGGTTTTCTCTCTGCGTATGGAGTTTCTGGGGTACGTAGGTATATATAGGAAGAAAAAGGGCACCGGGGACGTGTGGGCCAGGCTCGAGGCAGGGGGCGCGCACTGGGAAGGGGAGCACGCCCCCCACCCTCGAGGGCAGGCCCTCAGCCCCCTGACTTGGTCCTGACGTTTCTCGAGTGCGATTTCCTCCAAAAATATCTCTCAGGAAGGTTTCATTCCGTTTGGACTCCGTTTGATATTCCTTTTCTGTAAAACCCTGAAATTGGCAAAAAAACAGCTATCTGGACTAGGCCTTTGGGTTAATAGGTTAGTCCCAAAAATGATACAAAAGTGAATGATAAAGCCCATTAAACATCCAAGACTTCATAAATAATAGCTTGGAACAATCAAAAATTATAGATACGTTGGAGACATATCAAACATCCCCAAGCTTAATTCCTGCTCGTCCTCGAGTAGGTAAATGATAAAGAAAGAATTTTTGATGTGGAATGCTAACCAATATAGTTTTTCAATGTAATTCTCTTAGTTGTGGCATGAATGTTTAGATCTGAAGGATTCAAGACAAAAGTATATATTGACATAAGAAATAACAATACTTCAAGCAATACTAACAAAGCAATCATGTCTTCTCAAAATACTAAGGCTAAATAAAGTTATCCCTACAAAATCATATAGTGTTGGCTATGCTCCCTTGTTATCACACAAAATATTCATATCATGCACAACCCTGATTTCAGCCAAGCACTTGTTTTCATGCTCTATCTTTTCAAACCATTCAACTTTCACGCAATACATGAGCGTGAGCCATGGATATAGCACTATGGGTGAAATAGAGGTGGTTGCGGAGAAGACAAAAGGAGGGAGATAGTCTCACATTGACTAGGTGTATCAACGGGCTATGGAGATGCCCATCAATAGATATCAATGTGAGTGAGTAGGGATTGCCATGCAACGGATGCACTAGAGCTAAATATGAATGAAAGCTCAACAAAAGAAACTAGTGGGTGTGCATCCAACTTGCTTGCTCACGAAGACCTAGGGCATTTGAGGAAGCCCATCGTTGGAATATACAAGCCAAGTTCTATAAGGAAAATTCCCACTAGTATATGAAAGTGATTAAGCATGCGACTCTCTACAATGAAGAACATGATGCTACTTTGAAGCACAAGTGTGGAAAAAGATAGTAGCAATTGTCCCTTTTTTTTGGGCCTTTTTTCTTTGGCCTTTCTATTTTTTTCTGTTTTTTTGCAGAGGGGCTTTATAGATTTAGCCTTTCCTCCCATGGGACAATGGTCTAATAATGATGATCATCACACTTTCATTACAACACGAAATTACAACTCAATACTACAACAACAAAGTATGAATCTATGTGAATGCCTCCGGCGGTGTACCGGTATGTGCAATGAAACAAGAGTGACATGTATGAAAAGATTAAGCATGGTGGCCTTGCCACGAATACGATGTCAACTACATGATCATGCATGGCAATATGACAATATGATGCGTGTCATTTAAACGGAACGGTGGAAAGTTGCATGGCAATATATCTCAGATTGGCTATGGAAATGCCATGATAGGTAGGTATGGTGGCTGTTTTGAGGAACAATATGGTGGTTGTTTTGAGGAAGGATATATAGTGGGTTTATGGCATTGGCGAAAGTTGCGCGGTACAAGAGAGGCTAGCAATGGTGGAAGGGTGAGAGTGCGTATAATCCATGGACTCAACATTAGTCATAAGAACTCATATACTTATTGCAAAAATTTACGAGTCATCAAAACAAAGCAATCAACGCATGCCCCTAGGGGGGAGGTTGGTAGGAGTTAACCATCGCGCGCCCCCGACCTCCACACAAATGTTGACACTCTACAAATACCTCATGCTTTAACTTAGTCACACAACGGTTCACCATACATGCATGCTACGGGAATCACTAACCTTAACACAGGTATTTCTCAATTTCATAATAACTCCACTAGAATGACTCTAATATCATTATCATCATGTCTCAAAACAATTATCAAGCATCCAACATCTCTTTCTATTCAATGCACTTGATGTGATTTTTTCGACTACATTGACATTGGATGTTTATCATGTGAAGACTAGTTTCTTTAGCCTAAACACTTTACCACGCTGTTTTAATAGACTCTCAAATAGATATAAGTGAAGCATGAGAGTTCAACAATTTCTACAAAATATTACCACCACCATGCTCTAAAAGATATAAGTGAAGCACTAGAGCAAAAACTATTCAACTCAAAAGATATAAGTGAAGCACATAGAGTGGTCTAACAATTTCTAGGCCATATTTAACTCTCTCAAATAGGTGTGTCCAGCAAAGATTATTGTGGAAAACTAAGAAGAAAAGACTCAAATTGTACAAGATGCTCCAAGCAAAACACATAACATGTCGCGAATAAAAATATAGCTCCAAGTATAGTTACCGATGGATGAAGACGGAAGAGGGGATGCCTTCCCGGGGCATCCCCAAGCTTAGGCTTGTGATTATCTTGAATTTACTTGGGGTGCCATGGTCATCCCCAAGTTTAGGCCTTTGCTACTCCTTGTTCCATAGTCCATCAAAGCAATACTCAAAACTTGAAAACTTCACAACACAAAACTTAGACAAAAATTCTCGTGAGCTCCGTTAGTAAGAGAAAGCAAACCACTACTCAAAGGCACAACAAGGAATTCATTATTTGTTTTTATTGGTGTTAAACCTACTTTACTCCAAGTTCTCTATGGTTCATATCCTCCAATATTACTCATAGATGCAACGGAATAAGCAAACAACACACGAAAAACAGAATCTATCAAAGACAGAACAGACTGTAGTAATCTGCAGGGTTAGCCTAGTTATGGAACTCCAAAAAATTCAAACTAAATTGGTAAATTTGCGCAATTTGTCTACCAATCAGCATAAAAAAGAATCAACTAAAAAGCACGCTCCAGTAAAATCCCACGACTACTTTAGCGAGCACTAACGATTCTGTTTTTCACAGCAATATCATATAAACTAAACACAAGTCTTACCAAAGGTTCTACTTGGCACAAACACTAAACACAACATGAAACCACATATTATCAGAGGCTAGATGCAATATTTATTCCCTAACAGCAACAAAAGCAAAAAACATAAAATTGGGTTGCCTCCCAACAAGCGCTATCGTTTTACGCCCCTAGCTAGGCACGATACAAGATAGATCTAGGTATTGCCATCTTTGGAGGGCAATCCATAAGTGGCTCTCATGATAGATTCATATGGTAATTTGTTTTTATTTATAGGGAAGTGTTCCATGCCTTTCCTTAACAGAAATTTGAATCTAATATTTCCTTCCTTCATATCAATAATTGCAGCAATCGTTCTAAGGAAAGGTCTACCAAGAATAATAGGACATGAAGGATTGCAACCTATATCAAGAACAATGAAATCTATGGGCACATAATTCCTATTGGCAACAATAAGAACATCATTAATTCTTCCCATAGGTTTCTTAATAGTGGAATCTGCAAGATGCAAATTTAAAGAACAATCATCAAGCTCATGGAACCCTAGCAAATCACACAAAGTTTTTGGGATAGTGGAGACACTAGCAGCCAAATCACATAAAGCATAGCAATCATGATCTTTTGTTTTTATTTTGATAGTAGGTTCCCATTCATCATAAAGCTTTCTAGGGATAGAAACTTCTAACTCAAGTTTTTCTTCATAAGATTGCATCAAAGCATCAACTATATATTTAGTGAAAGCTTTATTTTGACTATAAGCATGAGGAGAATTTAGTACGGACCGCAACAAGGAAATACAATCAATCAAAGAGCAATTATCATAATTGAATCCCTTAAAATCCAAAGTAGTGGGTTCATCACTATGCAAAGTTTTAATCTCTTCGTTCCCACTTTTAGCAATTTAGCATCAAGATCTAAAAACTCCGAATCATTGGGACACCTTAAAGCAGAATCATCTCCAATCCTATTCTCATCAAGATTAATACTAGAAAACAAGGATCTAATAGGAGACACATCGATAACTTTCAGATCTTCATCTTTATTTTCATGCTCTTCCGGTTTAGCAGCCATCTTATTAATCAAGGTGGACTGTTTATCCGAAATTTGGGCAATTAAGTTCTCAAGATGAGCAAACTGAGATTTCAAGCCATAAAATTCCTTAGACATATCATCAAGGTCTTTATTCATATACTCCCTAAACTTTTCTGTTCTTTAAGCTCACTTCTGAAGAAGTCATTATGGTCAAATTGTATAGTCATAAAATGTCTAACATTGTTTTCAATGTCCTCCATCCTCTTGAGGTGAGGGTCAACACTAGAAGGGAGAGCCATAGTGACAAGCAAGCACTCCAACACACAAGCAAACAAGAGGCAAGCGAAAACACACGGCGGAAGAAGGGAAAATAAAACGACAAAGGTGAAGTGGGGGAGAGGAAAACGAGAGAAAAATAAATGTAATGCGAAGGATAAGGGTTTGTGATAGGTACTTGGTATATGACTTTTGCGTAAGCCTCCCCGACAATGGCGCCTGAAATTCTTCTTGCTACCTCTTGAGCTTGCGTTGTATTCCCTCGAAGAGGAAAGGGAGATGCAGCACAGTAGCGTAAGTATTTCTCTCAGTTTTTCAGAACCAAGGTATCAATCGAGTAGGAGACCACGCGCGAGTCCCTCGCACCTGCATAAACAAATAAGAACTTCGTAGCCAACGCGATAAGGGGTTGTCAATCCCTTTACGGTCACTTACGAGAGTGAGATCTCATAGAGATGATAATTATATTTTTGGTATTTTTAGTTTAATAAAACAGAAAATAAAAGCGTTAAAAGTAAAGTAGATGTAGATTGATAGGTTGAGAATAGACCCGGGGGACATAGTTTTCTCTAGTGGCTTCTCTCATGATAGCGGTTTTCTATGGCGGGTAAACAAATTACTGTCGAGCAATTGATAGAAAAGCGAATAATTATGAGACTATCTAGGCATGATCATTGTATATAGGCATCACGTCCGAGACAAGTAGACCGAGTCCTGCCTGCATCTACTACTATTACTCCACACATCGACCACTATCCAGCATGCATCTAGTGTATTGAGTTCATACGAACAGAGTAACGCCTTAAGATGATATGATGTAGAGGGATAAACTCAAGCAACATGATGAAAACCACATCTTTTTATCCTCGATGGCAACAATACAATACGTGCCTTGCTGCCCCTACAGTGAATAGGAAAGGACACCGTAAGATTGAACCCAAAGCCTAGCACTTCTCCCATTGCAAGAACTATAGATCTAGTAGGCCAAACCAAACCAATAATTCAAAGAGACTTGCAAGGATATTATGAGCACACATAAAAAGTTCAGAGAAGAAACAGATATCTTTCATAGATAACCTTGATCGTAAACTCACAATTCATCGGTTC
This sequence comes from Secale cereale, assembly GCA_902687465.1. Classification (NCBI taxonomy): domain Eukaryota; kingdom Viridiplantae; phylum Streptophyta; class Magnoliopsida; order Poales; family Poaceae; genus Secale; species Secale cereale. Next base: position 161,961,711 of record LR738709.1, read on the forward strand.
TCGACAAACACATCGCAAAAAGAGATTACATCGTATAGATCTCCTCGAAGACCGAGGAGAACTTTGTATTGAGATCCAGAGAGAGAGAAGAAGCCATCTAGATACTAGCTATGGACCCGAAGGTCTGTGGTAAACTACTCACAACTCATGGTGAGGGCGATGATGGTGATGATGAAGGCCTCCGTGATGGATCCCCCTCCCGGAACAGGCTCCAAGATGGGATCTCCACGGGAATAGAAGCTACTGAGGTGGAATTAGGGTTTTCTCTCTGCGTATGGAGTTTCTGGGGTACGTAGGTATATATAGGAAGAAGGAGGGCAACGGGGCCGTGTGGGCCAGCCTCGAGGCAGGGGGGCACGCCCTGGGAAGGGGGGCGCGCCCCCCACCCTCGAGAGCAGGCCCTCAGCCCCCTGACTTGGTCCTGATGTTTCCCGAGCGTGATTTCCTCCAAAAATATCTCTCGCGAAGGATTCATTCCGTTTGGACTCCGTTTGGACTCCGTTTGATATTCCTTTTCTATAAAACCCTGAAATAGGGAAAAATCAGCAATCTGGACTGGGCCTTTGGGTTAGTAGGTTAGTCGCAAAAATGATATAAAAGTGAATGATAAATCCCATTAAACATCCAAGACTTCATAAATAATAGCATGGAACAATCTAAAATTATAGATACGTTGGAGACGTATCACTGCCCCAATATGTACCCCACAACCATTTAAAAACTCAAATTTCAGCATAAGTTTGGACCTGAGTCGGAGTCTAATAGGTGAACACGATGATAAAGTAGCATGTCATCATATTAAGCTATGCATAATGTAAGCATACACGGAAGAGTACGACCTCTCTTGCGGACCCGTGTAGTCCTCAAGGTCATCTGCTCAGTTGATGATGGTACTGCAGTTGTCGTGGCTGCCGGCGGTGGGGAAGAAGATCTGAGGCGGCGAAAGACAGTCTTGAGAGCAGATCCCTGCTGTGGTGAACCCTTCTGTTGTTGGAGCAGCTGATCTGGGGTGGAACACAGCACCGCAGGAGTAGGACAAACCACACAAGGTTTTCTTTGACACATATCTGTAACAGATGTAATTGTGTAAGGGCTTGTTTGAATTTGAGGATTCTAACAATGAAGGGATAGGAAATAGACAGGAATAGGATAGGAATGCACATGCAAAACAGAGAATTAAAAAACACAGGATTTCTGCCAATCTGGGTGTTTGGTTCACAAGAATTGGAAGATCACAAGATGCAAAGAAGCATGGTAAGATTAAGTCAAACCACAAGAAGTGTACAACCTCTTTGGCGAAGCCATGTCGATCTCAGCGTGATTGGGTTCGCCGGTGAGGATGCTCCGGCTGAGTTGGTTGTCGGAGGAGGGGAAGAAGATCTTAGGCGTCTGGAAATGGAGCCCGAGGTACCGCTCCGCTGTGATGGAGGGTTTCGTCGTTGGAGCAGCTCTGGTGAGTTGTACGACAACGAGGCTGTAGCAGGACAAGAGAGACAATGTTAACCTGAGTGGAATTTAATAGCATCTCCAATAGATGACGTAAAATATACAACCACAAAGTTCTAGATGTATACATCAGTCGCTCATCTCTGAACTTAACTATCGAAAGTGAATTTAACTGTCGAAACTGAACTTAACTGTCGAGACTGAATTTTACCATCGAAACTGAACGCACTAGAAGTGAGGCTACAAGTTAGTCGACTGACTTTTTCATCTTTGGTCATTCGATTTTGTAGCCATTGGATACGGAATCAAGCACCTGCAGTTCGTCTTCAACCTCCACCCCCCTAAACCGCCAGCCACCACCGGCCAAACACCCGCCGCCCGCGGCCAACGGTGCGCCACACCGCCCGCCCGGAAAACACTCCCCACCGCCGGTCCGCCGCCA
>LR738709.1:161963693-162039504 GCA_902687465.1 Secale cereale
CCCCCGTGCCGAGCTTTTTCTCTAGCGATCCCACGCCATCGCCCCACCACCGCCCCTACCCTGAACCCTAAGATAGATAGTGGGGTATCTCTCCGGCGAGCTACCCTCCCCGCTGCGGCTGGTTCTTCCTTAACTCGGGCGAGCCCCCCCACCCCTTGAAAATCGACTAACCCAAAATTCAATACAGTCGACTGAAGTGTAGCTAAATCGGAGCAGGATCGCAAGCAAGAGCAAGAGCGAGAGCAGCAGCGCGAGCAAGAGCAATAGCAAGTGCAGACCAGGCAGGGGACCAAGAGCAAGAGCAGAGCAATAGTGCGAGCGAGAGTCAAAGCAGCATCAAATCCTACTGATGTGGATGTCGTCGCCGAGGGAGCGACGCCATGGAGGAAGTGCCCGGCGACACCGCCGTGGATGGAGCCGCGTCGTGTCGGCTCGAGACCGAGCGCCGGCAACACCGTGAGATCGAATCAAGAAGAAAATGCGGAGATTAATGTACAATCTCTTTGGTGGCGCCGATTAGGCCGCAACTTCATCCGAGGAAACGGTGATGATGATGCTCTTCCGGTGGTGCAGGTGAAGACGGCGGTGTGGGAATAGAGGTGGCGCGAAAGACGAGGGGAACGTCGGGGCAGCTCCTTGGAGGTGGAGGACGGGGTGGCTGAACCGGCGGGATGACCAGATCGACGATGAATCCTCATCCGGTACGGTGGATGAGGGACGTCGAGGTGTTGCTGTGGACGACATCGTCGAGGAAGAGGCTCCGGTTTGTGGCGGACGGAGGAGGGTGTGGGGCTTCACGGGTTTTTCCGGCCTCGGTGTATGAATAGATGGGCGGATGGGATGGGAGTGGGAACCATGGCTTAGGGACGCGCTTGTCCGAAATGTGGGGTAAGTTACGAAAGTACCCCCACCGATTTGAGGATGTTCTTTCGGTTCAGGGGTATCACAGGCATTTCACGTGTCGGGATTTCACAGGAGGTGGGAGTTTTCGCGCGCGTTGTAATTTTGGAATAGCAAGGCGTGGGTTGAGATGGAGGGAGTTGTCGGAGCACAACGAGACAAAGATATATCGAAAATATTTCGGGATAACGAGGCACGGGTTGAAATTTCCAGACAAGCCTAATGTGTACTGTACCAAATCAATTCGCACTACAAATGTCATTCAAAACTTTGAATTCATGTTATGTTCAATTAAAATATGTTGCTGCGTGTATAATGCATGCAACCTAGTACTCAAATGGACATTTTAGTGCATTCCAAACATATATACTACCGCTTCAATATGAACTAAATTTGAATTCGTTTCTCTATTTGAATAAGATCTACAATAATGCTTGTTGCGAAGTCAAAGCATTTGAATTCATTTCTCTGTTTTAATAAGATCTACAATTGTCATTATTGTCAAATTAAACCATCGTTTGTGTATTATCTTCACAGCACACCACATGATTAGTCTCGAGTTACATATGAACTGTGTGTACTATATGAACTCGAACTCGATTTTTTGAATGCACTTTATGTTGATTTCAAATCATAGTACATTTCAATCTCTATCTAGATCTTCACAAACTAAACCATGTCTCATATGTATAATGTGTTTATCACATTATGTATGGTGTACCGCCCCTACGCCTACAAGTATTTAGATGTGAGTTGTAAACACCACACATTACCACAAATTCAAATAAAATGTGAGAATGTTCGATATATCGTATTGTTTAGATTGTTCGATATTTAGTTGTAAGCTGCAAATGCCACTCATTATCACAAATTCAAATAAAATGTGAGATTGTTCGATGTATATTATGGTTTAGATTGTTTGACATTTAGCTGTGAGAGGCAAACGCCATGCATTATCACATTATGGTATAACATGTGCAAAACCACAACACTCGTATCACTATATTCATGCATGCATATGTTTAAGACACTATGATCTCCTATTCAAATATATGAATCCACTTTCATATCAAATTATGATCTTTGTTAGTCTCTTACACCCACACAATCCTCTAACCTTTGTAGCTGCCACTAACTTTCTCTCGTGCATGCACACGCCCTCCTCGCCCCCCTCCCTCAGCATTCTATCCATCGCACACATTCATTTTTTTTCCTTTAGGTCGTTCTCCCACAGTCTCCACAACTCCTTTCCGACACACATCGATTGATAAACCTCTCCAGCGATGTCTGCCTACAACATACACACGCACCTTCAATTTCCTCCTTTATGTGTCCTTGCCTCGTGTCTCTCATATGGTCCCACACACGTGTAAACTGTCGCCCTTTTTTCATCGAGCTCACAACCGCACACTCCCCCCTATCTAGCTAGTAGCTGAGCCTCTCGCACCACCTCCTAGCTCCATTCTCTCTGTCTATCCGTCTCGCCGGGCCTTATTTGCCTCTAACAAATGGGCGTACACCGACCGATCTCCCGCTATACATATAGCTAGCTAGGTCCTTATAACTCGTTTTTCCCCACGCATCGATCGATCTACCTCATTAGTTATGTTTCTCCCTTCCTCCGACAAACAACAATTGATCTACCGATCTCGTTAGGTTTGCTTACCAAACACATGGTTCCCCTTCATCATCCATGGATGTGTCCCGACAGATCTATCACGCACGGGCACACACAGTAACACATCCCCACTCTTATTGATAATATTGCAGTTCCACCCTTAGTTTCTCTAGTAGGCCTCTCCCACCATCTTCAAGAAGCAACTCCATCACCCATCCAGCACTCTACCCCTCTCCCTCCCTCTCTCACTCTCTCTCCTCTCTCTCTCTGTCCCATCGTATTTCTCCTTCTCTACACACATACGAGTCGTTCTACCTCTATAGTTAGGCCTCTACCTACGCCTCCCCCCACCCCCTCCCACACACACAATGATACATCGAGCGCTCTAGTCATGTCTCCCTGCCACACACAAACTTGACCTGTGCCCTCTGACGTTCCGGTAGCTAGGTCAGTCGCCCTATATCCTTGACTTGCACACACACACACACAATTTTGATGGCTTTCTTCATCGATCTCGCACCCACCCACTTGATCCTCTCTTCGACTCTATCGATATCTATGACCCCTCCCTCTCTTCTCGTGGATCGCCCGACCCTCTATATATGATATGGATAGGCCTCCATTTCACACACATTGCATGCAAAATTTTGTTTGAGATGTCATCGACACATATTCCCACAAATACATTCACGAAATCAACCTCCCCCCAAAACAAAAAACACTCACAAGCCATTTTTCTAGGTTTGTATCTCTCACACACACACCCACGTAGGTGGGGGACGTGCACGAAGAGAAGAGGTGCACACACGGCGCACGTACTCCCGTCTCTTTCCCAACCACACCCGCGCGGGTACACGGTGGAGCTCATTTCTGTACAAAAAGGCAACCCACGTGGTAACTTGACACGTGTACTGGTTTTACACTAGATGGAGGGAGGATCATCTACCTTGGGTGAACAAACAAATTGTGACTTGACGGGTTATGTTAAAAAAGAGGCAAACCATGTGGGGCCTACCTCAGAGGCAAAGCTCTATACACTAGAGTACTTTTGATGTGTCCCGTCAACTCGCAGAACCAGGAGAAGCTTGCTTAGTATGCCATCTCCCCTGCCCATGGGCGCGGTGGCTCACAGGATGAGGTGAAGCTTGCTTACTACGCCTTACGCCCGCTCCCTCGCCCACGCGCGCGGTGGATCACAGGACGAGGAGAAATTTTTACTACTCCCTCCGTTTACTCCTCGTCCCTACTACCTTGGTTAGAGAGATTATCATATTGTTTGGAATATATATGTCATTTATTAGATTTCAATATGAACTACTAGTACATACTCCAAACACTGATGTATATAGACGTATTTTAGAGTGTAGATTCGCTCCTTTTGCTCCGTATGTAGCATAAAGTTGAGACACTTATTTTGGAATGGAGGGAGTACATATTTGCTATGATCTGTCAATCATTGAGATGCAATAGCATGCATGTTAGTCTCCTTTGTATTTGATGAAATGTTGCAACAGGCAACCTTGGACGCAAGATACATGTAACAGAAGCTGGAAGCTTCATAGCATTGTAGTATCTCACTGATAAATTATAGTACGTACCACAAAAGTACTTCCTCCATTCCTAAATATAAGTCTTTGTAGAGATTTCACCATGAACCACATACGGATGTATATAGATGCATTTTAAGTGTAGGTTCTTTCATTTTGTTTTGTATGTAGTCCACCTAGTGGAATCTCTACAAAGACTTATATTTAGGAACAGAGGGAGTACTATGTAAAGAGTTAGGTATCGCACGGTGTCCAGAAAATATGGTGATAGTGTGAGGTGGGCCATGTAATCACTGAGCCTGCGTGTTTTCACTGCTCTTGCACTCCTCCGCCATATGAATGGAGAAAATTGTAATCTAGTAGTACCTCCTTTCGCCGAAAGCGTGGGACATCCAGCACTCCTACCACCTCCGTAATAATGACCAATGAGCCGTCAAAACACATAGACCCAGAAGTAAGTTGGACGGATGAAGCAACCATCACTCTTGAATCCGCTTCTCCCTTCAACGCAGGCGCCAATGAGAGGTCGCGTCCGCTCTACCCGGGCATGAATGTGGCACCGATTCTTTGGAGTGGCGCTGACCATTTTGGACGGGAAGCACACGCGAGCGATGGAGGGGCTTTGGGTGGGCCAGGCTGGTCAGGAGCGGGCGTGGCAACTGTCTGCCTGTCCCTACCCGACGCTCGGAATTGAGAGGATGCACCAACTCTCGCGGCTAAAATCGTATACTACACACCATCTCTCTATAGGAGTAGGTCGATCTGTAGCTCTCTCTAACACACACACACACACATGTTGTTAAACACACACACGCACACGCACATGCACACACAGGTTCATATAATAGGAAAATCATGCGAGTGCGAAGTCACAGGAAGTGAGATACAAATGGAATACGTACAAGAAGAGAAGCGGTGACGAATATTCCATCAAACCTGGCCTGAGGAGTAGTACTCCCTCCGTCTATGTGTTAAGTCATCCTACGGAAATCAGATATTCCCAAAATGTTTAGGCGTTGCCCATTAACTTCGCATCTCAATCCCCTCCTGGCCTCATTGCTAGCGAGTGTTCTTACTTACGGAGCATTTGGATCCTTAGCAAGAACAGCCTATAGCATAGCCGGGCAAGGTTAGGTGTTTGGAGTTGTTAAAATATTTTAGCTTTTGTGGGCCAGCTAGCTTGGGTGGGATAGAAAAACCTTGTTAGCTCAGGAGAGCCAGATCGGCTTGCTTCCGACGACATACTTCGCGTAGTAGTAACATAGACTAGTAACATATGCATGTTGTACTAGTCCAAGTTACTCACCACTATGACCAGCCTAAGCAATGTAACCAAATGGTCCTTACTCTACCTTGTTATCTCCCCTGGAAACCCAATACAGGGAGCGCAACTACGCGTTGATCAGTCAAGAAATCAAAGTCGGCTTGCATGCGAGTTAATACGTGGCCCTGCATGGTAGCTAAAACGACATCTCTTAGGGCTTATTTGATTCCAAGGATTCTCAAAGGAATTTTGAAGGATTCAATTCCTTAGGATTTTTTTATGTGGGTTGTTTGATTCATAGGATTCTAAACCATAGGAACTTTTCCATAGGATTCATTTGCACTAGATTTCATAGGAAATTTTCAATCCACACTAACCTCTTTGAAAGAATCCTACATTTTTTCTGTGCACGATCAAACACTCATAGAATCATGTAGGATTCAAGATGACATGCCACCCCAATCAAACATTTTTCCAATTCCTGCATTTTGGAAATCCTACGAATCAAAGAGGCCCTTAGTTGTTTGGATTAATTGTTGCGTTTAGAGACAGAAATCAGGGCTTTGATTGGAGGAATGACCGGTCAAGTTTCTCCTTCTCCTCCAATCTGCTTGCACCTTGGTCCCGTTGCACCTTCTAACGTGACTTATTACACCTAGACGGAGGGAGTCGTACGAGATACGGTGGCACACTGACTTAGGTCGAATACAAGTGCCCAAAATTGTGTGCATGTTATAATAAGGATTCACTTAAAATAGTATGTGAGCGAAAAGAGGGATCAATTGGACAGTGTTCCCGAGTAGTAGCGAGATGTGTGAGGTAAGATACACCACTAGCACTTTTAAGTTTTCTTATTAATTTGTTTGTTTCACCCTCTGACTGGTGGGACCCAACGTACTACATGGAGAGAGGTAAGGTGACTAAGGCTGCATTATTTTTGCACCACTGTGGATAGTCTTACCACCAAAGCCACATGACATGATTATGATTTAAATCCCAATGACTCCCACACACACACACAAATATGGATTTGTCACACGAATGCAGGAATGCATAAAAAGTTATTTTCCTCTCGTTGAACATTATGAGAGGGTTGTGTAGCTGGTTAGCCTATTCGCTCATCAAACTTGAGGTCTCGGGTTCAATAACTACACTTGAGCATAATTCGTGCCAGAAGGATTCTTTGACTGGTCAAAATGGATGGATACGGAGCTATACAATCTCGTAGTGACCGTATAATCACCTCACCACGTAAGCTGCAGCCTCGACGCTTGTTTTCTAGGGTTTGCACTCTTCACACTCTCTCCAATATATATATACACGCTGGAGCCTCAACGCTTGTAGTTGCTCTCTTCACACTCTCTCACCCTCTCCAGATCTAAACAAGACTTCGTTGGCCTCTCTTTCTCTTCCCTCACTGCTGGTCTGCTTGTAGTTGCTCTCTTCACACTTTCTCAGCCTCTCCATATCTAAACAAGACTTTGCTGGCCTCTCTCTCTCCCCTCACTACTGGTCAAAGAGCCGACATGATCCGTCCACCGGGAAGGGAAGGAGGCTTCACGCTGTCGCCGTCGGCGAGGGAGGGAATCCACTACCGACGCAGTTGTTCACTTTCACCCAGCGATGGCGTGGGACGGCCTCCGACCCCTTCTTCTTCGCCGCTGTACATGGTGTGGGTCGAACGCCCTCCAGTCGCCCACCGAACCACACCCCAAGAACCTTAAGGTATAATTTACTTATTCCACATGCATTGCTCTAGCTGCATGTGGGCTTTTTCCGTTTCTGTACTCAAATCTAGGTGTTGGATCAAACTGGAAAGTAGTGGAGAAAGTTGTATACCATGAATCTAGGACGTGGTTCAAAGAGGAAAGGAATGGGGGGAAGTAGTGGGAAAAGTTGTATAGCATGAATCTTGGACGTGGTTCAAAAAGGAAAGGAAGGTGGAAAGTAGTGGGGAAAGTTGTATCGCATGAATCTAAGACGTGGTTCAAAGAGGACAGGAATGGGGGAAAGCAGTGGGGAAAGTTGTATAGCATAAATCTAGGACGTGGTTCACAGAGGAAAGGAAGTGGGGAAAGTACTAGTACAGCCTGACTATCCAGCACCTACATTGGTCGAAAAGGGAAAACAATGACAAACGCAGTACGCACATTTGTAACAAACTGATCTTTTTTTGGGGGGACAAGGCTGTAGAGTTTGAGCAGGACTAGATTTGCTGCGCTCACATAGGGAAAGGTGTCTAAAGATAACAAAACTGGGACCAACACAAATATGCTCCTTGATTCTTTATTCTTTGTATCAACAGTTTGTGCATCACCCCAGTACATCGGTAGATGCACATGGTGCTGGTGCGTCCACGGTCCCGTGCAACTCTTTAACTGTTGTTAATCTAAGGCCATGTTTGGTTAAAAACTCCCTAGTCCCTACCTTCTTGGTTCCAGGGACTAAACATGGACTAGAGGTTATTAAATGACATGCTAAAAGACGACCATGTTACCCCTAGTAGTGAACTAATAGAGATGAGGTGTGATGCGTGGCAGGGGCAACTATTGGAAAAAGTCCCAAAAAGACTCTCCCTCGGGGTCTTCTTTCTTTAGTCCCAAATGCCCACTTTTAGTCCCTAAAACTCCCTCCTGTTTGGTTTAGATGGGACCGACACGGAGTTTTTTTAGTCCCTCCACCAAAATGTCCCTGTAAACAAGCACCCTCTAATAATGCCGCTGGAAAATTGATGCAATGCCACAGTAAAAAGCAAATTACATGTTTAACGAATTTTATTGTTAATATAATCTCTCTGTTAATATTAATCAATGGCACCATTTGAGAAATGCTACTGTCTTGCTTTCTTTCCCATTTAGATAAGGTAGATGCTTTTTTTGTTGGCTTCTGTGTCATCCACCGTTATTGACCACTAGTTGTTTCCTTTGCACCTCTGTGTAAACAGGGTTATCTAATTCACCTTGTTGGCATTGTGACCTTTTGTTGCACTGCACAAAACACTTTTGTTTTAAGAGTGTTTTGTGCAGTTCAACCAAAATGTCACACCAACAATGTTGCTTGATTGCTTGATCTTAGTGGAAGTGCACAAGAGGAGTTCTTACTTCCTATCCATGTTGGCACATTTGGTTCAGATCTTCTTGTTGTGAGTTGTTTGAATTCCGCGTCATGAGAGGGTAGTACTAGCCTTCTTTCACATGATTCTGCAGTGTGCTTTCATAAGTTGTGCTACTTGTACGGTAATGTTGCTTGATTTTAGTGAACTGCACAAATGGAGACAAGACTTCCAATCTGTATGTGCACCGCAATATCCCATTGAGGTAAGATAAGGATATTTCACAACTATTGGCCTGTATTTTGCCACTTTCATCAGAAAATTAATGTCATTGTTTAGTGCTATACTTGTGCAACCTAATTGACATGCCAAATCTTACATTGAAGGCGAAGCTTGTCTGTTATTGAACCAAGTGATGAAGGGGAAGAATGAGCGGAAGAAAAACAAAAATCAACTCCTGGTGCTATAAAGAAGCACTCGAACTGTGATGACACAAGTAATGATATAGTTTTACATCTTAATTTATTGCTATGGCTGGAGCGAGCAATTGTTTTGCCACTGATTTGATGCCACTCTTAATGTAATACGTAATTATCTCTACCCTTGCAAACAGGGATCTTCTTTGAATATACCATATATTTTAGTGGAATTACACAAGAAGATGTTGGAAACATTAATCTAATCGAGGAGTATATAGTAAGCATGGCCACCACATTATATAGCAACAGATGGTTCCGGAGAAGTGCTTCATCTGTATGATCTACACAATAAGGCTCCTAACAAAGGTTGGTACTCGCCCACTGATTTCATCCATATGATTGAGCTTTGTCATCTCTATTGGTGTTGTGCTACTGTTTAGATACTGTCATCAAAAAATGGTATTGTCGTTGAGAAGTGCTTCATCTGTGCTATTTTAAATATTTCCTTTCATTTTTTTCGAGAAAACAGGGATGCTAGCATTTCATTATCCTCTTGTGTTTGCACAACAGGGTCATCCTCCTCTGAGGCCTTGTTCGGTTGACGTGGTTTTTGAAGGGGAATGGCAGGGTTTGAGGGGGATTAGATCCCCTACAAGCCAAAATCCTCTCTAATCCACTCCAATCCCCTAGGGAGGAGGATTAAATGAACAAGGCCTGAAGAAGAATATGGAGTACGTGAAGTGACTAGTTCCGATTATGCTAGGATGAAGAAGCCCTGTCTATCTGCTCATTAGAAGGAGAAGTTGAAGGATGGTTACATTATCCCCCGCAAGACCAAACTAACTTTAGCTCAGAAGGACTGACAAAATCTCCATTTTCTTGCTGTGATGCGCGAGTACAATGTTGTTCCAGGATTATTTCCGGTGAGTTCCATTTTTATAAAAGTGTGCTCTATATGGACCATGTAGGTGCATGTTTAAACTGTCAATTCATAGTACAGTTTGCTTTATACTAATCACTTTTTTTGTATTTGTGCAACCAGGGGTGCTCAGCTTGATTTCAATGGGAACTGCACAAAATGTTCATGAATACATCGAATCATTCATTTCCACCACAAGAAAGGAGGTGCCAATAAGTTCAAGGCGTTGCAACATATAAGGGCGAAATCATACAAGCTACGCAGGAATTTGGTTGTTTGGTGGAACTACACAAAAAGAACAGTTGGTTTATTTAGCACGAGGTGTCATGTCAATGTTTGAACTAATGGCAAACCCTGCCCATTCCACAATCATAGGCATTTGATATTTTGGAATGGGAAAACCTTGTCAAATTTTGCTCATTGATTTTAGCAAGAAGACATGCGTTTGATATTTTCGAATGGGAAGCCCTTTGCTGTCAGCAACGTCGATCCATTTTTTCTTTATTCTTTAGTCGTGAAGTAAATATTGGATCTAACATGTGAATCGCTGAGATGCATAATCATCGATTGTTTTGAATGTTCTCTATGAATTACCAGGCCTGTGTGTTTGATTGCAATGTACAGGAACGCTAAAGAGCTGCTCAAACTCTTTGTACTCCTTCTGTTCCTTTTTACTTTGAACATTGTGAATGTGCATACTTTTTCGATAAGATTGGTCAAAGTAGAGATACTTTGACTGCAGACATAACTTGTATGCAGACTAGAAAGGACCGAAGGGAGTACATGTGAAACTGCTGCAAACGAGGTGATCACCCTGGGAATAATGCTAGTACGTATTGTTTTGCATGTTCATCCAATGCCAGTGATGCAAGAATTCGAACTAATCGAAATAAATTCATTCATACATGGTCGGATTTCATATAAACATGCCGGATTTCATTACATTCCATACGTTCTTCAACTAAAAAGGGGTGCGCTGGAGGTATAATTAATTAACCGAAGCTACCCACCTGTGTCCGGTTGAGCTGAACAGAAGCTTCAATGGCTTAGCTACAGGTGTAGGTGCGTAACTGACATGTGGCCCAGATGCCTGTTGGGCCCACGTGTCAGTCAGCTAACTACACCAGTAGTTAAGTAGAAGCAGTGTCCTTCTCCAACATAGCTCTCCGACTCCACGTCGCCGCCAAGAAGCTAACCAGCCGGAGGGTAGCAGCGGTGGCCTTACTTGGACCCGAGCGGCGGCGACCTACCGTGTTCTACTCTTCCTCATTTTCTGTGTGGCACGGCCTCATTGGCAGCGGGGCGGGGCCTCGGTGGAGCCGGCGATGTCCTCTGTCTCGTTGTCGGCGGGCGGCGCCTCGGCGGTGCGGGGGAAATCCTCCCCCTCATTGCCGGTAGGGTGGGGCCTCGGCGGAGCCGGCGGTGTCCTCTACCTCATTGTTGGTGTCGCGGGGCCTCGACGGAGCAAGGCATCGTCGACGCCAATTGAGCGGGGACTCGTCGGAGCCGGCATTGTCCTCTGCCTCGTCCTCGGTCTCGCCAAACAGCGCCTCGCCCGCTTCATCACCCTCTATGTAGGCGGCTGCAGCCTCCACCACCCGCATGCGGTACCGCCAACGCTTGAGGCGGCCCTCGCGGGCAGAGCGGTACGAGTCGAGCAGCGCCTCCTGCTCCGCCCGCTCTGCGTCGATCTGATCCTCCGCCTGCAGGTGCTCCTGGAGGAGATGGTGGTTGTAGGCGGCGTTGGCCTGCGCCTCTCGAAACTGCTCCTCACGCTTCTGCCTCACCGTGTCCATATATTGGGCACAGGCCTCGCCGATGGTCATGGTGCAATGCACCGGCGAGGATGGCGTGGAGGAGGGGGTTGGCGCCGGATCGTCGACTACCATGTTCTCCATTGGGATGTCGTCTCCCTCCGGCTGCCTGCCGGCCAGCCAGTCGGCAGCAATGGATGCCATCTCCTTGTGGTTCGTCGTCCACCCATCCCGAAGAGCGCTGGAGCGCGATGAAGCCATGGTGGGCAGTAGTGGTGTGGACAGGAGAATAGGAGCGGATGCGGATGACTGCGGCTATGGCCGGCGCAGCAGTTTATATAGCAATGGTGGGCGGCAGAGGGATAGACATGTGGTGCCGGAGTAGCCACCTTGGCAACCGCGTATCATTAATGTGGGCGGCAGAAGGACGGACGGACGACACTTGTGTCGTTTGAAGGCGGAGCAATCGCATGCACCGGGAAGCGGGGCGGGTGGCACTGACCTTTTCGGGCGGAAAGCGTGCTCGGGCGAGGAAGGTGGTCTTGGTGGGCCAGGGCAGTCAGACTCGTGCTTGGCAGTGGGTCGGCCCAGCAGCCGGACATGCTGGCTCGCCAGCTACCTCGCCGAGCTGAGCGACGACGATCAGACGATGGACGTAGCTGTCGACAAGGAGCCGACGCCACTGTCCAAGCTGGTTCATGTCGTGTTCACCATAGAGCAGGTGCGGCCGCACTTCGAAGCCCTAATGTCGGAAGAGCTACCAGCGCAGGAGGACCTGTGCTGCAACCTCCGTCTCCTCAACGAGCACCGGTGAACAAGCGAACAATAATTCCGTCGCGGACATGTGGCCCTATGATCCTGGCTTCCCGAATGAGCAGCGAGCGCTGTATCAGACCATCCTTAGGGCCCGTGAGGCCCTCTCTATCGTCCTTTGAGTTGTTGCACTTGCCGTGGCGCCGCCATCTCGCGTTGTCAACATGGTCAACGAACATGAGGATGAGGAGATGACTTTACTTGGAGAGGATGACAGTGGGGACCCACCAGGGCCATAGCCGCACGTACGCAAGAGCCTCCTTATTAGTATATAAAACTATTTTTTTGCTTCCTCCTGGTTTCTTGACATCACGGTCCCACACCATTGTGAACCTATGTACTCAGTAAACAAGAGAATTGCACAAGAAGTGGTCGACAGATGGGACCAAGCAGCTCGAGCAGTATTTGTGTTTTTGAGGTGTGAGCACTGCAGAGTTTTTCTTGAGCGATGTTTATCCTAGATATTAATTTTTCTCCTCTGAGCAACAACGAAAACATCTCTGTAGCTATTAACTGGGCGGGCTATGGCCTGTCTAGCCCAGGCTAGATATCCAGCCCAGATATTATTTTTTAAGCTGAAAATGGCTAGCCCAGCTATACTTTATTTAGGAATACCCAGGCAAGGTCAAGTTGTTATTCTCCACCCCGCTGGGCTGCAAATCTTTCCTAGGAGGGATGCATTAGGCTTAACAAGAAAATGGGCTTTAAGAAATAATAAATGGGATGTAATTATAAAAACTAGGAAGTAACTATAAAAAATGCACCAAACACGTAATTACTTTATAAAATATTATTTTTGGATATTGAAAATTTTAATTTCATTAATTGTTGCAAGCGCAATGTTTCGTTGGATTTTTACATAATATAAATTTATATTGAAATTTTATTTAATCTGACAAGAATTTCGGGATAAAAATATTTTGGATCCCATCAAAATGTGGGAAATTTTATTGAATTCTGTTTTGAATGGTTGGTTGAAATGGGTTGTACTTTTAACAAACTGTAAATGGGTTGTAGTAAATTCCATTAGGATTCAAAAATTGGCTGCACATTCTTACAAATCTCAAATGGGCTATAAGTTCTCTGCCACACACTTGTGGCCTTACTAAGTTGACGCGTCCCCTAAAAAAAGAGAGTTGACGCGTATGCAAGGCTTTGTCAACTTATAGTCAACACACGGTTCTAACAGTAGTGCCCGTTGGATGTCCATCCAATGGATGTCGTGCTTCTTCTTCAATCTCGGATATTCTAACTTCACCCGCCCAAAAATGATTCACCCGCCCAAAAAATGGCTTTGTGAACTTAGTGAATATAAACGATTCTAGCTGCAGTGACCGTACAATGTCCAACCAACGACCGTCGTGCTTCTTCAACCTCTGGTATTCTTGCTCCATCCGCCTAAAGGAGCGCCGGTCAAGCCGCGTGCTCCTGCCTCCCCTGGCCGGCTGTGCTGCCGCGTAGGCCTCCCCGCCCCCTACTACTCCCACCGCTGGCCAGGCCATCCCTCTACTCACCCACACCCCCTGTTATTTCTCGGCGACGGCAGCCTCACACTGCAGCCAAACCAGTGAACCCTCGTACTCCTCTCCGCACGGGCTTCCATTTCCACGTCTTCCCCGGCTCTGCGTTGTCCCCTTCCTAGGCCTCGCCGTCGTCCACCGCCCTGGTGCTCTCGGCGCGGCATGGTCAACGTGGTCAAGGAACGGCTTCCATCGGACGTGGACTTTATGTGGAGAGGCTGACAGCTGGGTCCACGACGGCAGCAAGGAAGTGCCTCCTTATTACGTAGAAAATAATGATTCTGTCACCTGACAGCAGGGACCCATCGGACGGGCCACCGTATTTCGCGAAAAAAATACCCCCCTGATTGCTGGGACCCACCGGACGGGCCACCGTATTACAAGAAAAAAAGTTCCCCACGCTGTCAGCTCGGACCCACCGGAAGTGCGTCCTTATTACACACAAAAAAATGATCACTCCCCCTGCTGGTTGGGCCCACCTTGGTGGGAGGTTGACTTGTGGGCCTACTAAGGTGATGGGGATGGAGTACTTTGTCTGTCGGCGTCCTAGGAACCAGGGTACCCAGACTTGCCTGTCTGCGGGCCGCGACGCGCTCCTACAAGCGGCCTGGTACGGCCTAGCTGATCGACCAAATGCTCAAGACCCTCGCGAGGGGCCAGGCCTCGCGAGGAGAACGACGCCAAGACCCCCTCGGGAGCGGCCTCGGCAAGGCGTTCCAGTGGGGCGGAGAATCCAAGGCCAAGCCTGCCTCAGGAGGAGGCAATGATGTCAGCAGTGACGCACCTCGCCAGCGGGTGCCAGTGTCCGCCAGCGGCACAGTTGCCATTTCGGTGCAAAGGAGACAACGCAGCCGTTGGTTCCCAAGGAGTGGGGCAAAGGTTTTCTCTTTGGTGCAATAAGACCGAAGACCGCAAGGACGATAAGGAGTATGTCACTGTCGAGCCCACCACCGTGTCACCGTCTGATCCTTTTGCAGGCGAAGACTACTTTTGTTAGGGTAGGAACGTCCTTGTGTTCCCGCTCAAAAATGGCCGTTGTTGAATCCCTTCCCGCCTAAACATTTCGGGGGAAGAGGACTGTGGCTGCCTATAGAAGTAGCTAGGATCTCCACTTCAAAGAGAGAGAATCATCGACACACACACTTGACCACCGCACAAGGAGCAAGAACACTAGCCTCCTCACCCTCCTGAACTCGCCTCCTGAGCTCAGGAACCCTTGTACCAGTTCATACTCTAGCTCACCCGGAGCCAATCCACCAAAGAAGGAAGTAGGGTCTTACACCACATGGTGGCCCGAACCTGGATAACCTCTTGTGTGTTTGTTCATTGTTTGCTTGAATCCTTCCACCGAGACGAGAGCGAGGCGCTAGCTAGACGTGGGTGGGAGAGATCTTCGTTCACGCCCCTGTGTTCGAACTTAACAGGTTTTGCGGAGCCCTTAATCCGACATTTGGCGCGCCAGGTAGGGGGCGTGTCGAAATCTCGCCTCTCCGACAACCTCGTCGCGTTCTCGTCACCGACCCTGCTCCACAACCATGGTGGACACACGTCGAGCTCGCGCCGCCCGCCGAGTTGCGAACGTCGCTCAGACGGCGCGCACGGGCAACGGCGCACCACTCTGCCCCAACTCGCCAGTCGCCAACGCCGCCACCGACCCGGCTTTCCACGAGCAGCAGGACTCTTCGCTGCCGCTGTCCGTGTGGCGGGACGGCCGCACGGCAACGCCTTCACCCTCGCCGGCTGCAGCGTCGTCCTCACTGGTCCGCCATGGGCCGGTCTACCAGCAGCCTGTGCTACTGTTTGCAAGGGAGCTCTTGCGCTACCGCCCGGCAGAAGATCTCTACGACGAGTGGCTCCACCGCATCACCGAGCTCGTCAACGCAGCTGGGGAAGCGCCTGCACCAACGCACTCTTCGCGTCCTCCAGCACACCAGGCGGCGAACAAGGGCCGTGGGGTCCCGGCTCCGCCTCACCCTCACCACGCCGGCCAGGAGGGCCGGCGCGAGGCCCCTCGACGTGAGCAACCCCGTAGAGCCCACGCCCGCGACGAAGAGAGTTGCCAGATGATCTCGCACCCACATGCAGGGGCTCGTGGGCCCCTTGGCCCACAACGCCCAGACCGCGCGCCACAGAAGGTGGTGGCACCAGCACCTCAAGAACCAGCGTCATGGGTGCATGGGGCGCATGTGATCATGAGCGTACGCAGGTGTGGCGCCCTAGCTCCCGAGCTACGGCGCCTCGTCTGGCCCGGCAAGTTCAAGCCGGACCTGCCTCCGCGCTATGACGGTACCACCGACCCCATGGAGTTCCTTTAACTCTACAAGCTGTGCATCGACGCGGCCAACGGCACTGAACAGGTCATGGCGAACTGGTTCCCCATAGCTCTGAAGGACGGCGCGCGCTCCTGGCTCCTGAACCTCCCAGTGGGAAAAATCTCCTCCTGGGGAGAGCTTCGCGAGCGCTTCGTCGCCAACTTCCAAGGCACCCGCGACCGAGCCCCGGCAGCTGCTGACCTGCGTCGCATGAAGCAGCAGCCGGGAGAAACCCTGCAAAAGTACGTCCAACGCTTCAAGACCATGCGCCTCTGTATCCCCAGGGTCTCGGACGAGGCCATCATCTCCGCCTTCTCCGATGGCGTCCGCGACGTCAAGATGAGGGAAGAGCTCGCCATCCATCAAGACCTGTGCACGGCCCTCGAGAAGTTCAAGCTCGCTGCAAAGTGCGCTAGGCCGGAGGAAGCCTGCCTCTCCCTTCAGGAGTTGCCTGAGGTGGAGGCAGACGACAAGAAGACCAAGGCCATGGAGTCGAAACGCAAGGGACCCGCCGTGCTGGCTGCTGAGCCAGAAGTGAAGCATGGCTGCGGCTACGATGACCTCCCGAGAGACAACCGACCGTACTGCGCCTTCCACAACGTCCACAGCCACAACACCAATGACTGTCAGGAGCTCAGGGCAATGCACGACGGGCATGTCGGGTAGCGCCCTGAGCGTGACAACCGCGGCTACGGCCGTGGAGGAGGCCGAGGAGGAGGACGTTTGGACGGCAGGAACTCGCGCCAAGGGTGGCGTGAGCAGCCTCGTGAAGACCACTGGCAGGAGCAGCCTCGTGACACCCCCTGGCGCGACCAGCCTCGTGAGGGTCGCCCTCAGGGCCATGGGGGCCTGCCTCCGCAGCCACCACCACCAAGGAGGAATGATGACGATCGCCAGGGAGAAGGGGCAGGGGGCTTCCAGGAACCGCGTGCAGTTGTGTGCATTCTGGGAGGAGCTCATGCCCTGGCTTCTCACCGCATCTTCAAGCAGTTCGCCCGCGAGGTGAACGCGGCGCTTCCCAGGCCTGACGCCGCGCGCAACCTCAGGTGGACCAAGCAAGTCATCGCTTTCGACCCGAAAGACCAGCTCAAGTGTACTGCGGCCCCAGGCGCACTCCCGATGCTCTGCACCCCGACCATCAGCAATGTCCTCATGACCAAGACCCTCATCGACGGCGGGGCGGGGCTCAACATCCTCTCCGTCCAGACCTTCGAGACACTCCAGGTTCCCTACGGTCAGCTCCACCCCACCAAGCCATTCTACGGAGTCACGGATGGCTCCACACTTTCGATGGGGCAAGTCCGCCTCCCCGTCACCTTTGGAGACTGCGACAACTACCACACCGAGCTCATCGACTTCGACGTCGCCAACATCCACCTCCCGTATAATGTTATCCTGGGGTATCCTGCCCTTGCCAAGTTCATGGCAGCAACCCATCACGGCTACAACGTCCTCAAGATGCCCGGGAGTGACGGAGTCATCACGATCGCCTCTGACGAGAAGGAAGCGGTGCGTTCCTTGGAGCGTGCCTACCAGAGCGCGGCAGTTGAATACCCCGATGAGGAAGAAGCCGTGTTCGCCCTGCAGGCCGACCCCAAGAAGAAGAAGAACCTACCCGTCAACGGACCTCAGGACACGGGGGCTCCCGACGACCTGGCCTCAGGACTCACGCCTGCTGACGAGGCGCCTTCCACCCTCGCATAGGGAGGCACGCTCGATGCCCCTCTCGTGACGGGCTCAGGGGCTCTCCTCTAGAGTGTCCCTGAGCTGACCCGTGCCCCGAGGGAGGTGTTCGAGCACCACGTGCAACCGTATCTTGATGCGCGTTTTTGTGAGCCCAATGCGAGCCGTCCAGCGCTAGGGGCTCAGGACTTCATTGACCAAGTTACGGAGGAACTTCAGCACGCAAGACTCATCCACGATGGGCGTAACCGCACAACCCCAAGTCCACCTGCTCGCAGCCCGAGCGACTGCTTCCGCGTTTGCATCGACATCGCGGGTCTCAACCGAGCCGCCTCTCAGGAGCCCTTCTGGCCGACGGCGGTCAGCCGGAGGAGGGCCCTCCCCTGTAGCTACGTCCGCACGCTCTTCGGCTTCCGCAACGCAGCTGCCACGTTCAGGCATCTCGTGCAGCAAGCCTTGGGTGCTCGAGAGGCTCAGTGGCAAGCGGTCCGGACGGAGTGGGAGCCGGACCCGCGTGACCACTGAGAGCCTCTGGAGCCCCTGGGCCTCAGGAGCCCGACAATCCTCGGGAGCGACCCGCACAACTCGCGTCTTCAGCTACCCCAACTCCCCTTCGGCAAGTATCAGGTGACACTTCAGGTATCTAAACGAGGGCGCCTCTCGGGCTGCATCATCCTCGGGCCGCTGGGGGCTGTTCCCCCGCGGCTGTCTCCCTTTTTGCATGATCAAGGCCAGATATTTCTTTCCATTCGCATTATTTATATGCTTGGCGTCCTCACCGCCACTAAGGTCATGAGCCCTTGTGAGCCCACTCGCGACCGCCCAATGATTAAGGACTAGCATGACGTCTGTGTTCGGGTCCGTCCCTGCATCGTCGATAAATCCAAGGGCTGAGCTCTGCCTATCGAGCCATTTCCATGATGGCACCTCCGATGGTCCTTGGTGCCTTGTTCTCGCATGGGCTAATCGTGGATGTGTAAGGAGGGGCCCGTGGCAGGTGCCTCACTCACGCGGGAACCGCGCGACGGCTGTTTTTCTTTTGGATCGTGGCATGAGAAGACTGGGCACGGCGCCTGGGCTCGGGTCCATCCCTGTAGCGTCGATAAATCCAGCGGCTGAGCTCTGTCTTACGGGCCGATCCCACTAACGTCACCTCCTGGGGTCGCTGGTGCTGCGGCCTTCTCATGCAATATCCACTGGAGATGCACTCGGCGCAGGTTGACACAACACCTCTCTTTTCACATTTTACAGAAGAAGACTCAGGCGCAACCCGCCTCAGGGTAGGGTCTCGTGAGTGATGCGTAAGCTCACGAGAACTTCATTAGAGTCGTTCAACTCGTCCTGAGGAGGGTCCATATACACCTTGGCTGTCCTACCATGCTAGCCACGCGTTAGGACGGGGCTGTACACGCCCCGGAGTCTCTTCCGGTGGGAGGTCTCACCCACGGTCCAGTGGAAGTACCAAGCTCCGCGCTGGCAGATCCAACCGAGGAGCGGTTATGCCCACGAACCACTGGAAGCATCAAGCTCCGTGCTGGACGATATGACCGAGGCGCGGTTATGCCCACACTCCGCGCAAGTGTGGTAGCTCTATGCTCCGCGCTAGTTATAAACAACTGAGGGTGGCCCCCAGTGGTCGCACCAACCTCAGGGAGCTTTTCAGCTCACGACGCTCACAGCTTTTCCTTGGATGGGTGTCGCGAGGGGGCTAGGCACGGGGGCTATGCTCAGGTCATGCCTGTTAGACGCCACCCTACCATGTGCCCAGACACCTGGCCTTCTCGTGCCCCCATCATAGGCGAAGGCTCGTGGGCAAGGTATGGTGCTTGTTTTCCTTCATGAAGAGCCGTTCGTACGTCAAGGGGGACCTCTGGGCATCATGACCCAGGGGCCTAACTGGCCACGTAGCCCCTCATCCCTTGAGCCTAGTTATGAAGATAACCCCGGTCCTCCGGAGTGCTCAATGGCGATCGAGGTATGCGCGGGGTTGGGCCCTGCCGACGCAGAACAAAAATGGGATCGCTTGAATGTCAAGGGGGACCCTTGGGCATCGCGACCCAAGGGCCTCACTGGCCACGTAACCCCTCACCCCTTGAGTCTAGTTACTATGGTAACCCTGGTGTCCGGAGGGCTCAGCAACGAGTCTAGTTACTACGGTAACCCCGGTCACCCAGAGGGCTCAGCGGCAGTCGAGGTATGCGCGGGGTTGGGCCCTGCCAACACAGAGCACCTAAAGCAAACATGAAAGGAAGATAGCTTGGAATCATCTAGCTATTACAATAACGTCAAGTTTTTTCAAATTCAACCAAGTTCTTACGCCTACCCGAGGTACTTCTCTCACTAAACAGGATGGATCAAGCATCACCGGGCGCAGCAGTACCAGTCGTCTCCCCTTCGACCGCGGTAACGGTAGACTGGAGGAACGCATCCACCAGCGACTTGACCTTCGCCCTCAGGGCCTCGGCAGCCGAGTTCTCCATGACTGCGGTCACGGGCTCGGACAGCGAGGCCAGGTCAAGGGTGGGGTCACGAAGGCTTAGGTGGCCGCACACCTGCTCCAGGACCAAGGTAAGCAGCGTACGACCTTCAGCATAGGCTAACTAGCCAATCGCGACGGTAACACCACGCAGGGACTCCACGAGCGCAGCAAGGAGCCTGGCGGGGCCTCCCTCAGGGGCGGCCAGTGGCTCCTTGAACCCTTCCCCATAGGCGGCATGCAACGCCTTGCGGGCCTCAAGGTCAAAGGTGGTAAGGTCCTCAGGACTCACGGTCGCCAAGGCCGCGAGAGCTTCCTCCTGGGCACGAGCGGCTTGAGCCGCCCTGGACTGATCAACTTCAACCTTCAGCTTCTCCAAGGCAGCTCGGTCAGCAAGCTGCTGCTGTTGCAGCCGAGATGTCGCGACCTTCTGTGCCTCGAGCTCCGTCTCCAACCCTTTGAGCTCCAGGGCGCGCCTAGAGTCTTCCTCGCGGAGGGCCCCCAGCTCGCTCTCTGCCTTGAGGCAGCACTTCTCGAAGGACGCGACGTCAGCTCATGCGGCGTCGCGAGCCAGTGCGGCCGCCGTGGCTTCCTCTCGACCCTTGGCAGCAGCCGCCAAGGCCTGATCCTAGGAGGCCCGTGCAGACTCGTCTGCCAGGAGCCACCCGTGGATCAGCCCCAGGCGCCCTTCTGTCAAGTGGTCGTCGTTGTTTTGCAGGTCAGCGCGAAGACGACCCAGCGTAGCGGAGGCAGCATCCAAATCCTCGAGACCAGGCTGCGCCAACCGGCGCACGGGCTCCGACAATACTGGCTGCTCGGCCAGGGGCTCGGGGGCTTCGGCCCCCCTTGCCAGAGCAACCGAAGCAGAAGTCAACTCCGCAACCTCGCTGGAGACAGGGACGTCTTCGGGTGGCACCGTCACCGCACTCGCGGTGGCCCGGCCAACCGAGGCACCCAGTGCCGCGGCATCCTTCCCCGAGGTTGCACCAGCAGCCGAAGGAGCAGGGCACCGCGGCAGGACCTCCCCCTTCACCCTCTTCATCACACCTCCCAAGCTGCAGCATCAAAGGAGAGCGCATCAGGGGCACACCTAATAAGAATGAGTGAGAAATTGCACACTTACTTGTCAGAGGTGAGGCGCGCCATTCTCTTCACCAGTGAGTCAACAGCAGCCCCTGGCCACTAGGCGTGCCGACGGCCCGGGCCTGGGCAAGACGCGAGGCCACGGTCCTGGGCGCGGTCGCGGTCGCCAGGTTCGCTGGCATGGTGCCCATCGGCGGGGTTGCCACCTTGTTTCCCCCGGGCGCGGTGCGTTCAGACCGACGCGGGGTGGTCGCCTGGGACCGCCCGGTGGCACCTGTGCCTGTTGCCCCGGTGAACACTTCGAAGGAGTCCCCATCCTCGTCCAGGGTATCCTCCGAGCCCCCGTCATCGCCACTGTCGTCGCCCTCGTCGTCATCACCAGAAGACACATCGAACGTGGGCGGGGCACCCACGGGAGCACCAAGGTCCGGCATGGCCTTCAGCACCTCAGCCTTATCAGGGCGGCTGTGCAGTGACATGTAGGCCCCAGCAAGATCCTCCGGAACCATCCCCAGGGGGGCCCTCGAGGTGAAGTCCAGATCTTCTTCGGCCAGCATCCCTGGGTGCAGCCGGAGCCTGTCGTCTTCACCCATCAGCTCCCACATGGGGCGTGAGTGAGCCTGCAGCGGAGCCAGACGCTGCCTCAGGAACTCCTTCACGATCTGGCCTCCTTCGAGCCTCGAGCTCAGGTCGGCCTCAATCTTCGCCAAGACCGGCCCGGCGAGAGGGCCGGTGAGCTTCGCGTGGCGCCAGCTGTCAAGTTTCTCCGGATGGGCAGTACGTAGGGCCAACAGAGGATGGGTGCGCTGGGCATCTAGATAGACCCACCTCTTCCAGTGGGACTCTATCTTCTTCCCGGCCATTATCAGGCGATAGCCCTGGCGCTGGAAGATGAAGGAAACGCAGCCCGAGCACGGGCCATCGTCATATTGACGCATGGAGAAGAAGTGGTGGAAGAGGGCCACCGTCGGCCTCACCCCCATGAACGCCTCACAGTAGAAGGCGAAGAGCGGAAAGACAAAGATGGAGCGGGCTTGAATAGGAGAGCATGCACCTGGTAATGTTCCAGGATGGTGTAGAAGAACTCGGAGAAAGAGGGGACGAGCCCCACGGAGATGCTGTGGAGGAAGAAGGGGTAGCACGAGTTTGGCAAGGTCTGCGCCACGGTGGATCCTTCCCAGATCTGCGTCCGACTGTGCTCATTGTGGGAGCTCGACAGAAACGGCTGGACCTCTGAGTAGTCCTCCTCCCTGATGATGGAGGGCTCCTCAAGCGCCGCGTCAAGAGAAGAAGCAGATCCAGGCGCCGACGCAGTGCCCTTGTTCTTCTTCACCATGGTCAAGGAGGGCTAAAGGATGCAGAGAGGCAAGAGGTGCAAAGGGAAGAAATCCAAGCAGGAAGGAAGGAGGGCGATAACTCCCCCGGTGGAGAAGGCCCCTATTGTCAAGACACACGGTTACCGAGATGGCGTGGGGAGCGGGGTCGCTCGCGTCCCATCCAACCGTCACGCGCCAGCCTGGCCCGCAGCCTTTTTGGGGCCCGCGGCGTTTCGTCCTCGACTAAGGCTTCACCCGGAAGCCAACTCCGCGCGCGCCTTGGGCCCGGGGGCTACTGCCGGCGTACTAGGAACCAGGGTACCCAGAATTGCCTATCTGCGGGCCGCGACGCGCTCCTACAAGCGGCCTGGTACAGCCCAGCTGATCGACCAGTTGCTCAAGACCCTCGCAAGGGGCCAGGCCTCGCGAGGAGAACGACGCCAAGACCCCCTCAGGAGCGGCCTCGGCAAGGCGTTCCGGAGGGGCAGAGAATCCAAGGCCAAGCCTGCCTCAGGAGGAGGCAGTGATGTCAGCAGTGACGCACCGCGCCAGCGGGTGCTAGTGTTCGCCAGCGGCACAGTTGCCATTTCGGTGCAAAGGAGACAGCGCACCCGTTGGTTCCCAAGGAGCGGGGCAAAGGTTTCCTCTTTAGTGCAACAAGACCGAAGACCGCAAGGACGATAAGGAGGATGTCACCGTCGAGCCCACCACCGTGTCACCGCCTGATCCTTTTGCCGGCGAAGACTGCTTTTGTCAGGGTAGGAACGTCCTTATGTTCCCGCTCAAAAAAGGTCGTTGTGGAATCCCTTCCCGCCTAAACATTTCGGGGGAAGAGGACCGTGGACGCCTATATAAGTAGCTAGGACCTCCACTACGAAGAGAGAGAATCATCGAGAGACACACTTGACCACCGCACAAGGAGCAAGAACACTATTCTCCTGACCCTCCTGAGCTCGCCTCCTCAGCTCAGGAACCCTTGTACCAGTTCATACTCTAGCTCACGCGGAGCCAATCCACCAAAGAAGGAAGTAGGGTCTTACACCACACAGTGGCCCGAACCTGGATAAACTCTTGTGTGTTTGTTCGTTGTTTGCTTGAATCCTTCCATCAAGACGAGAGCGAGGCGCTAGGTAGACGTGAGTGGGAGAGATCTTCGTTCACGCCTCTGTGTTTGAACTTAACGGGTTTTGCGGAGCCCTGAATCCGACATTATCAACTTAGTCAATATGAACGATTCTAGCTCCAGTGACCGTACGATGTCCATCCAACCGCCGTAGTGCTTCTTCAAACTCTGGTCTTGTTGCTCCAGCCGCCCAAAGCAGCGCCGGTCGTGCCGCATGCTCCTGCCTCCCGTGGCCGGCTGTGCTGCCGCGGAGGCCTCACCGCCCCCTACTATTCCCACCGTTGGCCAGGCCATCCCTCTACTCACCCACACCCCCTGTTATTCCGCGGCGACGGCAGCCTCACACCACAGCGAACCAGTGAATCCTCATACTCCTCTACGTGTGGGCATCCACTGCCGCATCTTCCCCGGCTCTGCGTCGTCCCCTTCCTAGGCCTCGCCATCGTCCACCGCCCTGGTGCTCTCGACGCGCCGTGGTCAATGTGGTCAAGGAAGGGCTTCCATCGAACGTGGACTATATGTGGAGAGGCTGACAACTGGGTCCACGACAGCAGCACGGAAGTGCCTCCTTATTATGCGGAAAATAGTGATTCCTCCACCTGATAGCAGGGACCCACCGGATGGGCCACCGTATTTCGCGAAAAAATGTTTCCCCCTGACTGCTGGGACCCACCAGACGGGCCACTGTATTGAGCGAAAAAAACGTTCCCCCCGTTGTCAGCTCGGACCCACCGGAAGTGCCTCATTACGCACAAAAAATGAATACCCCCCCTGCTGGTTGGGTCCCACCTTGGTGGGAGGTTGACTTGTGGGCCTACTAAGTTGACGGGGACGGAATGCTTTGTCAAATTAGTCAATATGAACGATTCTAGCTCCAGTGACCGTACGATGTCCATCCAACGGCCGTAGTGCTTCTCCAACCTCAGGTCTTGTTGCTCCTGCCTGCCAAAGCAGCGCCGGTCGTGCCGCATGCTCCTGCCTCTCGTGGCCGACTATGCTGCCGTGGAGGCCTCACCGCTCCCTACTATTCCCACCGCTGGCCAGGCCATCCCTCTACTCACCCACACCCCCTGTTATTTTGCGGCGACGACAGGCTCACATCGTAGCGAAACAGTGAACCCGCGTACACCTCTACGCGTGGGCATCCACCGCTGCATCTACCCCGGCTCCGCGTCGTCCCCTTCCTAGGACTCGCCGTCGTCCACCGCCCTGGTGCACTCGGCGCGGCGTGGTCAACGTGGTCAAGGAATGGCTTCCATCGGACGTGGACTGTACATGGAGAGGCTGACAGCTGGGTCCACGGTCGTAGCAAGGAAGTGCCACCTTATTACGCGCAAAATAATTATTCCTCCACCTAACAGCGGGGACCCACAGGACGGGCCATCATATTTCGCAAAAAAAACGTTTCCCCCTGACAGCTGGGACCCACCAGCTACATCTTCACAGGAAGGAAGTGCGTCCGAGCAAAAAAAATGATTCGCCCCCCTGAGTGCTGGGACCCACCAGCTACATCTTCGCACGCAAGGAAGTGTCTGACAGTCGGGTCCCACCTGGTCGAAGCGTACGTAGCGTTGTCATTCTGGTCGCGAACATGTACGTACATACTGGTCGATGTAGAGGCGCGCACGTGTCGTAGCAGAGGCGCGTATGTAGCATGTACACGTACGTACAACGGCCAGTGTGCAAGAAAGAAAATACGGCCACATATTTACATATGGGCAGGGTCACGAATGCCTACTCGCGCATATGTACGGCCAGTGCTCGTGTACATGGCTGAGTCGGAACAAAGAAACATCGTCGTCGTCGTGTTCATGGGGAGCCAACCGGCTGGGTCGGAATAGAATGTGTCGTCGTGTTCATCTGGGGGGCTTGGACGGAACAACCGATGGAGACGAGGCCTGGCGTACCACAGAACGGAGGAAACGGCCTTGTGTTCGACCGGCCACGTTCGAAACGGGATCCTGTTCATAGGGAGGGGTCTGGCGTACCGCAAAACGGAGGAAACAGACCTCCTATGGTCGAAACGGGGGTCCTGTTGATCGGCAGGGGTGTGGCGTACCGCAAAACGGAGGAAACGGACTTGTGTTGGAGTGCTACGGTCGAAACGGGGGTCCTGTTCATCGGGAGGGGTGTGGCGTATCGCAAAAGGGGACTCCACAGGATACTGTTCATCTCCACCATCGACCCCCTCCAGCCTCCATGGGCTACTGTTCATCCATCGTCGACCTCGTCCAGCCTCCACCTGCGACTGTTCATCCACGGGCTCCTGTTCATCCAGCCTCCACCGTGCGCTACTCCACGGGCTACTATTCAACCAGCCCTCTCCACGGGCTCCTGTTCAACCACCCCTCCACGAGGCTACTGTTCATCCAGCCCTCCACTGTCTACTGTTCATCCAGCCCTCACGGGTTGGTCCTGTTCATCCAGCCCTCCACGGGGTCCTGTTCATCATGCCCCAACTGGCTCGATCGATAGGGGTCATGTTCATCCAGAGGCAACACAACGGGGTCCTGTTCATCCACCCCCACCAGGAACTGTTCATCCAAACCCCCCCAGCAACGCTCACTATTCATCTAGAGGCAGGATCGATCGGCTTCAGTTAGCAGCAGTAGCGAAGGAATCGCTCGATCAGGTTCAGTTAACAGCCATCAATCAATCGCCTGGGTTCAGTAACGCGTAGCCTGCAGTGCAATCGCCCGGGTTCAGTTAGAACCCAACGCCTCGCTCGGGTTCAGTTATAGCCCAACGCCTCGCACCCACGTGCGTGTGTGTACGAGAGAAACGCTCATCGCTCGACCGCGACCACCCACCGTAACCGGGAACACCCTGATATTTTCCTCGCCCTTGATTCTACTTTTCCGCCATGGACGGCCTAAAGAATGTCATGCAGCTGCGTCTCTAGCCCGCCAAGGACGAAAAGCTCATTTTCTGTCATGATTTTTTGTCATAGAAGTAGGACCCCACCACATCTATGATGATACCTGGTTTTGTCACAATTATCGTCATAGAAGTGTCATAAGTATGACATAATTTTTTTCGTTCGGCCCAAAATGTCACGGATGTGTCTTTTTTTTGTAGTGGGGGTCCGCCCACGCCCGCTTGCGACCTCGACGGGGCTCGCGGCACACTTACGAGGACAGTCTCGCCCTCTCTTAGCTGGAGGTGAGCCAAGCCCCTCCTGCTGAACCTTCCCCTTCTCCATGGACGAGTACTTCCTGGGCGGCGCCATGGGCGGTTCGGTCAAGTGTAGGAGCAAGGGGAATGGAGGAAGAAGATGGGTGGCAAGGGCTCAGCCTGCTGCCCTATTTATAACCAGAGGAAGGCCAACCGCCGACCCCATAAATGCAGGTGATGATGGTCCGCTGTGCACGCAGAGACTTGACGGGTCGTGCAGTCACCAAGGCTGCGTGGGGAAGTGGAGATGCCCACGTCCCATCGAGCGCCACGCGTCAAACAAGGCCGCATGCTTTGGGGCCCACCGCATTCCACACTTGGTCCTTGGCTATGCCGCGAAGCCAAGACCGAGCACGCCTTGGGCCCGGGGGCTACTTTCGGCGTCCTGGGAGCGGGCGTACCCAGACTTGCCTGCCTGCGGCATAGGGCGTGCCTCAGAAGGTGGCGTGGTACGGCCCAGCACCTTCAGCAATCACTCAAGACCCTCACAAGGGGCCAAGCCTCGCGAGGGGGACGACACCAGACATCGCCTGGGGCAGCCTTGCCAGGCCGGCTTGTGAGGATCGGAGATATAGAGGAAAGGGGCACCTCGCGAGGTCCTCGTGACGTGAGAAGTGACGACCGATGCCAGGCGGGCGCCAGTGGGTGCAGAATGCCAGTTTCCACTTTGGTGCTAAAGAAGCAGGTGCAGGGGAGGAGTCCCGAGGCGTTAGTCAAAGGTTTCCATATTGGTGCAATGAGACCAGGACCAGCTGGACGGCAAGACGGAGGTCATCGCGGAGCCCACGGCGGCGTCACCACCAGAGCCTTTGGGAAGCGAAGACCACCTTTTGTCAGGATAGCTGGTACTAGCTGTCCCCCTTCAAATTTGGCTGTTGTGGGATTCCTTCCCGCTCAATATTGGGGAAGAGGACTCAGTCCACTCTAAATAGGGCCTAGCCACCATCATAGAGGGGATCGGATCATCGAGACCTCTCACACACCACAAGCTCACCCGAGCTCAAGAACACCTCTCCTCAGGAGGCAGTCCACCCATGTACTAGTTCTTCCTCGACTTACAAGGCAATTCACCACACCACACTGGATTAGGGTGTTACCCCACAACTCTGGCCCGAACCAGTATAAATCTCATGCCTCTTGTTCATCAGATCTGACGAGCTAGATCTAGAGCTGTTGAGTAGTCAAGCTAGGGCGGAAGGAGAGATCTTCGTGCGCACCCCAGAGTTTGAACCTTAAGGTTTTTGCCAGAACCCAAGATCGGAAAGAGACCTAACCCTAAATTTCCGAATCAAAACTAATCTCTATGGAGTTTCTGCCGGATAGGATGAGTTCAATCGTTGCAAGATTACTTGCAAAGTAATGTGCTATGAATCAGAGCACATTGATCAAGCTCATACCCTAACTTGGCGGTGAGCTCGCTATGGTGGCAACGGCAGAGCAGATTTCCTTGACGGCGGCGGAGACCAGCGGCAGGAGGTCGCTGGCGGTAAGGAGACCATCCGGAGACCCGAGACGGTAGAGCAGGTCACGCGCGGGCGAGAAGGTTTTGGAAAGATTTCCAAAATTTGACCCGTCGGTATATATAACCTGACCCTGTCGGTGTGACCTAGTGGAACAACTCGGTGGCGCCGAGATGCAAAACTGCTAGCAGTTACTACAACTCGGTGTGACCGAAGAGTTCAAATTGGTTGCACTGAAATTGAAAACCTAGATCAACTTAGTGAACTCAGTGTGACCGAAGTGGACGACTCGGTCATACCGAAATGCACAAAGATGTTTTGGAAGTTTAAGGCTATGACGAATCGGGGACTCCGAGTACTCCTCACACATAGTGGATCGAATCTGACTTGATCAAACTTTGTGATGTAGCACGAATAGAGTTTTAGACAAGAAAAGCATAGATATCTAGAGGGGGTTCTTAGGCATTCTTTTCCATCCATTTGGCAAAAAAAGCCAAACAATCAAAGCAACAAATGGATGTCCTCGAATGAGAAAAATATGCATTCAACATGCTCACACAATAAGATAGCAAATGAAACATGTGGCAAAGCATGCGCAACCATTATAGCATCTATCAAGCAATTTGGCAATGACGAGATCATCTATATATGAGTATTTTGACTTAGGAGTCAAATGAGAACATTTGATCATAGGTCATACTCATCGTGTAAGCACAAGTGGCGTTGCCACTTTTACATAAAGCATCGTTGTGTTCACATCATTAGAGTTGCTTTAGCTCAATTGATTAGAGTAAAGCTCCCCTAGATGTGATGTCCCCCCTAAGAGGGATGAACTAACCTTGGGTTTTGTCGATGATGACTTCATGTATTTGTTGAAGATGTAGATGCTCAATGTTGATGTAGATCATTTGGAGCAATCCATTGGAGTGAGTTGCACTTTCTAAACCTACACAGGTTAGTCCCACAAGAAACAAACAAGGATATCCATAGACATAGAGTGAATTGCACACAAGATGATGTCCATGAAAGCATTTGGTTACCTTGTCCCTTGTCTTGCCAACAAGAGGGTTTATGACTCTTTGAACTAGTGCAAGATATAGAAGTTGTTTGCACTTGTCCTCGCCAAAATGATATCCGTGAAGTATGTTGGCGGAGTCACCCTCAAGAACTCTCTAGTTCTTCTTCTTCAGGATCCACACCATCTTGATGGGAATCCTTGGAGTTGTAGTCGTATTTGATGAAGTAAACTTGATGTAGTCTTGGGAACCCACTTGACCAAGGCCTTAGGAACTTGTTCAAATGCATCAATCTCCTCTTGAAGCTTGTCCTTGCCGTGGTCTTGTGGTGGAAGATCATCTTGTGCTTGTGTCCTCTTGAAGGAAGTAGGATCATACTTCTCTTGTTGAGGAACAAACTTCGTCTTGGGGTATTGATCTTCTTCCCACTCAACTCCATTGGTATTGAACTTTCGTTCAAAACCAACACCTTGATTCTTCCGGTGTCTTCCTTGCTTGTGTACAATCTCCTCGAATTGCGAACTTACGGCAAGGATCTTTTAAACACCTTTCTCTATAATTCCCTTCAATAAAATATTTTCTTGCTCAAGTGTAACTTGGCTAAGAGAATCGTTAGTGGAATCAAGAGAACTACTAGAAGCAACATCATTGGATTTAGCATGCTTATTGTTACTACTAGATGAAGAATCTTTCCTGTTCTTGTTGCTAGATTTTACTTGTGGCATGTAAGTAGACAAGAGTAAACGCTTGGCAATGTAAGAAAAACTTCTCTTGCGAAGATCATCATTGATTGCTTTTAAGAACTCATGCTCTTGCTCAAGGTTGAGATTTTCAAAGCATAACTTCTCATGAGTCTGTAAAAGTTCTCGATGATTTTCCAAGGTAGTTTCATGAGCTAACTTTACAGTGTTTAGTTCTTTAGTTAGACGCTCTATCTCCTTATTATCATCGTCATTAGTTTTATCTTGATTATCATGATTAATAGCAATTTCATCATAGTTTTCACCATAGGTTTCACAACTATTGCTACCAACAAGTAAATCATCATGTCCTAGCAAGTCATCTTCATCAGTATTGAAATCAAGATACTCGGGGTGTGATACCTTAGGGCCTTTATCCATGAAGCATCTTCCAATTCCTTCATTTCGTGAGTCAAATATGTCATAGGAGTTGGATGACACAAGAGCAATTCCGGCAACACCTTCATCTTGAGTATCTTCGGAGTCGGAGTAATAGCTTCTTTCGGAGTGGTCATCGGAGTCGGAACCGGATGCCCATTCACCAACATGAGCTTGATATCTTGGTCTTGTATAGCTCCTTGATGATTTATCCTTCCTTTCTGAATCCTTTCTTCTATGATAGGGTCTTCGTCCATAACGATCATCTCTACTCCTTCTCTCTCTTGGTGGTGATTCTTCTCTTTTACTTCTCCTTTTAGGTGAGTCTTCTCTTCTTTTGTGGGGAGCCGTACACTCATTGGAGCAGTGTCCGGGTCTTCCACAATTGTAGCAATTTCGATCATGACTAGAAGATCTTTTGTCATTGTAGGACCTTGACTTGGAACTTCTCTCTTTTCTTCTATTCTTGTAGAACTAGTTGAAGTTCTTCACCATTAAGCTCAATTCTTTTTTGAAGACTTGTATCTCACTTGATGATGTAGGAGTGTCACATGAGGCTTTGTAAGCACCACTAGACTTGTTGTGAAGCTCTTATTTATCCTTGAGTGACATCTCATGAGCAACAATTCTTCCAATGACTTCCGTTGGCTTGAGATCTTTGTAGTTGGGCATCATTTGGATTAATGTGCACATGGTATCATATTTTCCATCCAAGGCTCTTAGGATCTTTTTGATGATGAATCTGTCGGTCATCTCTTCACTTCCTAAGCCGGCAATCTCATTCGTGATGAGAGCAAGCCTAGAGTACATTTTAGCGAAACCTTCACAATCCTTCATCTTGAACTTGTCAAGTTGACTTTGGAGCACAACCAACTTGGATTCCTTTACAGAGTCGGTACCTTCGTGCATATCAATCAAACTATCCCAAATTTCCTTTGCATTCTCAAGACGGCTGATTTTCTTGAATTCTTCGGAGCACAATCCATTGAGGAGGATATCGCTAGCTTGAGCATTGTATTGCAACATCTTCAATTCTTCTGCGGATGCTTCACGATTCGGTTCCTTCCCATCTAAGAATTTACCTTGCAAACTAATACACACAATAGCCCAAACGGCGGGGTTATGTCCAAGAATATGCATTTTCATCTTATGCTTCCAACTAGCAAAATTAGGACCATCAAAGTAAGGACCTCTACGGTGGTAATTTCCCTCGCTAGACGCCATACTCTCCTAGGTTGTGAAACCAAGGCTACGATCACCAAAGCTATGGAAATCAAGGCAAATGGAGACCAAAGCTCTAATACCACTTGTAGGATCGGAAGTATGTCTAGAGGGGGGGGGGTGATTGGACTACTTGACCAAATAAAAATCTAGACTTTTCCCAATTTTAATTCTTGGCAGATTTTAGCAACTTAGCACAAGTCAAGCAATCAACCTACACATGCAATTCTAAGAGTATAGCAGCGGAATGTAAATCAATTGCATATGAAGGTAAATGGAGGAGTTTGAGGGAGCAAACGCAATGTAGACATGGAGATTTTTTACGCGTGGTTCCGATAGGTGGTGCTATCGTACATCCACGTTGATGCAGACTTCAACCCACGAAGGGTAACGGCTGCGCGAGTCGACAGAGGGCTCCACCCACGAAGGGTCCACGAAGAAGCAACCTTGTCTATCCCACCATAGCCATCGCCCACGAAGGACTTGCCTCACTAGGGTAGATCTTCACGAAGTAGGCGATCTCCTTGCTCATACAAACTCCTTGGTTCAACTCCACAATCTTGTTGGAGGCTCCCAAGTGAAACCTATCCAATCTAGGAGACACCACTCTCCAAAAGGTAATAGACGGTGTGTTGATGATGAACTCCTTGCTCTTGTGCTTCAAATGATAGTCTCACCAACACTCAACTCTCTCTCACAGATTTGGATTTGGTGGAAAGATGATTTGAGTGGAAAGTAACATGGGGAAGGCTAGAGATCAAGATTCATATGGTACGAATGGAATATCTTGGTCTCAACACATGAGTAGGTGGTTCTCTCTCAGAACAATGAGTAATGGAAGTGTCGGTATGTTCTGATGGCTCTCTCCACGAATGAAGAGTGGGTGGAGGGGTATATATAGCCTCCACACAAAATCTAACCGTTACACACAATTTACCAAACTCGGTCGGACCGAATCAGAGAACTCGGTCAGACCGATTTAATTCATAATGTGACCATTAGGCATTTTGGTGGGACCGATGTGATAAACTCGGTAGGACCGATTTCATAATGGTTTGGGCATAACGTAATCTCGGTGAGACCGATTACACAAACTCGGGAGGACCTATTTTAGTAATAGACTAACCAGAGAGTTGGTCAGCCAAACTCGGTGGGACCGATTCGCTCATTTCGGTGAGATCGAAATGTTACGAAGGGGAAACAAAGATTTTGCATTGCGAACTCGGTGGGACCGAACGGTCATCTCGGCTGAACTGAAATGTTACGAAGGGAAACAGACAGTTTGCAATCCCATCTCGGTGAGACCGAGATCCCTTTTGGTGAGACCGAAGTGATTAGGGTTTTGGGGCAGTGGATATGTCAAATGACTGGGATAGAAAGTTTCGGTGGGGCCGAGTTTGACTTTTGGTTTGGGACGTATGTGGATGTGAGAAAGTGGTTGAGGGTTTTGTAGCATATCACTAAGCACTCTGAGCAAGAAACCCATTAAGCAACACCTCATCCCCTTTTAATAGTATTGGCTTCCTATGGACTCAATGTGATCTTGGATCACTAAAATAGAAAATGTAGAGTCTTGAGCTTGAGCCAATATGTGTCCTTAGCGTTTTCAGGGGTCCACATTCCTAGTCCATGACATGACAATCATTGAACTTTCTGAAATGATCATCTTGAAAGAGCATTAGTCCAATGAGCTATATATTGTTAGGAATTACCAAAGCCTCCCAGGGATAGTTGCACTTCCATTGAGGATCCAACAAGAAGATCATAGAGACCAAGGCCAAGCTAGAGAAACAATATATCACAATGAGAAGGGCCTCCCTTGCTTGTCAGGCGAGCCCGGCAAGGGGCGAGGCCACCCACCAAAAGGAGACAATCAAGGCATCCTGACAGGACCTGCTGGGACAAGTGGAGGCTAAACCGCCTCACCAACTGCTCCTTCACGACTCACATCGTCGATTAGTGCGGTGTCAAGCCGCAAAGTGATTAAGTGACAACCATTAGCCACATGGCAGCCTCTCCCTATGAGGAGAACCCGCGGATGACACCCGTCCTGCAACGTGTCAAGCAAACAAGCGGAGAGCTGACAAGATAAGCCCGGCAAGCCTTGCCGGGCAACCAGTGATGTGACACTAAACGGCGCATTTAATGCGCACTGGCAGCCCGTAGAGTTAGGTATGATAGCACTATTGCTATCATATCAGGGCGTAATGACTGATGTGCTACTGTTCTGACACCTTCATCTATAAAAGGAGGCCCATGGCAACAATAGACATGGTTAGAAAATTGGATAACTCACACACCCATATGCGCGTAGTCGCTGCTGCTCTAAGGCAACCCTTGCCAGGCAAGTGTACTACGCTCCACCAAGTCATTTTCCTCCATCAATCCACCAAAGCAGGAGTAGGGTCTTACGCCACAATGGCGGCCCAAACCTGGGTAAAAATGCCCGCGTGATCTCTGTCATGCTGCCCCACGCTCGTCAGCACTTTGTGCAACACGACGCCCCCACCGAACCAGCAAGGGGCCTCTTGGTCCCATAGGTGGCCATGGTTTACCCCGACATCTTTGGCACGGTAGGTAGGGGGCTCGCTTGCGCGAACGTGAAGGCGTGTGTAGCGCGTCATCTTCATCACCATCTTCATCTTCAACGGTGCCATCAACCATGGCGCCCAAGAAGAAACCGGCTTCGTCGACGTGTCCGTCTACCTCAAAGGCTCTGCAGCCCGCGACCTCTAATGCTGCGGGGGGTGCGGAGGCCCACGAGGACACAGACGCTATGGGGGATGTCATTAGGGCAGGCGGCATCATCACCACTTCCCCCGCGGCCGATGCGGGAGCAGGAGCTACCGGAGGAGAGGAGCATCAACAACACCTGAATGGCCATGCTCCCCAAGGCCTGGGTGAAGGGGTTACTCCATCTGCGCCTTTTCTGCCCATCGACGAGCATAGCCACAGCAACGGCGCCCGGATGGGGGCGAATCGTCGTCCTCCTACCGTTCTCACCACGGGTGCGGTCGTGGCACGCGCGCACGAGCGCCTCTCCCGGGACGGGTCAACCAAGTTGTTATGCTCGACGGAGCCAATGGCCCTCGTGCGCCTTTGCTGCACCACCCTGCCATCCAGGTGGTCGCCCCACAACAGCTAGGGCGCAGTACTGCAGCCGCTGGCATCGTAAGGAGCCGAGCGACAGTTCGTTCTACTTGTTCATCATCTATGCCAAGTACAGCCTCGGAGGCCATGGCGTGGGTCCAGCTGCTGCTGAGGTTTCCGGTAGCGGCCGAGCAGATGGACGAATGGCGTGCCACCATCCAAAGTCTGCTCGGTGTCGCCAAAGCTGGGGCTCATGGTGAGCTGACCCGTCGTAGCCTCCCCAAGCGACAACAATGGCTTGTGCTCTGGGACGTACGGAGGGAGCTGTCCCCATGATGCAGTCCCTACCACGGCAGCCACCGCGAGTGTGTCATAATTAAGACCGCGACTACGTCTCGATGGCCTCTTCTGACCTTCGAGCGCGTCCAGGCCAGCGTCGAGCCCCGGAGGATAGGCGAAGAGGAGATGCGTGCGTTGTTGTCGAGCAACACTGCGGCAACCTCTGCCAGGCCGATGGGTGTGACGACCCCGACGTTGACGAGCCCGCGCTCGGTATCGACGAGTGCTTACCTTTCGAGGTCGGTTTCCCTACCTTTACTCGTGAGCTGCGGCAAGTCCATTGGTCGTCCGTCCGCACGTTCAAGCCAGAGATACCTGAGAAGTATGATGGGAGGCTGAACCCGGCAAAGTTCTTGAGCATCTGCACCACCGTTGTTCAAGCTGCCGGGCGAAGAGATAAGAAGGTGTTCGCCAACTACTTTCCTTTGGCCCTCACGTCCAATGTGAGGTCTTGGCTGATGCACCTGCCGGAGAACTCCATTTTGTCGTGGGCTAACCTGTGCCACAAATTCAATGGCGCCTTCACCGGTGGCCACCAAAAACCAGGCAGGCCCAGTGATCTACAGATTCTCCAACAGTAGGAAGGAGAAACTCTCCGTAAGTATTTACAATGATTCAGCAAAGTTCATAGAAATATCCCAAATATCCATCCAGCAGCTGTGATAGACGCCTTTCAGTTCAATGTGCGCAACCGCCGGATTCGTTCTAAGATGAATGTGAGGTTGCCCAAGACTGTGAAGGAGCTCTACAGCCTGGTCGATAAGTGTGCTCGGATACAGGAGGGAAGGAAGTTTCCTGGGGAGGAAGATTGCATCAATGTTGGTTCAGAGGATGATGATGAATCAACAAGTCAGAAGAAGAGCAAGAAGCACAATAAGAAGATGAGAGATAAGGCAGTGATGACTGTGTCACACCCTGATTTTCATGCCACAACACTTAAGCTAATAATCATGCTAAAATGTGATTTGACAAAAACTTTTGAGTGATTTGGACTATGCTTGATTGGTTTTCTGTTTGCTGTTTGCAAGTGCTCTAAAAATCAAATAAACCCTCCAACCCTTATACTTCATATCCTTGATCCAAAACCTTTTCCCAATGATCATGACATGTGTATAGGACATAATAGTATTTTCTTACAAAAATATTTTTGCCAAAAAGTTATTTTCTAAATTTAGTTTTCCAAAAACCCATGAATTCAAGTTTGCACTACAAGTGCTTAATTAAGGGTGCGAAAAATCTTTTCAAAATTATATTCGAATCCTATTAGATAGAGGAGTCCCAAAAACCATAAAAATATTATTTTGAAAGTTATTTTTCTATTTTATTTAAAGGATTTTCCTTAAGGCCAGAAATGGTCTTTAATAGGTTAAAACTATTTTATTATTTCAAAAATATTTGAGAAAATGCAGGGAAGCTCATAGCACATATATTGTCCGTATATAAGAGTTTCAACACATGGTCATGTTCAAAATGTTGGTCAAATACCCTTTCTGGATATTTCAAGCTTTTGAAATACTTAGAAAGGAAATTTT
This sequence comes from Secale cereale, assembly GCA_902687465.1. Taxonomy (NCBI): domain Eukaryota; kingdom Viridiplantae; phylum Streptophyta; class Magnoliopsida; order Poales; family Poaceae; genus Secale; species Secale cereale. The sequence goes on from LR738709.1 coordinate 162,000,443, forward strand.
CTTCATTAATTCCAAGAAAATTCTAGGATGTCAGATATGACATATTTGATGATCTTGCAAAGCCTAATGCCTTGAAGATCAAGAAAACATCATCAAACCCCCTCAAAATCATTTTTGTCCATTTTGAAGTTTGAGCAACTTTACATTGGCAAACATGTCCAAATGCTCTCAAACTTGGTGCACATGCTAAAATGGTCTAATTATGCATCTAGACCAAATGGCACAAGTTTTGGAGAAGGATAACTTGACCAAAGTGCCCCAAAACCCTTTCTGACGAGATCCAAATTTGAACAACTCTACATTGTCAACTTTTTACTTGTGACCTCAAAATTTGTGGACATGCTCACAACTCCAAATGATGACACTACACCAAGTGGTGCATCAAGGGGGGATTATTTGCATGACTAAATCTTGGCAAAGACATTTCTGTTATTTCTCGGGTTTACCAAAGTTGCATTGACAACTTTACCCAAATGAACTCAAACTTGGTGGAACACCTTATTTCTTCATGCCTTTGACCCTGTCAAGTCTCATGCCAATAGGAATTCATCTACTTGCCCCAACCTACATCAAACATCTTCTGGAAGAAACTTAAAATGCATTTTTTGGCAAATTCCACCAATCTCTTTGAGTCCAAATTTGTAACACAACCTCATCTGATACTCCTATACCTCCTGCATCTTTCCCTGCCCAAGATGCCATGATGATGGGGGTGAAAAGCACTTTTCCCTTCTCTGGACAGCAACATTTTCACTCTCTCTCCACCCATCCTCTCCTCCACTGGATTCCCAGGGCATCCAATGCCTTCGCCACATTGTTTACTCCTGGTGCAGCCACTAGACACAAGTGGGCGCGTGAGGACGCGAGGAAAAGCCGGGTGCCGGCCATTTGCGTGCTCTGGAGTACGTCAGCGTGCTCGCGACCGTTGACGCCGCGTCTCCCAACCACCTCGGGCCACCCCAGCCTGCCACTCGAGGCCCACGACGTCCGCACCACGACAGCCGCGCTGTCCCCCTTCTCTCTCCCTCTCTCTCACCCCATGCTACCCTTGCCCGACGCCGCCCGGTTCGGCCAATGTGCGCGTGAGCCAGGGACCACCTACGGCATGCCCCGCTCCTCCATACCTTCTCCCTCGACCTGGTCCACGCCCATGATCGCCCCAGACACGACGAGGGAAGCCAACTTGGCCCTGGTGCTGCCCAGCTCGAGACCATGGACGTGGTCCGCAGCACACCTCCTCCTCCACCTTATCCGGCCTTCCCAACCCTCTTAGACCTCATAGTATGACTTACCGGCCTCCCAGCTCTGTCCCGAACATCTCCATTCGCCTCCCGAGCCTCCCCTCTCTCCTCATGGCCTCCATGGCCGCCAACTCGCTCCCCTAAAATTTAGCCAAGCCCGAGCTCTTTTCCCTCCCCTCTCCGCACCGATAGACTCCCCTGAGCAAGCCGGAGCTCCCACGCTCTTCCTCTAGTCGGAGGGTGCACCGTAGCGCCATGCCCAATCTTGCCGACGCCGCCGTCCGCTAGCTTCCAAGCCACCGTTGTCTCGACCATCCTCGGCAGCCGTGGCATAAATGAGTGGATGCGGCGTTCGGCGCTGAGCTCATCCATAGCTAGAGCGTCGCCGGAGGTGCTCCGTAGCACCGGCAGTCGCCGTCGGGGCCCTATGCTCCCTCAGCCAAGTGAGCGCGCGGGAAGAAGACGAAGACGAAGGCCATGTAGGCGGGCCTCGCTCCTCAGTGGCCCAGCCATCGAGCAACGCTGGAAAGTGGAGGCGGGTTCGCCCTCTCCCGCGTCCCCGTAGTGAAGGCGCACTCCACGTGGGCGCCTACGACATCGCCCCTGCCGCCCGTGCGGCCGAGCTGTTGGGCTGGTCCACAGCTATCTTCCGCCCGGTGCGCAGGATAAGGGTAAAACCCTGTGCCCTTTTCTTTTTATTTTCCAGATAGCTTCTAAAATATCTAGAAGATACAAATTAATTCCAAATTTAATGATTCAAATTTCCAGATGCTACACAAATCATGCTCTATTTATTGAGCCATAGTGAACATTTTTGTTGTGCTTGGTGTTCATTGGATCCATTAAATGGGTCATTTGACCACCTAAGTCCACTTCAAAAATCCATAGGATATTTATTTGGACTCCAAATCCAGTGAAACCAATTTGTAAATACTTCTGAAATCATGACTTGTTTAATGAGTGCCTTTGCTCATTTTACAAAATTATATTTCTGTAGACACCTTGTAGATCCATTAATCTATTGATTCCATCATTTTGGAATGCACAAAATTATCCACTGATCTAATCCCAATGAAACCACTCTGTAATTTTCATATAACAAGAGATGTCCTAGAAAACTCAAATTCATATTTTTAGAGCACTTTTATTTTTGCCTTGTTGTGTTGCTTATTATCAATGTTTCCAACGTTAGTTCACAAAGTGGATGGAGTACATGGAGAAGGACCAGAAGACTTGAAGACTCTGGTGAACCAGTCAAGCAGCCCTTTGACCATGATGAACCATTTTACATCATAATAACATTCTCGTTGTTTCATCAAGTGCATGATATATCTTGTATGGAAGCCTTGCTGGGCTTGCCTCCATTGCATACCCTGTTGATACTTGCATTGTTCATGACTCTCTCCTGATTTAGAGTTGTGTTGGTGGGTTGTAGATATATTATATAGTACCTGGCTACACAGAAAAATGGGACATGGTTATGCATGGAAAGAAATAAGTATGGTTTGACATACTTGCAAATAACCCAGTGGGTGCCACTAATGCCCCTGGGAGTTGATGATGAACTAGGGCACTACTTGGTGGAGAAGTAGTGTACCGAGGCTTGATGAAAGTGTTGTTTACAGAGACGGATTAAATTCAATATTTGTCGACTGTCCCAACCAAACATGCGCAACCACTCTACCCCTTTATGGGACGGGGCATTATTGATTACCTAGGCCGATAGTAGCATGGTGCCCACCTTACTAGTGACGGGGGTGATATGAGGTCACTCTCGGGATGGGGTCGTTCTTGGATAGGCGGCCATGACTATTTTTACAGGGCACCGGAAACACCGTTGGTCCATGCGTGTATGTGTGATAATGGAAAGGGCAGAGTCCCAAGATATTGATGTTTATACACAAAGGCCGTGTACCAACGAGTGGACCCTATGTTAGTGTCGCCCAGGGAAAGATAGTGATCGGGTGCTTCCCCCGACTACTTGAGGTACTGCGGGATCATGGGTGACACGAAGGCTTCTCGGATCTTGTGGGTAAATTGTGCAACCTCTAGAGAGTGTAAAACTATTCGAATAGCCGTGTGCGTGGTCAAGGACAGTTGGGTGGTGCTGCTTAGACTATGTCCATATGTTTCTGGAAAACATCACGGTTTGGTAAATCTGTTAACATGATTTGTGAGGAAGTCATGATGAGCCTGAGCATGAGTTGTTCATAACTCTTTCTCGATGTTGATGTCTGTAACCTCCTGATACTTGTTGCAGACGCATTCATATCCTTGATAAATGCTGATTAAACTTGCATGAGAAAAACTAGCTTTCTGCAAACTACCGATTTAGCAGTAGAGCCTTGCATAAATATTCTGTGATCACTCTCTTGGGTTGCTTGCGAGTACATTCAAAGTACTCATTGGCTTGCCACTGGTTATTTTATTGGCCAGGCATGAAAGAACAGGTGTAAGATGAAGATTTCTTTGGTGATGAACATGCGAGCTAGGACGCTTCCTAGTTAGAATGCCTGTAGGGTTATGGCAGATGGCATTGGTCCAAGTTGTTATTGAAGATTTTTGTTGCGATGATATATTCAAGACTTGACCATAATGATCCTACTTGTGTTAAACAGTATGTGTGGATGTAATACTCTTGTTATTCAGCTTCTGTGTGTTCAGTGATCATTGTTCTCTAGGATCACTATACACTTGCATTCGGTGATCTCAACTTATGAGTCGGGGTCCCCATAGAGCTGGTATCAGAGCCATCCTGACTATAGGAAGCCTTAGTTACCATGGTCGTTAGTTAGGGTAAAATTATTTCCAAAACTATTACCAATTTTCAAAAACTAGCTATGCTTCTCTTCGCTTCTCAATTTTTTGAAAACTAAGGTGTACTTTCCTTATTGATCTCTTCCCCTTCAAAAACCTTTGTCCGCGAGAACCCTTATGCCCCTGACCACTGGATTCCTTGTAATCCTCGTGGATAATCTAGAAGGAAGATGCCTTGCCAGACATTCACCTAGATCTTCTGAACACAAGATAGGCGACACCACAACAAGATGATGCCAACAGAATCTACCTTGTTGAGGAATGAGGACGTTAAGACCCAGAAGATGGTGACATCCCCAACACTACACATGATGATGCAACCTTGGCCTACGATGAACAGGACATAAGTTATGCAAGATAATGATATACATCGCTAATAGAGCAACCATGTCCTTACTGTTGTTCTATCGGCAACCACCAGTGGATGAGAACCTCGCCATTTGGCATGCCTCACTGTAGTGAGCAGTAAAACAGTTTGCTTCATTCCCCGCTCTCGGTGACGATATTGTCGACATTGTGTCCGATAGATTGGACCTCTACTATGCCTTGTTAATGTCATTGCATAAAGGATTGCCACCTGGAACCTCCAACGCCTTAGAATGCGAAGGGGTTCGTCATGAATAAGAAGACAAGGGAAGACCAAGTCAATGCCAGCTACGAGGAGACACCTTCACCCCATCACCTCATCAGGCGAGAAGTTGTTGAAGATTCCTCAGGCTCAACCTAGATCATTTCATCGAAAAAGAGACGTAGCAACACCTGAGGAAAACTCAGAAGACTGCATGAGCCACAAGGCATGACTACTGAGTCCGGGAACCCCTAGGGTAGGATGAGTCGTGTACCCCTATGCGCAGTCGAGCCCGTATGATGGTTCGAATAGAACCATGATTGTCCGTTGCTTTTTTTATTGTTTGTGTTTCTATATAAGTCGCACTTTTGCCCTAGGCAACAAGTACACGACTATATCGCCTTCCTTACCTCGTGTCTTTTGTTTGGTCCTTTTTGGCACCTATTTGTTTGCACTTGCACTATAGAACCCCCTTTAGGCATTCCCCTCCTCTATGCTACTTTTCCCTCTCATCTCTCTCCTCAACTGAAGACCGGCAAGACAAGATACACCAAGTATTCTACTTCGGCAACGAACTGGCACTAAAGAATTTTGCTACAGCCCCCTCGACCAAATGCAACCTCGTAGAGTTATGTTTACCCCTCACCATTGGAAACATATCCCTAGACCTTTGAGACTTCATGAGATACCCCAGATCACATCCTTATACACATGCTTAACCCATAGAAATACAAGAGATCCAGTTAAGCTTCCGTAACCCTACACAACAACGGGTTCATTATGGAACTACTGGACATAGTGAATGAGCACATTGTCATCCTAATATAACACAAGAACCGACGATGCCATAGGGAAGACCAATTTGAGGTTATAGGAATAGAAGACAAATGACTTGATGAGTTATATCATAGGCCTTGAGGGACTATTTGAGACTCTTCGGTGGATTATAAGGCTTTTATGTTGGTAGGAGAACTTGGTGGGATCACGTTAATAGAATAAAATATCTTTCATTGCCCCTGGATAAATTGGATTTAGACTGATGATCTCGATCATGATACCATGTTTCCCGGTGGACAATAAACGAGATTGAATTAATTGTCGGAGTTGATATAATACTGACCTTGGAGTTTACTTGACCATGATAATGGAAATTGGTGGACTTACTATAGTAGAGTTAGCACTTTCAAGTATTCGGGGATTATAGGGACTTTAGGAGATCGTGTGGAACACCGTAGACATCAGATTTGTAAAATTAATGGATTATGTAGTGATTGATGGAAGTAAATGGGCTGTTGGATTCAATTCATAGGAAGGAAACAAGATCTTGGAGTGGCATACGACGTGTTTCCTTAAGATAGAAATGCACTATCTTGGACCTTGGAAGGATAGGCTGAGCACTTGGATTATGATGTTTAATTCCAGCTTGGAAGGTTGTATGCTCTACCCATGGATTTTTAGGGATAGCCATACATATGATTTTCGGGATCATTGACAAGTTAGATTTGTTATGTCTCCTCTCGGGAGTCATGTGGATATGAATAGCATGGTTGATGATGGGAGTTCACCTACTATAGATGATGCTTTCTGTGGTATAAGGTTATTTGTTTGAAGGACTAGGTAGAACCATTGGCATCTCAGAACCTGTGTTTAAGGATAGAGGTAGCGGGGCGGGAGAGTTGGTTATTCAATTGATCCTCTGATGTTGGCCCTTCTGCATCATCCAGCAAGGCTTGGAAGTCTGAGCTATTAAGGTGCGGTTGACAGATAAGAGGCAATTCTGACTTGTTCATCGGGAAGTGATCTAGCTCATGAGATATCTGACATTCTTTATCCTTCACTCACACACTAGAATCCTTGAAACCCTTAAGCCCCACCAAACCACAACATGGACGGATCGTGACCATGGGCTCCGGCTCTAGGTCAAGAAGAACCTTGCCAATACTCAACTGAGACCACCACCAATACCCCGGCCTACTTGGCGTACCCCATAGACTTCATGGAGAACTTGGACAAGTTAGTCGTCATCTTTGTTTGGCGACATACTTGTCTACCCAAAAATGGAAGAAGAGTCATTCAGTTGGTTAGAAGACATTTGAAGACTGCCATGTCAAGAAGGAAGAACTACACCAACCACCATCGTCAAGAAGTAAACCTCCGCGTCGAAGATCACGTGTATCTACAAGCCACTTCTCTCGGAGTAACCAAGCATTCTTATGTCGAAGAGAAGCTCATGCCAAGATTTATCGGCCTCCTCCAAGACCACTTCAACATGAAGAGTAGACGGTTACCAGCTGGATTTACCACCTGAGTTACCCACTGTGCACAACGTTTTTCCACACTATACCATTCCAGAAACGTTTCCAACTTCCAAACTAGACCGGTCTTTGTGAGGACATCGACCACCAAGCCATTGACCTCCAAATCATTATGACCTACATGAGAGACCCATTAGCAACCAGGATCAAGACGAACTTCATGCCCGAAGCCACACTATCGAGCACTTCAAGAATCAAAGGAACACCACTCGGAAGCATAAGAGGACGTGAAGACTACACCAGAACCAAGTTTATGTATTCCTTTCCACACCTAGCCTAGGAATCTCGGGGACGAGATTCTTGTAAGGGGGTAGGTCTATCACACCCTGATTCTCATGCCACAACACTTAATCTAATAATCATGCTAAAATGTGATTTGACAAAAATGTTTGACTCATTTGGACTATGCTTGATTGGTTTTCTGTTTGCTGTTTGTAAGTGCTCTAAAAATCAAATAAATCCTCCAACTCTTATTCTTCATCTCCTTGATCCAAAACCTTTTCCCAATGATCATGACATGTGTATAGGACATAATAGTATTTTCTTACAAAAATATTTTGGCCAAAAAGGTATTTCCTAAATTTAGTTTTCCAAAAACCCCTGAATTCAGGTTTGCACGACAAGTACTTAATTAAGGGTGTGAAAAATATTTCAAAAATTATATTTGAATCCTATTAGATATAGGAGTCCCAAAAACAAAAAATATATTATTTTCAAAGTTATTTTTCTATTTTATTTAAAAGCTTTTCCTTACGGCAAGAAATGGTCTTTAATAGGTTAAAATTATTTTATTGTTTCAAAAATATTTGAGAAAATTCAGGGAAGCTCATAGGACATATATTGTCCATATATAAGAGTTTTAACACATGGTCATGTTCAAAATGTTGGTCAAATCCCTCAAAAACCCTTTCTAGATATTTCAAGCTGTTGAATTATTTACAAAGGAATTTTTCTTCATTAATTCTAACAAAATTCTAGCATGTCACATATGACACATTTGATGCTCTTGCAAGGCCTAATACGTTGAAGATCAAGAAAAGATCATAAAACCCCCTCAAAACCATTTCTGTCAAGTTTGATGTTTGAGCAAGTTACATTGCCAAACATGTCCAAATGCTCTCAAACTTGGTGCAGATGCTAAAATGGTCTAATTATGCATCTAGACCAAATGGCACAAGTTTTGGAGAAGGATAACTTGACCAAAGTGCCCCAAAACCCATTCTTACCAGATCCAAATGTGAACAACTCTACATTGTTCACTTTTTACTTGTGACCTCAAAATTTGTAGACATGCTCACAACCCCAAATAAGGACACTACACCAGGTGGTGCATCAAGGGGGTATGATTTGCATGACTAAATCTTGGAAAAGACATTTATGTTCATTATTAGGGTTTACAAAAGTTGCATTGGCAACTTTACCAAATGAACTCAAACATGGTGGAACACCTTATTTCTTCATGCCATTTGACCTTGTCAAGTCTCATTCCAATAGGAATTCATCTACTTGCCCCAACCTACATCAAACACCTTCTCGCAAAACTTAAATTGCATGTTTTAGCCAATTCCACCAATCTCTTTGAGTCCAAATTTTTACCACAACCTAATCTGTTACTCATCTACCTCCTGCATCTTTCCCTGCCCAATATGCCATGATGAAGGGGGTGAAAAGCACTTTTCCCTTCTCTGGAGAGCGACATTTTCACTCTCTCTCCACCCTCCTCTCCTCCACTGGCTCCCCAGGGCATCCAATGCCTTTCCCACATTGTTTACTCCCTGGTGCAGCCACTAGACACAAGTTGGCGTGTGAGGACGCGAGGAAAAGCCTCGGGTGCCAGCCATTTGCGCGCTCTCGAGCACGTCATCATGCTCCCGACCGTTGACGCCACGTCCCCCGACCACGTCGGGCCGCCCCAGCGTGCCAGTCGAGGCCCTCGACGTCCGCACCACGACAGCCGCGCTGTCCCCCTTCTCTCTCCCTCTCTTTCACCCCATGCTGCCCTTGCCCGACGCCGCCAGATTCGGCCAATGGGCGCATGAGCCAGGGACCCCCTACGGCACGCCCCGCTCCTATATACCTTCTCCCTCGACCTGGTCCACGCCCACGATCGCCCCATGCACGACCAGGGAAGCCAACTTGGCCCTGGTGCTGCCCATCTCGAGACCGAGGACACGGTACGCGGCACTCCTCCTCCTCCACCTTATCCGGCCTTTCCGACCCTCTTAGACCTCACAGTACGACTCACCGGCCTCCCAGCTCTCTCCCGAACATCTCCCTTTGCCTCCCCTCACTCCTCATGGCCGCCATGGCTGCCACCGCCCTCCCCTCAAATTTAGCCAGGCCCGAGCTCTTTTTCCTCTCCTCTCTCTATCGATAGATTCCCCTGAGCAAGGAAGAGCTCCCACGCTCTTCCTCTCATCCGAGGGCGCACCGTAGCGCCATGCCCATTCTTGCCGACACCGTCGTCCGCCAGCGTCCAAGTCGTCATTGTCTCGACCATCCCCGGCAGCCGTGGCATACATGAGTGGATGCGGCAATCGGCGCCGAGCTCATCCATAGCCAGAGCATCGCCAGAGGTGCTCCGTAGCGCCAGTAGTCACCGTCGGGGCCCTCATCTCCCTCGGCCAAGCGAGCGCACGGGAGGAAGACGAAGACGAAGGCCCTGCAGGCGGGCCCTGCTCGTTAGTGGCCCAGCCATCGGGCCAGGCATGTGGAGGCGGGTTCACCCTCTACCGCGTACCCGCAGTGGAGGCGCACTCCGTGTGGGCGCCTTTGACGTCGCCCTTGTCGCCCGCGCGGCCGAGCTGCTGGGCTGGCCCACTGCTATCTTCCGTCCGGTGCGCAGGATAAGGGTAAAACCCTTTCCCCTTTTCTTTTTCTTTTCCAGATAGATTTTAAAATCTCTAGAAGATTCAAATTAATTCCAAATTTGATGATTCAACTTCCGGACGCTCCATAAATCATGCTCTGTTTATTGAGCCATAGTGAACATTTTTGTTGTGCTTGGTGTTCACTGGATCCATTAAATGGGTCATTTAATAACCTAAGTCCACTTAAAAAACCCATAGGATTTTCATTTGGACTCCAAATCTAGTGAAACCAATTTCTAAATACTTCTAAAATCATGCCTTGTTTAGTGAGTGCCTTTGCTCATTTTACAAAAATACGTTTCTGTAGACACCTTGTAGATACATTAATCCATTGATTCCATAATTTTGAAATGCACAAAATTATCCACTGATCCAATCCCAATGAAACCACTCTGGTTATTTTTCATACAACCAGAGATGTCCTAGAAAACTCAAATTCATATTTTTAGAGCACTTTTATTTTTGCCATGTTGTGTTGCTTATTGTGAATGTTTTCGACGTTAGTTGACGAAGTAGACGGAGTACTTGGAGAAGGACTAGAAGACTTGAAGACTCTGATGAACTAGGCAAGCATCCCTTTGACCATGATGAACCATTTTACATCATAATAACATTCTTGTTGTTTCATCAAGTGCATGATATATCTCATATGGCAGCCTTGTTGGGCTTGCCTCCATTGCATACCCTGTTGATACTTGCATTGTTCATGACTCTATCCTGATTTAGAGTTGTGTTGGAGGGTTGTAGGAATACGCTATAGTACCTGGGTAGGCAAAAAATGGGACATGGTTATGCATGGAAAGAAATAAGTATGGTTTGACATACTTGCAAATAGCTCAGCGGGTGCCACTAATGCCCCTAGGAGTTGATGATGAACTAGGGCACTACTTGGTGGAGAAATAGTGTACCGAGGCTTGATGAAAGAGTTGTTTACCGAGACGGATTATATTTAAGATTTGCCGACTGTCCCATCCAAACATGCACAACCACCACTCTACCCCTTTATGGGACGGGGCATTATTGATTACCTAGGCCGATACTAGCATGGTGCCCACCTTACTAGTGATGGGGGTGACATGAGGTCACTCTCGGGACGGGGTCGTGCTTGGATAGGCGGCCACGACTGTTTTTACAGGGCACCGGACACACCGTTGGTCCTTGCGTGTATGTGTGATAATGGAAAGGGCAGAGTCCCAAGATCTTGATGTTTATACACAAAGGTCGTATACCAACGAGTGGATCCTATGTTAGTGTCGCCTAGGGAAAGATAGTGATTGGGTGCTTCCCCCGAGTACTTGAGGTACTACGGGATCGTGGGTGACACGAAGGCTTCCCGGATCTTGTGGGTAAAGCGTGCAACCTCTGCAGAGTGTAAAACTATTCGAATAGCCGTGTGCACGGTCAAGGACAGTTGGGTGGTGCTGCTTAGACTATGTCCATATGCTTCTGGAAAACATCACAGTTTGGTACATCTATTAACGTGATTCGTGAGGAAGTCACGATGAGCTTGAGCATGAGTTGTTCATAACTCTTTCTTGATGTTGATGTCTGTAACCTACTGATACTTGTTGCACACACATTCGTATGCTTGATAAATGTTGATCAAACTTGCATGAGAAAAGCTAGTTTTCTGCAAACTACCGATTTAGCAATAGAGCCTTACTTAAATATTCTATTATCACTCTCTTGGGTTGCTTGCGAGTACATTCAAAGTACTCATTGGCTTGCCACTTGTTATTTTATTGGCCAGGCATGAAAGAACGGGTGTAAGATGAAGATTTCTTTGGCGATGAACAAGCGAGCTAGGACGCTTCCCAGTTAGAATGCATGTAGGGTTAAGGCAGATGGCATGGGTCCAAGTTGTTATTGAAGATTTTCGCTGGGATGATATACTCAAGACTTGACCATAATGATCCTACTTGTGTAAAACAGTATGTATGGATGTAATACTCTTGTTATTCAGCTTATGTGTGTTCAGTGAGCATTGATCTCTAGGATCACTGTACACGTGCATTCAGTGATCTCGACTTATGAGTCGGTTTCCCCACAGCATAGTACCGGCAAGAAGACCAAGGCTGAGGCCCCGACAAGGGAGCTGCCATGTGCACTGACTACCGGGAAGCCGCTGCTATCGAGAAAGCCAGGAAAGGTGATGGGCCGTATTGCAATATTTGTCAGACCAAGGGCCATGACCTTCAAGAGTGTCACCAGGTTTAGAAGCTTGTTAAGAGACAGAGAGCAAAATATGAGAAGCTTGATAAGGAAGAGGGTCTGAATGTTGCTGGTGGGAATGGCCAAGGTGGTGAAGTAAATCGCCCCGGCAAACCCCTTCGAAACCAAGGAAAGCCCGCTAGAGGGAGAGAAAAGGGAGTCTGTAATGATGAGAGCGATGGAGGGGACGAAGAGGAAACCAGTGAGCAAGATTTTTAGAAGGCCACTGACGACCTATGCATTGATGGAGGTGCATCTCTGCACACCTCTCACTGACAACTCAAGTGGTGGGCACGAGAGGTCAATGCCATGGAGCCAGCGCATGCGGCCCAGAAGCCGCTCAAATGGCCCCGTACGACCATCATCTTTGACGAGGACGATCATCCTAGCCGTACCACTGCGGTAGGATGCTTGCCATTGTTGGTCTTCCCAACAATCCGCAACCTCAAGGTAGGGGTTGAATCAAATTTCCCCGGCAGTTATCAGCAAGCTTTAGATAGAAGAGGAAGAGCTAGAGGTTACCGACACGTTCCAAGGAGTTAATCCCGGCAAGAGTCATCCTAAAGGAAAGATCACGTTGCTGATAACCTTTGGGGGAGAATTGAACTACTGGACTGAGAGGATTGTGTTTCATGTGGTTGATCTCCCACTGCCATACAATGGGATTCTTGGATGCCTGGTACTAGCTAAATTCATGGTGGCATCCCAGTATGCCTACAACACCTTGAAGATGCCTGGGCCACTGGGATTTATCAATGTCGGTGTTCTAGGAACGGGGGTACCCAGACTTGCCTGCCTGCGGCCCAGAGTGTGGCTCGTCCAGCGGCCTAATGCGGCCCATCTTCATTAGCAAACCACTCAAGACCCTCGTTAAGGGCCATGCCTCACGAGGCGGACAACGCAAGACCTCCCTTGGGGCGGCCTCACTAGGCTTGCTCCCGAGGAGCGGAGATATCAAGGCAAGGGATACCTTGTGAGGTTCATGTGATGTGAGCCATGACGACCAAGGCCAGGCGGGAGCCAGCGGGCGAAGGAAGCCAGTTTCCTCTTTGGTGCTAAAGGGGCAAGCGCGGGCGAGGAGTCCCGACGGGTCAGGCAAAGGTTTCCATATTGGTGCAACGAGACCAAGACCAGCAGGACGGCATGGCGAAGGTCACCACGGAGCCCACAACGACGTCACCACTAGAGCCTTTAGCAGGCGAAGACCACCTTTTGTCAGGATAGCTTGTACTAGCTGTCCCCTTCAAACTTGGCCATTGTGGGATTCATTCCCGCTCAATATTTGGGAAGAGGACATGGGCCTCTATAAATAGGACTAGGCACCACCATAGAAGGGGAGGAGGATGATTCAGACCACCCTTACACCCACTAGCTCACCGAGCACAAGAACACCTCTCCTCGGGAGGCTGTTCTTCCCGTGTACTTGTTCATCCCCGGCCTACAAGGCAATCCACCACACCACACTGGAGTAGGGTATTACACCACAACGGTAGCCCAAACTAGTATAAATCCTCGTGTCTCTTGTTCTTCGGGTTCGACGAGCTGTCCTAGGAATCGATGCGAGAGCGGACTAGAGCAGGAAGGAGAGATCTTTGTGCGCACCCCAGTGTTCGAACCTCAAGGGTTTGCCGAAACCCATGATCCGACATTTGGCGTGCCAGGTAGGGGTACGCCGAAGCTTCCCTTCCGTCGATCCACGCTCCATCGTCCCGCTGGTTCCATGGCAGACGCTCATCGTGCTCGTGCTGAGCGACGGACCGCCCTTGCCTCCCGTGTCGCTCAGACAACCCCCCGGTGGACCTCCTCGCCGTTCTTCATCGCCCACCGCCAATGCCGCCACCGGCCCGGCGCGGCACGACTAGCAAGCATCATCCCTGCACCCCTCCCTGCGACGGGATGGACACACTGCCACCCCGTCGCTGACTCTGGCTGGCTTGTCGTCCCACGCTTGTCGCGGACCCGCGGACAAGCAGGCTGTGTTGCTCATGGCATGTGAGCTCCTACGTTACCGCCCCGTCGACGACTTCTGCGAAAACTGGCTCGACCACATCACTGAGCTCGTCAACGCTGCTGGGGGCTCTCCTGCAGGCAAAGTAGCCCGTGAAGCGCCTCCACCACGCCCACATCAAGGCGTCGTCCACGACCCAAGGCACGCGGCCCCGCGGCCCGACCCATCACGCGGGACGCCCGTGCATGAAGAAGGAAGCTGCCAAGAGATCTAGCGGCCTCGAGGAGGAGCGGCAGCACTCCCTCCACCACCGTGTCGAGACCATATGCCCCCTGCCATGGTTTAGTGCGGGAACCAAGACCAAGATCGGCCTCCGCGACAAGCTCTGGTATAAACAGCAGGCTGCAAGGCCCTCGCTCCCGAGCTGCGCAACTCCAACTAGCCCGGGAAGTTCGAGCCCGACCTGCCTCCATGTTACGATGGCACCCCCGACCCTGCTGAGTTCCTGCAGCTCTACGAGCTGAGCATTGAGGCATCCAACGGTGACGAGAGGATCACGGCAAACTAGTTCCCCATGGCTCTCAAGGACGGCGCGTGCTCGTGGCTCCTGTACCTGCCCACGGGATCGATCTCCTCCTGGTGTGAGATGCGCGAGCGGTTCATCGCCAATTTCCAGGGCACCCGTGACCGCCCCTCGGCTGCAGGTGACCCGCGGCGCATCAACCAACAACGAGGAGAAACTCTGCAGAAGTTCATCCAGTGATTCAACAGCGTCCACGTCAAGATCCCCAAGGTCATGAACGAGGCCATCATCTCAGCATTCTCCGATGGCGTCCACGATGTCAAGATGAAGGAGGAGCTCACCATCCACGAAGATCTGTGCATGACCTTGGAGTTGTTCAACCTCGCGACCAAGTACGCTAGAGCTGAGGAGGGGTGCCTCTCCCTTGTCGAGCTACCCACCGTTGACCCTGAAGACAAGAAGGCCAAGGGCAAGGACATGAAGCACAAAGGTGTGGCCGTGCTCAAGGCCGAACCAGAGATGAAGCGTGGGTGCTACCACCCGGAGTCATCCAAGAGCAGCCGTCCGTTCTGCGCCTCCCACAACGTGCAAAGCCGCAACACCAACGACTGTCAGGAGCTCAGGGCCATCCACGAAGGGCGCATCAGCCAACGCCCCGAGCGCAGCGACCGGGGATATGGCCGTGGAGGAATCCGGACCGGGGGGCGCTGGGATGACCGTGGCCCCCGTCAGGAGTGGCGTGATCAGCCTCGTGAGGACCGCTGGCACGACCAGCCTCGAGAGAGTGCCTGGAGGGACCAGCCTCGCGAGGATGCCTGGAGGGACCAGCCTCGCGAGGACCGTCCTTAGGGCAAGGCCGGCCTCCCTCTGCTGCCACCACCAAGGAGAAATGATGACCAAGACGAGGGGGCTCGGGGCTTCCAGGAGCCTCGCGCCATCGCCTGCATCTTGGGCGCAGCACAGACCCCAGCCTCTCAGCGCCTCTTCAAGCAGTTCGCCCGAGAAGTAAACGCGGCTATCCCCAAGCTCGAAGCCATGCGCCCACTCAGGTGGTCCAAGTGCACCATCACCTTCAGCTCAACAGACCAGCTCAAGTGCGCGGCGACTGCCGGTGCCCTCACGATGCTCTGCTCACCCATCATCAGCAACGTTCATGTCACCAAGACCCTCATCGATGGTGGCGCAAGGCTAAATGTCTCCGTCGAGATGTTTGATAGCCTCCAAGTGCCATACGATCAGCTACAGCCTACCAAGCCCTTCTCAGTAGTGACTGACGGCTCCACCACCCCTATAGGGCAGGTTCGCCTCCCTGTCACCTTTGTCAAGCACGACAACTACCGCACCGAGCTCATCGACTTCGTCGCCCACATTTATCTTCCCTACAACGCCATCCTCGGGTACCTAGCCCTGGCCAAGTTCATGGCAGTGACTCACCACTGCTACAACGTCCTCAAGATGCCAAGAAGCGGCGATGTCATCACGGTTGCCTACGAAGAAAAGAATCCGGTGTACTCACTCGGGCGCGCTTACCAGGAAGCGGTCGTCGAGGATCCATACAATGATGGCTCCATCTGCCCTCCTGAGGGCGCCCCCAAGAAGAAGAAGCAGCTGCTCCACAAGGGCCCTGAGGGGAGCAACGTTACCACCTCAGGACCCGCGCCCATGGACGGGGCGCCTCCCTCCCTCACATAGGAAGGCTCGCTCAGCGCTCCCCTCAGGCTGGGCTCTGGGGCTCTCCGCTGGAGGGCCTCCGACCTAGCCAATGTCTCGAGGGAGGCGCTCGGGCGCTATGTGGAGGCGTGCTTCGCCGCATTCTTCCCTCAAGCAGGCACGAGGCGCGAGGCGCCTAGTGCTCAGGAGTTCATCACACAGACAACCCAGGAGCTTCAGAGGCCGAGAGCCATGCGTGGTGACAGCTGCCCACTACCCGGCGCGGCTCCCCATCCAGGTGATGATGGTGAGCTGCGCATCTGCGTCGACTACCTCGGGCTCAACAGGGCCGCATCTCGGGAGCGTTACTGTCCATCATGCGCTGGCCGGTGTGAGGGTCCCCCTCACATCTACGTTCGCATGCCCTTAGACTTGCCGAACCAGGTGGCCCTGCACCAGCGCCACATGCGGGAAGTCCTGGCGGCTTGCGAGGCTAAGCATCATGAGATCTTGGCGGAGCTGGCCTCGGTTCTTCGCGAGCTCTCGGAACCTCAGGAGCCTCGCGAGGCCCTGGAGTAACACGGCTCGTGAGGAGCGACATCTGCATTGAGCATCTTCAGCTACATCAGCGCCACTTCAGCAACTATGCCGGGTGGCATTTTCCAGTTTTGTTCAGCTTGGAGCGCCCCTTGGGCTGAATTATTCCCAGGTCACATGGGCCAGTCCCTGCGGCGTGTATCCTTTTTGTATCTTTAGCTTGCTCTATTGGGGGCGCCCCTCGGGCCGCATCATCCCCAAGCCACACGGATCCGTCCCCGTGGGATGTATCGCATTTTACGTCGCCTAGGTTAGCTCATTTCCTCTTATGATTTACCTTATGGACATCACCTGCTCACTCACCACCTCCTTTGGCCTCCCCCGATGTGTAATGGACTTCTGCTCATCCCGCAACGGGGGCTGTGCATGTTGGCACGGAGCATGGGCTCGGGTCCGTCCTTGCAATGCTGAAAAATCCGAGAGTTTGAGCTCTGACTCATGGCCTGCCCCGCATACGTCACCTCACTAGGTCCTCGGTGCCTTTGACTTCCTGCGGAGTGATCAGTGGCCTAGCGTTAGGCGTGGTTCTAAGTTGTGCTGCTTCAGACTAACCCGCATGAATCTCAGGAGCATGGCGGCAGGCGACCCTGCCGGTCTCCCCTTCTCACGTAATTCGCTTGCGTGTTAAAGAGGGGGGCCTCTGAGCATCGTGTCTCAGGGGCTAGTACTAACTCTCCAGCCCTCACCCCCTAGCCTTGACCACGGCATTCCGACGAGGCATACAAGCGATGGTTGAGCTTCACTCGAGGGTCTGGACCAGAGGACGTAGAGCACCAAGAAGGACGGGAGAAGGGGAGGCTGACTTGGAGAGCTCAGGTCTGTTCTTACGTCAAGGGGGCCCCCTGAGCATCCCGTCTCAGGGGCCTAATTAGCTACGTAGCCCCTCACTCCCTGGTCTTGTCCTAGCGATCCGGACAAGCCGGCGGCGGCTGAGGTATGCGTGGGGTCGGGCCCTGCTGATGCAGAACAAAAAGGCCTACTCCAGCATTTCCTTCCCAAGGGCCGTTCGTATGTCAAGGGGGACCCCTGAGCATCGCGTCTCAAGGGCCTAACTGGCCACGTAGCCCCTCACTCCCTGGTATCGTCCTGGCGATCCGGACAAGCCAGTGGCGGCTGAGGTATGCGCGGGGTCGGGCTTTGCCAATGAAGAACTTTAGGGCAAGCGAGAAGGAAATCGCGAAATCTCAGCCACACGGCATCGGAAGCAAGCCAGGCGCACCGCTTGAGGAATCACCTCGGACCCATCAAGATAAGTCATGCATCCCATCGGTGTGCCGCCATCACTTGAAGAGTTGGTTTCCGCAGTCACGCATCGGCCTCGTCGCTACGGGGGACGCACGCCGGTTGTCTTTCTTTAGGATATCCACATGAGAAGACTAGGCACGGCGTCTATGCTCGGGTCCTTCCCTGCAGCATCGATAAACCCAACGGCTGAGCTCTGTCTGGCGGGCCGGCCCCATTCACATCACCTCCTGGGGTCGTTGGTGTCTGGCCTTCTCATGTGGCAACCTCAAGGTATTCACTCGGCACAGGTTGCCTAACCATCTTGCAGGATCATCTCAGGCGCTCTCAATCAAGACCAGGCGCAACCGCCTTGAGGTAGGGCCCCGTGACACCCGCACTGGCTCACGGTTGCCCAAATACACCTCGTCTAGCCCTGTCGTGCAAGCCACGTGTCAGGGCGGGGCTGTACACGCCTCGAGGGCTCTCCGCAGTAGGGAGTCGCCTCCCACGTGTCAGTGGAAGAACCATGCTCCGCGCTGGCAGTCGACACGGTCGAGGAGCGGCTATGCCCGTGCGAGAACGGTAGCGCCATGCTCCACGCTGGTCATAAATAACTCGGGGTGGCCTCACGGCCGCTTTAACCTCAGGGAGCCACCAGGCTCGGTGACTAGCCTCACCGCGCTGCTTTCCCCTTAGGAGAGTAGCGCGAGGGGGCCTAGGCACGGGGGCTACACTCAGGTCACACATGGCGTACGCCCCGCTAGGTCCCACGGACCTGGTCGTCGCACAACCTTCCCGAGTGAAAGCCCGGCGAGGATAGGTATGAGGTCTGTTCGTACGTCAAGGGGACCCTTGGACATCGCGATCCAAGGGCCTAACTATTCACGTAGCCGCTCACCCCTTGGTCTCGTCCTGGTGATCCGGACGACCCAACGGTGGCTGAGGTACTCGTTGGGGCGGGCCCTGCCGACGCAGAACACTAAGGCCTGCTCTTGCATTTCCTTCCCGACGGTTGTTCGTACGTCAAGGGGGACTCCCGAGCATCGCGACTCAGGAGCCTAACTGGCCATGTAGCCCCTCACCCCCTGGCCTCGTCCTGGCGATTCGGACTAGTCAGTGGCGGCTGAGGTACGCGCGGGGCCAGGCCCTGCCAACGCAGAATGCTAAAGCGTGGTTTTGCACGTCAAGGAGGACTCCTGAGCATCGCGACTCAGGAGCCCAACTGGCCACGTAGCCCCTCACCCGCTGACCTCGTCCTAGCGATCCGGACGAGATAGCGGTGTTTGAGGTATGCGCGAGACTGGGCTCAGTCGACATAGAACACCAAAGCAAATAGGGAGGGAACTGCGAATAGCTAGCAATTATTACAAGCTAAATTGTTCTTCAAACACGAAACAGAAGTTTTAATGCCTCCACGAGGCACGTCACATGTCGCAGGCAAGTTTGCAGGAGAGCAAAAATAGGGAGGACCACCGTCGTCCACTAGCAAGCCCCTTCTTCAGCCTTAGGCGCCGTCGTCAGGAAGCGCCTTTCCATCGACAGCATTGCCATGGCCTGCGTCGTTGGCTTTGGCCTCGGGATCGGCAATGCTATCAGCTGGAGGGAGCAAAAGAGAGGGATTTCGGGAGACCCTAACTAGAGCTACCATCGTCGACGCCATCATCAACAGTGGGCCACGAGAGGCCATCTCCGACCCTGCTCAACTCACCATCGGCGACAAGCTCATGCAACTGATGAGCTCCTGGCACAGCACGAGCTTGGAGGCGCGCAGCTGTCGTCGCTCGTCTCCGGAGACTCGTTAGCCTTGGGAGAGCCACTGGATTCCCAAGGGCAATCGCTACTGCTAGGAGAGCCGACGACATGACCAATGGTAGGCATGGATCCAGTCGTTGTGCCACCCTGACGTCTCCCTCCGGGGCAGCACTCTAGGCGGCATCCCTCCTTGTTGAACACCTTGAAGAGCAGCACAGAGGTACTGTCGTACTCGAAGTGGATGGTGAGGGTGCCCTCCATTCGGCAGATGTGGGCGACCTCGCCCCATCCGCGGGTCATGAAGATCTTGCCCGGGGAGACGACCTCAACCACAGCCCCTGTCATCAGGGCCCGCCACTCCGTGTGCTGTAACCATAGCTCGAGCGGCCCTCTCGGCGGCATCTCTTCAGAGAAGAATTGCGGGAAGCGGATCCAGGAGCTCAGAGGCATCACCGCCCACACCACGAATTCGCGTGAAGAGCCTCCAATGTGAGTTTGCGGGGCGGCGGCGCGCACCACACCGGCATGCTCGACGCGGCCAAGGCATGAGCGGCGCTGGGCGCTGCCTTCCCCTCCGGAGACTTGCACCTAGGAGTACAAGGGCAACGGGTAGCCGGGGGGAGGCCACTTGTGCCAAGGTCTCATCACTTCTTGCCTCTGGCCGGCGTCACGAGAATAGAACGGCATTTTTTGGTGGGAGCGACCACAACTCTTCATGAGGGGTTTTTCCCTTCTCAACGGCGGAAAATCGCCGTATCGGTGCCATGGGTTGCCCTATAAAGCAGGTAGCAAGGAGGAAGTGGAAGAAGCAGGCGGAATGGAGGAAGAAGATGGGCAACGGGGGCTCCGCCCGTCGCCTCATTTATAGCCAAAGGAAGGCCAACAGCCGGCCTCCATAATCGCAGGTAATGATGGTCTTTGTGCATGCAGGGACTCGTTAAATCGTGCGGTTGCCAACACGGCATGGGGAAGTGGAGACGCCCACGTCCTGTCAATCGCCATGCGTCAATCAAGACCACAGGCTTTTGGGGCCCGTGGCGCTCCGCACTTGACCCTTGGCTTCGTCGTGAAGCCATGTCCGAGCGCGCCTTGGGCCCGGGGGCTACTATCGGCATTCTGGGAACGGGGGTACCCAAACTTGCCTGCCTGTGGCCCAGAGCGTGGCTCATCCGGTGGCCTGGTAGGGCCCATCATCATCAGCAACCTCTCAAGACCCTCGCGAGGGGCCAAGCCTCGCGAGGCGGACGATGCAAGACCACCCCAGGGGCGGCCTCACTAGGCTGGCTCCCGGGGAGCGGAGATATCAAGGCAAGGGACACCTCGCGAGGTTCGCGTGACGTTAGCCATGACGAACAAGGCTAAGCAGGCACCAGCGGGCGCATGAAGCTAGTTTCCTCTTTGGTGCTAAAGGGGCAAGCGCAGGCAAGGAATCCCTAGGCGTCAGGCAAAGGTTTCCATATCGATGCAACGAGACCAAGACTAGCAGGACGGCAGGGCGAAGGTCACCATGGAGCCCACGACGATGTCACCACCAGAGCCTTTGGCAGGCGCAGACCACCTTTTGTCAGGTTAGCTTGTACTAGTCGTCCCCCTTCGAACTTGGCCGTTGTGGGATTCCTTCCCGCTCAATATTCGGGAAGAGGACCCGGGCCTCTATAAATAGGACTAGCCATCACCATAGAAGGGGAGAAGGATGATTCAGACCACCCTTACACCCACTAGCTCACTAAGCACAAGAACACCTCTCCTCAGGAGGCTGTTCTTCCTGTGTACTTGTTCATCGTCGACCTACAAGGCAATCCACCACACCACACTAGAGTAGGGTATTACACCACAACGGTGGCTCGAACCAGTATAAATCCCAGTGTCTCTCGTTCTTCGGGTTCGACGAGCTAGGCCTACGAATCGGTGCGAGAGCGAACTAGAGCAGGAAGGAGAGATATTTGTGCGCACCCCAGTGTTCGAACCACAAGGGTTTGCTGGAACCCACGATCCGACAATCACTATCCCATCGGATGAGAAGGATGCAATTATTTGCGTGGACAAGATGTACCAGGAAGCAGTCGCAGCAGAGGCAGCAGCAACGACAGTTCCCGCCAAGGAAAGTAAAGGAAAGGAGAAGGATTGAAGGACCTCCAGCAAAGAGACTGGGAAGCGTGCCCCCACCGAGTGCACGGCACCCACAAACGATGTGCTGGAGTATTCCTACAACAAGAGATCCAGGGTTCATGCATCCCAAGTTAAGAAGGTCTTGGCAGGGCTGGCTGGCATTGATGGTACCTTTACTATCAGCGCTACCCTTGATGAAAAATAGGAAAGTGCGCTCGTTGCCTTCCTGCAGGCGAATGTCGATGTGTCTGCCTGGCAACCATCTGATATCCCCGGTGTTCCCAGGGAGGTAACCGAGCACCACCTTGATGTCTGCCCACATGTCCGACCTGTCAAGCAGAAAGCCTGGACGCAGGCCTTGGAGATGCATCAGTTGATTGCAGAAGAGATAAAGAAACTTAAGGCAGCTGGTTTGGTCAGAGGAGTGCTACATCGAACATGGTTGGCAAATCCAGTGGTGGTTCGGAAGGCTAATGGGAAGTGGATGTTTTGCATAGATTTCACAGATCTCAACAAGGCTTGCCAGATGGGCCGATTTCCCTTGCCGCGCATTCATCAGATTGTGGATTCCTTTTCCGGTTGTGATTTGCTCTCCTTTTTGGATGCATACTATGGGTATCACCAGATATTTATGTCCAAGGAAGATGAAGAGAAGACATTGTTCATCACTCCATGTGGTACGTACTGCTTTGTCCGCATGCCATTCAGATTAAAGATGCAGAGTCCACTTTTGCAAGGGCAGTTCAGATTGGTTTCGAGCCACAGAAATATAGAAGCCTATATGGATGATATTGTGGTCAAGACCAAGGACATGACCACCCTTATTCAGGATTTGGAAGAGACATTTGCTAACCTGCGCAAAATCAATTTGAAGCTCAACCCGGAGAAGTGTGTATTTTGTGTTCCCTCCGGCAAGCTACTTGAGTTCTTCGTATCCCACCGTGGGATCGAAGCCAACCCGGAAAAGATCAAGGCTATTGAGCAGATCCAAGCGCCGAGGACAGCTAAGGATGTGAGGCATCTGACATGATGTGTTGTCGCGCTAAGCAGATTCATCTCCAAGTCTGCCGAGCGCGCCCTGCCGTTCTTCAAGATTTTGAAGAAGGAAGGGCCTAGGAAGTGGACCCCGGAAGCAGATGCAGCTTTGCAAGAATCGAAGGAACCTTTGTTGCTATACTTAGCGGCAACCAACCAAGTAGTCAGTGCAGCCTTGGTGGTGCAGCAAGAAGTAGATGAGGTAGAAAGCGAGCAGAGGCTGGCAGGGCCAGAAAAAGATGAGGATAGCAGTAAGCACAACAACAAGAACAAACCCAAGGACGCGTCAAGGAAGAAAGTGTTGCAGCGCCCAGTGTACTTCGTCAGCACTCTATTACAGGGGGCTAGGTCGAGGTACTCTGGCATGCAAAAGTTGATATTTGTTCTCATTATGGCCTCAAGGAAACTGTGCCACTACTTCCAAGCCCATGAGATTACAGTTGTCACTCGCTTCCCGTTGCAAAGGATACTCCGAATCCCTGAGGCTATTGGCAGAGTAGTGGAGTGGGCTTTGGAGTTATCCAGCTTTGGTTTGAGATTTGAGAGCACATCAACTATTCAGAGCAGAGCATTGGCAGAGTTTATTGCAGAATGGACGCCAACCCCTGACGAGGAGACAATAGAGACAGCTATTCCCTGCAAGGAATCACCACAGGAATGGATTATGTATTTTGATGGTGCTTTTTCCTACAAAGTACAGGAGCTGGCGTGCTTCTCATTGCCCCCTCCGGGGAGCACTTGAAGTACGTCGCCCAGATGCATTTTTCCCGAGAAGAAGCAACAAACAATACAACTGAGTATGATGGGCTCCTTGTTGGGCTGAGGATTGCAATGGAATTTGGAATTAAGAGAGTGATCATTCGAGGATATTAACAGCTTGTGGTGAGACAAGTCAACAAGGATTATCAAAGTACGTTGATGGAGGCGTACGTCGAGGAAGTGAGGATATTGGAGGAGCACTATGATGGATTGGAAACAGAGAACATACCCCATGCGGAAAATAGCATAGTTGATCATCTGTCAAAGTGTGCTGCGGAGAAGCTTCCTCTTGAACCAGGGACTTTTGTTCTTTATCTCACACAACCCTCCGGGTCCCCAACAACAATGGCCCAAAAGAGGAGAAAATTGGACACCGGTAAGCCTCTTCGGGCAGAGCCATTCGCTCCCGGCAGAGACCCTTTCATAAATAACTCCTCATAGCCTGCCGGACCACCCACTCCAGCCGGGTCCACGAACCGCACAAATGAGGCTGGAGTTCCCGCAGCAGAGGATGTGCCGCTAGTCCTCATTGGCGAGCCCCATGATCCAACTTGGGAAAGGCACATTGTCCACTTCCTCCAAACCAGAGAGCTTCCCGGCAACCAAGAAGAAGCTGAGAAAGTAGCCCGGAGGGCCAGTATATACCAGTTTGTTGATGACACTCTGTACAGAAGAAGGCCCAACCGTGTGAAATTGAAGTGCATCTGCCGAGAAGCTGGAAAGGAACTGCTGGCTGAAATACACAAAGGCATGTGCGACTCCCATATTGGATCAAGGAATTTAGTTGGGAAAGCATTCCGGCAAGAATTCCATTGGCCGATAGCCCTCCAAGATGTGGTTGAGCTCGTCACAAAATGTTTAGCCTGCCAACTCCATTCCAAAAAATGCACCTACCTGCACAAGCGCTTCAGACAATTCCTCTCTCATGCCCGTTTTCGGTCTAGGGGCGCGATATCTTCGTCCCTTTCCCCCGAGCTGCCCGGGGCTTTGAATTCATGTTCATTGCCATTGACAAGTTTACAAAGGGGCCGAAAGTAGCTGCCATGAGATAGGTGACTACTCAGTCAACTATCAAGTTCTTGAAAGATATGGTGTGTTGTTTTGGAGTTCCGACAAGGATCATTAGCGATAACGACATCCAGTTCGCGAGCCGCGCCTTCATGCAATATGTTCATGCCCTCAGATTCAAGGTCTCATTCACCTCTGAGGCACACCCCCGGAGCAATGGACAAGCTAAAAGGGCAAATGTTGAAGTGCTACGTGGACTCAAGACAAGAACCTTTGATATGTTGCAGAAGCACGGCAGGCGGTGGATCGAGGAGCTGCCGGTAGTTCTCTAGTCCCTCAAAACGACACCAAACCAAGCTACCGGGCAGACTCCCTTCTCCTTGGTCTACGGGGTAGAAGAAGTTATCCCCACAGAACTCATTTACGGGTCGCCTCTAATGCTTGTCTACGAGGAAGTAGCGCAAGTTGAGCACCGGCGTGACGACGCTGTGCTACTCGAGGAGAACCATCTCCGAGCTGCTACGTGTGTTGCATGCTATCAGCAAGCCCTGCGTCGCTATCATAGCCACAAGGTTCATGCCCGGTGTTTTGAGGAAGGTGACCTTGTCTTTAGGCGTGTTCAGTCCGCCAAGGGTACACACAAGTTAACAGCAAAGTGGGAAGGCCCTTACCGGGTAGTACGAGTCACTAGACCTGGTGCGGACCGTCTGGAGACCGGAGATGGCATTAAATTGCAAAACTCATGGAATATTGAGCATCTCCGTAAGTTCTACCCATAAGGCGCGGCTGTTGGGCCCTGCCCGGCAGCCACACATTGTACATGCCTTGCCTCAGTTTCATGTAACCCCTTGTGCAAGCCGGCACGATGACCCCGTGCAAGAGAAAAATAAAGAAGCGTTGCAGAGGGGGGCCTCCAACCAAGATGGCATGCATGCATAAGCATTCCAAGATCACTTCATAAGCATTTGCATACGCATATAGATAGGATTGCATCCTACATTCATTCTCGTCTACATGAAGTTGCAGATTCCTGCCGTGAATTTGGCTTCGACAAGGAGTTGAGAAGACTGCCCGACACTGCAATTCTCGGCAAGCCAAATAGATAAGTTCTACCTCCTGTCCGTTAGTGTTCTGTAAGAAATAACTAGTGCATAAGAAAACCTCACCACTCTCTTGAAACTTGGGTGCTCACAACCCAGACTCGAACGTTGCTTCGGCTAGGAAGGTTGTAGTAGCCCTTGATTAAAAGAAGTTGGCAGGGGGCTGGCCCCTTTGTTTGTTCCCCTGATGATATGACTCTCTGGCAGACCAAAAAGGACGCCGACAAGCTAGCTTGCCGGGAAAAATCATTTATTTACATTAAAGAGGCTGTTGACACCAGATTTTGGCATGGTCACGAATCAGGGTTCGTATGCAAAAGTTAGAGGCAACACATCGCGGGCCGGCCCTTAGTGAGAAAGTATTCGGCCTTTGCCGGCTGAATGAAAACCTTGCCGGGGTAAAACCTTGCCGGTGTGAAGGCTTGCCGGCGTGGGAAGCTTGCCGGTGTGGAAAGCTTGCCGATGGAGAAGCTTGCCGGTGTGAAATCTTGCCGAGGAGGAACTCTTGCCGGGGTAGAAACCTTGCCGATGTAAAGGCTTGCTGATGTGAAATCTTGCCGGGGGAGAGATCTTGCTAGGGAGGAACACTTGCCGGGGTGAAACCTTGTCGGTGTGGAAAGCTTACCCGGGTGGAAGGCCTGCCGGGGTGGAGGTTGTGATAGTCAAGCCGATGAGAAGTTGAAGATGGGATCCGAAGCTAATTCAGATGATCTTGGATGGAGAAATGTCCTACACAGTAGTTGTGCATCTTGTCGAAACGATCAATTTTGATGTAAAGATCGTCTCAATCCGAGGTCGTATGCAAAAGTTAGAGCCCGCACAGCGAGACCCTCCAGAGAGCAAAATGTGACGCCTGGAACCAGACACATATAGGGGTGTGTCTGATGAGCTGCGTGAGTAATTATCTATTTTGCGCGAGCGATTTGACCCTCGAGATGACATCTAATGAAACAACGTTCAACATGAAAGATGTTCGTCTTGACGAAATGGTCAAGATTGCTTTTGGGCTCGATTCCATCCGAGGTTGTTTGTCACCACAAAAAGGACCCTCAAAGTACAGCCAGTTTAAACCGAGCAGTTTTGGAAAGTTCAGATAAAACCAGTCCGAATTTCACTAGGGTTTTGGACATGAATTGATGTAATTTTCTTGTAAGGAAAGCCTAGATAAATCCTTTGCTTGTACGGGAAGTCCAGCCGCCTCTTATATATGTTGGGGATGACGGCCGATTGGAACAACACACAATCGAACAAATCAATATACTACTTTTTCCAGTCTATATTTTATCCCTCCACCGTTTTTCTCTCTCGTTCTTCGCTGTTCTTCGTGTTTGAGAGCTGCAAATCTCGACGCTCTAGGGGCGAGCGAATCGACATAGGGCAGCCCATAGCCGCCGCACTCCAAACGGGGTCCCTCCCGGGGGTGTGGAGTTTTTGGGTCCGCAAAAGCGCCCGTCGACTGTCTTGCGTATCGCGCTATCGGTCGGGCCTCCTTCGACATGAGCTGCGGTGCATCACCACCGGCGTCGAGTGTACACGTGACGTGTTCGTGTGTCAACACACTTTTTGGCGACTCCGCTTGGGACTGAAGGTCAATCATCATCATCCACCATGTCCGATCTTCCCAAGCTATCTGAGGTAGACGCCGATAACATCATTAAGCCCCGTCTTGATGAATTATCGGCCGATCATCGCCAAATCTATGAGGAGTACAAGAAGGCGTGCGAAGAGAAGGAGTTGCAGGAGTTCCTTGCGAAGTTCAAGAAGGATAGCCAAGGCAACATCACTCCGATTGAAGAAATCAAGTTCCCTCCTCTTCAAGCCGAGCAGGTTAAACACTCTGTGAGTACTACCTTTTCTCCTAAGCAGTAGGCTGAGATTGAGAGTCGTATTGCTGATGGTAACAATCTAGTCTATCAAACTTTCATAGAAAATACTAATGCTCAGAGAAATATGTCTCAATCGTCTAGTGGTAATGGTGGTATAGCTGCTAGTGTGCAAAACCCTAATCTGACTTTACCTATTTCATCAGCGCCTCCCATGCCGATGAGTCATTATCCTACACAAACAAATCAGATTGTGGCTGCACCGATTAGTCCTATCATGAGCATGCCAGGTTCGGTGGCAACGTCGAACCAAACCCTACCTACAACTACAACCACTCGACCACTACCAAATTATGGGTCGACATACATGCCACAATTCCTACCTACCGCTAGTAACCCTACTCCTCCTATCCCACTGCCACAAGCTTCATCGTCCACTATGGATGATGGTCTAGCTAATCTTAGAGAGGAGATGGCTAAGATGCTTCGAGAGAATTTTGGAGTTGAGTTACCTCGGAATCGGATTTACCAAAAGCCGTACCCCGAGTACTTCGATGCCATCCAGTGCCCTCCAGGATATAAAATTCCAGATTTTGTTAAGTTTAATGGAGTAGGCACAAAAACCACATGGGAGCATGTTAGTCAATATTTAGTACAATTGGGTGAGGCAGGCTCATTGAATGAATTGGAAGTGCGTTTGTTCCCTTTATCATTAACTGGTACCGCATTTTCATGGTTTTCTTCTTTACCACATGGTTCCATTCGGGTTTGGTCGCAGCTAGAGCAGAAATTTCATGATCACTTTTATAGCGGCGATAATGAACTCAAGTTGTCACATCTGACATCGGTTAAACAAAAGCATGATGAATCGGTCTCCGATTATGTCAAGAGATTCAGAGAAACAAAAAACCGTTGTTATAGTTTGGTGATAACCGAGAGAGACTTGGCAGACCTAGTGATGAGTGGTTAAAGGACTCCCATTAGAGAAAAGCTAGAAGGCTATGAGTTCTTAAATATTAACCAAGTCTTACAAAGGGCTTTGGCTCAGGAAAGCCGAAGTAAAGATCTCAAAAAAGTGCATAGGTACAAAGCTGATCATCCAAAGATGAATATGGTTGAATATGATAATGATCACTCGGACGATGAGGGTGACATGTATGCTACTGAATTTGTTTGGCCATCTAAGGCCAAACCATTTACTTGCAATGATCTAAAACCGATTCATAAGAATCGTGATGAAGAGATGAAGTTTACTTTTAACATTGCCTAGTGTGATAAAATATTTGATGCTTTGCTGCAAGCTAAAATTATTAGAATATCTCACACTTTACCGCCGTTTGAAGAGCTGAAACGGCGTGCTTATTGCAAGTATCATAATTCTTTTTCTCATGCTACTAACGATTGCAATGTTTTTCGACGGCAGATACAATCGGCCATTAATGACGGTCGATTGGACTTTTCTGAGATGCAAGTTGATAAACAACCCTTTCCCATGAATACCGTGGATTTGGAGGGGAAGAAGTTACTCATTCGGCCAGAGGTAGCCGAATCTGCTAATAAAGCTAATGTCATTGTTGGTGAGCCCAGGAAGGACAAGGAGGACAA
Source organism: Secale cereale (assembly GCA_902687465.1). NCBI lineage: Eukaryota > Viridiplantae > Streptophyta > Magnoliopsida > Poales > Poaceae > Secale > Secale cereale. Next base: position 162,029,598 of record LR738709.1, read on the forward strand.
CAAGATCTTAGGGAGACAGATTGTGATTGACAAGCAACCCGATTGCAAGGAAGTAATCAAGATCACCATCAAGAATCCTACACTCGGGGGGCAACCACAAGTGCAAGAAAATGCCCGTATTAAATTTGTTAAACCCAAGAGTCCAGAAGTTGGCAAGTGGAAGAGGAACGAGGCTAAAGTACAGCGTAAGCGGATCAAGCCAACTTTTGATATGTTCTTGTCCAAGTATGCCAATCAGTCGACCGGTTCTAGCTCTAACCGGCCTACAGACCTGAAGAGACCAAGGTCACCTCCAGCTGATATGTTTAGTCGGTATGTGAAGCCGGCTGGACTAAGGGCACCGTTTAAAGAGGAACAAAGGCAACCTGTTTGGGATCAACTCGACTACTCATACAATGGCCGACTGAACATCGGTGGTCATTAGTCGGTTGGTCAAAATATGTGGCCAAACGGAAACTATCCAAATGTAAGAATGCAACCAGGTGGAAGCTATCCAAGTGAAAAAATGTGGCCAGGTAGATTCCATCCGAGTGAATTCCATCCGAGTAAGAAGGTGCGCCCGAGTGAAAATTCCATGCATCCAGAAAATCAAAAAGAATGGCGTGTTAAATCACCAAGTGTTGTAGCAGTCGAGTCAAGAAAAGGCAAGGAGAAATGGGTGTCGACTCACTTACCTTGGGCACAAAACATTCCCCATACAACAGCCGACTGTGCATAACCACTCGGCTGAGCCGATACTTTCTATCGCGCCAAAGCACTCGGCTAATGATCATGAAGCAAGCACCAGCCAAGTAAAGGTGAAAGATCCTAAATACACTCAGCCAAAGTGGTGTCCTCCAGGGCTAACCAAGACACAGAAGAGGAAACTATAGAGGTTAAGGAGCCAAGAGATGGCAGAACAGGAGGCCGAGAAGCAAAGGGATAAGTTGTTCAATAACAGTCGACCCATGGTTCCAGCAAAACAAGTGTGGAGGCCTAAACAAATACAAGATACATCAGCTTCTACATCTATCACAACAATACCTACACCACCAAAGGAGGACGATGCAACAACTATCACATCGTCTGCGACACTTCTTACTTCTCCTTCACTCGGACAGATTTCAGAATCGGTGGATGCACTTGAGGCAGAGGATGATATGTTAGATTATGAGTCAACGCCGGTTCATGAAGGTATGGATATCAATATGGTTTATTACTTGCCTGCTGAGTTTCGTGCTGTAGATGAGGAAGGGGAGGTTGCTCAGCTGGATTTTGGCCCTAAAAATGCAATATCTGAGAAGCCAAAAGACCCAGTAACGCATCTAAAACCATTGTATCTCTGAGGCCATACCAATGAATCACCTCTCACTCGGATGCTTGTTGATGGTGGTGATGTGGTAAATCTGATGCCCTATTCGGTCTTCAAGAAATTGGGTTTGCCCAAAGAAGAGTTAATAAAGACGAATATGGTGCTCAATGGATTTGAAGGCAAAGAGAAAACTGAAGCCAAAGGCGTGATGTATGTGGAACTTACAGTCAGAAGTAAAACTTTTGCTACTGCATTCTTTGTCGCAGAGGTGCAAGGTAACTACAACGTCATACTAGGCCGTGATTGGGTTCATGCAAACCAGTGCGTGCCATCCACTATGCACCAGTTTTTGATCCAGTGGGTTGATGATGAAGTGGAAGTCATTCATGCGGATGACTCGGCCTGTGTTGCTTTGGCCGATGCATCGGTGGATTGGCAACATCCCAATGCTACTTGCTTGACGGGACGTGACTTGTCAGAGTTTGATTTTCTCAGCGCGACCAAGAATGGTTTCGTGCCCGTTTCTTTAAAGCCAACTAAATGTAGTCGGCTCCAAGGTATGATATGTTTGAATGGATTCTAGTTCCGAGTGGTTACAAAAACGTCTTGTAAGATATCGGTCGAGTGAGAACGATATGTATGAATCTATAGAGGAATTACATGACATGGATAAGCTTGGACATGGTTTTACATTGGCCGATCCATTAGAAGAGGTAGATATTGGAGATGGTTCAGTCACTCGACCGACGTGTGTAAACAAAAATTTGAAGGCCGATTGTAAAGCTAAGTTGGTCGAGCTATTGAAAGAATATGTTTGTTGTTTTGCATGGGAATATCATGAGATGTCGGGTTTAAGTCGAGAGCTAGTGGAGCATCGGTTACATATAAAGGCTGGTTTTAGACCATATAAACAATCGGCCAGAAAGTTTAATCCAAGAACATATGACCGGATCAAGGAAGAGATCGACCGACTGCTTAAAGCTAATTTCATTCGACCTTGCAGGTATGCCGAGTGGATTTCTAACATTGTCACAGTGGAGAAAAAGGGATCCGGCAAGTTAAGGGTATGCATTGATTTCAGAGATTTGAATAGGGCTACACCCAAAGATTAGTATCCCATGTCAATAGCCGATATACTTATTAATGATGCTTCTGGACATAAAGTCATTAGCTTCCTTGATGGTAACGCGTGGTATAACCAAATTTTCTTGGCCGAAGAGGACATGTCCAAAATGGCTTTCCGATGCCCTGGTTTCCTTGGTTTATTCGAATGGACGATGATGACATTCGGATTAAAAAATGCTGGCGCCACATATCAAAGGGCTATGAATTCAATTTTTCATGATTTACTTGGTGTAATACTTGAAGTTTATATTGATGATATTGTTGTCAAATCGGATGCTTTTGAATCTCATTTAGCCGATTTGCGTTTAGCTTTTGAGAGAATGAAAAAGTATGGAGTGAAGATGAATCCTTTGAAGTGTGCATTCGGCGTGTCAGCTGGTAAGTTTTTGGGTTTCATTATTCATGAAGTTGGCATAGAAATTGATCCCAAAAAGGTAGAATCTATACAGAAAGTGGAAGCGCCAACATGCAAGAGAGATATACAAAAGTTCCTTAGCAAGGTCAATTATTTCAGAAGGTTCATAGCTAATTTGTCAGGGAAAGTTGATGCATTTACTCCTATCCTTCGGTTAAAGAATGATGTTGATTTCACTTGGGGGCAAAACAACAAGAAGCCTTTGATATGATCAAGAATTATTTGTGCACTCCTCCGGTGATGAAAGCACCCAAGCATAAGGAGCCCTTTAAGCTTTACATTGCAGCAGAAGAAGGTGTTATTGGTGCTGTTTTGACTCAAGAAACCGAAGGAAAAGAGCATGCTATTACATATTTGAGCACACGCTTATTGGACGCCGAGACAAGGTATACATTTATTGAAAAACTATGTCTATGCTTATAATATGCTTGCACAAAATTGAGACATTATTTAGTGCCGAGTGCTTGCATAGTAGCTTGTGAAACCGATCTCATTAAATACATGTTGCATAGGCCAATTCTTAGTGGCAGAATTGGCAAGTGGCTTATGCCTTGATTGAGTATGATTTGGCTTATGAATCTCTAAAATCCATGAAAGACCAAATCGTTGCTAATTTTATTGTTGAGCATCGGATTAATGACAAGCATGACATTGAGATAAACCTTGTATCATTATTACCCTGGAGATTATATTTCGATGCTTCAGTTTGTAGCAATGGCCAAGGTGTTGGTATTGTTTATATATCTCCTCATGGTGCTGTTTTTTAGGCCTCATGCCGCTTAGAATACTTTTGCACAAATAATCAGGCCAAATATGAAGCTTTGTTATTCGGCCTAGAGATGTTAGTTGCTATAGGTGTTACACATATTAAGGCTTTTGGTGATTCGTTACTAGTGGTGCATCAAATATCCAAAGTCTTTCAGTGTTTGGACGAATCACTTAATGTTTATCTTTGATAGATCTCTAGATATAATATCCACTTTGGACAGTTTTAGCATTGCTCATATGTCTAGGCATGACAATTGGAGAGCAAATGAGTTGGCACAACAAGCATCTGGATATCATGTTGATCATGGCATGTTTCATATCTCTCAAAAGCCGATGTCTTGTCTTGTCAATATGGGAGAGGCCGAACCGGAACCCACTGATTCGGACGTTAATAAAAAAATCTAGTGCAGGTGACAATCCCGACTGGAGGAAGCCCATTATTGATTACTTGTGCAATCCGAGTCAAAGGGTGGACAGGGCTGTTCGGCGTATGGCTTTCAAGTATACAATGGGAGATGATGGTCTTTATCGTCGAACAGTTGATGATGTTCTTCTAAGGTGCTTGGATGAGGACCAAGCGAGAGTTGCTATGGGGGAGGTCCATGAAGGTATTTGTGGCACTCATCAGTCAGCTCCCAAGATGAAATGGTTACTACGACGTGCTGGGTTTTATTGGCCGACCATGATTAATGATTGCGTCAGATATTATAAAGGGTGTGAAGCTTGTCAAAAATTTGGTGATATTCAGTTGGCTCCTGCTGCTATCTTACATCCCATTATCAAGCTGTGGCCTTTCAAAGGATGTGGTTTAGACTTTATTGGACAAATTCATCTGTCTTCCTCAAAGGGGCATCGGTTCGTATTGGTGGGAACCGATTATTTCACTAAATGGTCTGATGTAGTACCTCTCAAGAACATGACACATGCGGAGGTAATTAAATTCATAGCAGAGCACATTATTCATAGATTCGGCATTCCTCAAACATTGACTACAGATCAAGGCTCATCTTTTATGTCACACCAAGTCAGAGAATTTGCCGAATCTTATAACATAAAGGTGCTCAATTCCTCTGCATATTTTTCCCAAGCCAATGGACAAGCTGAGTCAAGCAATAAAATTTTAATCAAACTCATCAAGAAGAAGATTGAGGATAATCCAAGGAGATGGCATGAGTTGTTGTCTGAGGTTTTGTGGGCACATAGGATCTCAAGGCATGGTGCTACGAAGGTGACTCCATATGATCTAGTATATGGTCAAGAGGCTGTTTTACCGGTGGAAGTAAATTTGAATGCTTGGAGAATAGCCAAACAAAATGATTTATCGACAGTAGACTTTTATAACTTGATGATGGACAATATTGATGAGGTTTCCAATAAATGTTTGACTGCTTTGAAGTCCATAGAGAAGGACAAGTTGAGGGTAGCAAGGGCTTACAATAAGAAAGTTAAGTTGAAGAATTTTCAAGTTGGCGATCTCGTCTGGAAAGTAATTCTCCCGATTGGTTGAAGAGACAGAAAATTCGGGAAATGGTCTCCAAGTTGGGAAGGTCCTTTTAGAATTGCAAGAATAGTTCCCAGAAACTCTTATTTGGTGGAATCCGTACAAGGGGCACTGTTACCCCGAGCTCTCAATGGCAAGTACTTGAAGAAATACCACCCAAGTGTGTGGCAAGAAGCCTAAGTGGGCAATGGCCGATATATGATTATCGCCCTTAGCACAAAATGGCCGAAACATAGTTATCGCCCTAAGAAAAATAAATGGTCAATGGGGTCTTGACATCGTCCTTAGAACAAACATGATAAAAGTTATTTTTCGGCACACAAGCTTTGCCGAAAAATAGGGGGGCATGCGTTGACACTAGATTTTGGCATGGTCACGAATCCGGGTTCGTATGCAAAAGTTAGAGGCAACACTTCGCGGGCCGGCCCTAAGTGAGAAAGTATTCGGCCTTTGCCGGCTGAATGAAAACCTTGCCGGGGTAAAACCTTGCCGGTGTGAAGGCTTGCCGGCGTGGGAAGCTTGCCGGTGTAGAAAGCTTGCCGGCGGAGAAGCTTGCCGGTGTGAAATCTTGTCGAGGGAGAAACCTTGCCGAGGAGGAACTCTTGCCGGGGTAGAAACCTTGCCGAGGTAAAGCCTTGCTGATGTGAAATCTTGCCGAGGGAGAGATCTTGCTAGGGAGGAACCCTTGCCGGTGTAAAAACCTTGCTGGGGTGAAACCTTATAGGTGTGGAAAGCTTACCCGGGTGGAAGGCCTGCTGGGGTGGAGGTTGTGATAGTCAAGCCGATGAGAAGTTAAAGATGGGCTCAGAAGCTAATTCATATGATCTTGGATGGAGAAATGTCCTACACAGAAGTTGTGCGTCTTGTCGAAACGATCGATTTTGATATAAAGATCGTCTCAATCCGAGGTCGTATGCAAAAGTTAGAGCCCGCACAGCGAGACCCTCCAGAGAGCAAAATGTGACGCCTGGAACCAGACACATATAGGGGTGTGTCTGATGAGCTGCGTGAGTAATTATCTGTTTTGCGCGAGCGATTTGACCCTCGAGATGACATCTAATGAAACAACGTTCAACATTAAAGATGTTCGTCTTGACGAAACGGTCAAGATTGCTTTTGGGCTCGATTCCATCCGAGGTTGTTTGCCACCACAAAAAGGACTCTCAAAGTACAGCCAGTTTAAACCGAGCAGTTTTGGAAAGTTTGGATAAAACCAGTCCGAATTTGACTATGGTTTTGGACGTGAATTGATGTAATTTTCTTGTAAGGAAAGCCTAGATAAATCCTTTGCTTGTACGGGAAGTCCAGCCGCCTCTAATATATGTTGGGGGTGACGGCCGATTGAAACAACACACAATTGAACAAATCAATATACTACTTTTCCAGTCTATATTTTATCCCTCCACCGTTTTTCTCTCTCGTTCTTCGTTGTTCTTCGTGTTTGAGAGCTGCGAATCTCGAGGCTCTAGGAGCGAGCGAATCGACCTAGGGCAGCCCATAGCCGCCGCACTCCCTGACGGGGTCCCTCCCGGGGGTGTGGGGTTTTCGGGTCTGCAAAAGCGTCCGTCGACTGTCTTGCGTATCGCGCTGTCGGTCGGGCCTCCTTCGACGTGAGCTGCGGTGCATCACCCCCGGCGTCGAGGGTACACGTGACGTGTTCGTTTGTCAACAGAGGCATCTCACCTCTGCATGGACATACACGTGCACGGGTCCCCGGCAGGTTTCATCTTTTTCACTAACATGCTGATACAAGTACAAGCATTACAGAACACAAACATGGACCCGAGGATTGCATTATTTGAATTAAATTTGGCAAATGCCTACAGGTTTTAGATTGAAAAATATAAGTGCTCTATAAACTCCTCTCCCTGTTCCTCTTATCCCGGGTAGCACGGTGGGAAAAGAAGAGGATGGGTGGCGCGCCAACACAATGATACGTCCATTTTGCATCATGCTTATATGTTGATATTTATTGCATTATGTGCTATTATTACACGTTATGTCAGAATACTTATGCCTTTTCTCTCTTATTTTACAAGGTTTACATGAAGAGGGAGAATGCCAGCAGCTGGAATTCTGTGCTGGAAAAGAAGCAAACTCTAGAAACCTATTATGAACAACTCAAAAACCCCCGAAACTTCATAGGACACCGTTTCAGAAAATATAAAAAATATCTGGCGAAAGAAGATCACCAGGGGGGCCACCACCTGTCCACGAGGGTGGGGGTGCGCCCCCCTCTCTGGGCGTGCCCCCTGCCTTGTGGGCCCCCCGATGGCCCCCTGATGCCCATCTTCTCCCAAATGAGGTGTTTTGACCTGGAAAAAATCATAAGGAGGCTTTCGGGACCAGACGCCACCGTCTTGTGGGGACCCCGACTTAGAAGTCGAGATCACCGAATGCACGTGTACAGTGATCCCAGAGATCAATGCTCACTGAGCACACAGAAGTTGAAATAACAAGAGTCTTACATCCATACAAATAGTCTTACACGAATTAAGGCCATTATGGCCAAGTCTTACATAGATAGAGCCTCACGGGCTGAATAGCAATAACTCAAATAGCGGAAGTCTTCGATAACGGGTAGAACCCATGCCATCTGCCTTAACCCTACAGGCATTCTGACTGGGATAGCGTCCTAGTTCGCATGTTCGTCTCCAAAGAACTCTTCCTCATATTCATGTTCTTCCATACCTGGCCAATTAAATAACCAGTGGCAAGCCAATGAGTACTTTGAATGTACTCGCAAGCAACCCATGACGTGGTTCAAAGTAACAATGCAATTGAACGATAATGAACAATCTAGCAAAGGCTAGAATAAATATTCTACTATCAAGGTTATGCATCAATAACCTCGCGTAACCTCGAAGACAGGTTACCGATATCAACATGAATATGATTCAACTCATCGAGTCAAGTCACCACCTTGACTCGTCACACACATACTACCACCGATGAAGTAAAATTCTGGACATAGTTTAAGTAGCACCACCCAACTGTCCATGACCGTGGACACAGCTATTCGAATAGTTTGACACTCTGCAGAGGTTGCGCACTTTACCCACAAGATCCGGGGAACTTCCGTGTCATCTACGACCCACGGTACCTCAAGTACCCGGGGTAAGCACCCGGTCATTACCTTTCCTTAGACGACACTAAAATAGTGTCCACTCGTTGGTACACGGCCCTCGGGTACAAACAATAATCACGGGACTTGCCCTAATTTCAATGTCACGCGTACCCGAAGGGACCAACGGTGTGTCTGGTGCCCTGTAAAAATAGTCATGGCCGTCTATCCAAGCACGACCCCGTCCCGGGAAAGACCTCAAGTCTTCCCGTCACTAGTAATGCGGGCACCATGCTAGTATCGACCTAAGTAATCAATAAAGCCCCGTCCCATAAGGGGTAGTGTGGTTGCACATGTTTGGTTGGGACGGTAGTCACACATAAATCTAATCCATCATTCCACCATGCACATGATTTACCGGCACATCACTTCTTTCTCAAGTGATGACCTACTACAACATCACCCTCGGGCATTAGGGGCACCCGATGGGTTCATGCAAAGGTTTTTAACCATGAAGGTTCATGTCACGCATGCATCAACAAGCATCAAGACTAACTATTTGTAGGTCATCTAGCACATAGCAAGATCAAGTTCAAGCATGCATCATGTGGTGGTTTCAACTAGATCACTATCGTAACCCTAACATCATGCATCGGAAACATACGGGTTCCGAAGAACAAGTGTATCATGGTCAAAGGGCTGCTTGCCTGGATTGGCTTGGTCTTCAAAGTCTTCAAATCATTCTCCTTCTTCTTCCACAGCAACTTCGTCAAATACGGGATCTATACGTCGCATAATAACAACGGAAAAATAAGACCACAAATAAAACAGAAAAATCAAAGTGCTCAGAAAAATGTCAACTTATTTTTGTTAAATACTAGAGGGATTTCTAAGATGGGGAAAAATCTTAGTTGGAGTTTTGGAGTTACAGAATGGAATCTATTGGTTTTTGAACAGGAGTTTCACTGCTCAAATTTGAATTTAAATTTGAACAGAACATAAAAGTTTCATAGATGTGACTGAAAGTGGTACCATTAAATAGGTTGGAATATTACAAGATTTTAGGAGTTGGAATTATTTTATTTGGACCATTATTCTTTTCTGTAGAAATGTTTAAAACAATTACAGAAAAGAAAAAGGGAAAAGTGCCCTGTGCAACTGGACCAGAGAAGGCCACAGTGCACGGCCCAGGGCGGACCAGCCCAGCCGAACGGGTGCCTGCGCGCGCACGTTAGGTTTTTGAACCTGACGGGCGGGGCCCGTCGGTCAGTGACTGAGAGGAGGGGGAGAGAGGTGTGGGGATGACAGGTGGGGCCCGCCTGTCATCTCCAACCTTGCGGCCACAGCGACGGCGAGCTCACCGGCGAGGTTTCCGGCCACGGCGACGGCAACGGAGGGCAGGGTTGGGTTCAGCGTCGAGTGGCGGTTGTAGGGGTGGTGGTACGGCATGCCGGGGAGGTCAGGTTCGCCGGCGGCGAGGTGGGACGGCGGAGGAGCTACGGGAGGTCGCCGCTCCGGCCGTTTCCAACAGCCACATAGAGGGGAAACAGGGGGGAAAGAGTCAGTGTTGCTCGGTGGTTCTAGATCGGGCAAGGAGAAGGGCAGGGGAGGCCCGTACTGCGAGATCAGCGGCGGCCCGACGCGGTGGCGCTCCGGTCGATCCCGAGCACTGGGACTTCCTGGGGAGGAATGGGTGGTGCTGGAGGGCTCAGTGAGGTGTGGTGGAGCTGCTGATGCTGCTGG
>LR738709.1:162039564-162149975 GCA_902687465.1 Secale cereale
GGGGGGGGGGGTCCTATTTATAGGAGGTCGACGGAGGCCCGTGGTCCAGTGCGCCGGCGAGCTCCGGCTCGATGCTACAGCGCACAGGGGGCGAGGGGAATGTGTCCACGGAGTTGCTGGACGAGCTCCACGTCCAGCTGAGGTGAGAGGAGGAGCGGGGGAGCTTCTGGAGCACGCGCGCATGCGAGGCAGAAGAGTGGCCATTGCGGGCGGCCGGTACGCGTGCGACGATGTACACTGGAGGGCGCAGGAGGAGGGGGGACAGCGCCGGGGCGGTCGCGGACGTCGAGGAGCATCGACTGGCGCGAGGGAGTGGCCCGAGGTTGTCGGGGGTGGCTGATTGGCTGGAGCTACAGTGCGTGTCCGCACTGTTGCGTGCTCCAGAGCGCGCGTATGGCTGGCACCTTCGCGCCCTCGCCGCTCCGGTCAAAACCAACGTGCCCAAGAGTGTCTAGAAGGTCAGGGGAGGAGTAAAGAAATGGCCTGCGGCCTTGGATGCCCTGGAGATGCTGAGAGAGAGGGAGGATGCTGGTGGCTTGGTGAAAACTTGCTGTCCAGCAGGGTAAACTTGGGTTCTTACCCCTCAATCATGGAGCTGAGGTGTTGGGGAAGTTACTGGGGGTAGCCAGTAACTGAATGATCATGTGGTAAAAAGTTGAGGCCATGGAGAAGAGTAAAAGTGATCAAGATAGAGGTTTTAGTAAAAAGCCAGAAGGTGTTTGATCAGTGTTTGGTCAAGCAAATGACCTCCACTTGACATGGCACTTAACAGGGTTGTATAACATGTGAAAATAGGGTGCTTTACCAAATTTGGGCTCATTTGAAGAAACTAGCCAATGTAGCTTTGGTGAACCCTAGAAATCAACAGAAACAGCTTCATCTTGTTTGAGTCAAGCTAATCATCTCCCCTTGATGCACCACTTGGTGTAGCATCATCATTTTGGGTATTGATCATGCCCACAAAGTTTGAAGCTCCAGATAAAAGTTGGTAATGTAAAGTTGTTCAAATTTGCATTTGAACAGAAAGGGTTTTAGGGTGATCTGATCAAGTTGCTCTATTCCAAATCTTGTGCCATTTGGTCTAGATGCCTAATTAGGCCATTCTAGCATGTGCACCAAATTTGAGAGCAGTTGGACAAGTTGGGCAATGTAAAGTTGCTCAAACTTCAAATATGGGCAGAATGGTTATGAAGGGGTTTGAGGATGTTTTCTTGCTTCCCAAGGCATGGGACTTGGCAAGATAATCAAATATGTCATATATGACATGATAGAATTTCCCTGGAATTTTTGGAGAAAATCTCCTTTGTAAATATTTCAAAAGCTTGAAATATCCAGAAAGGGTTTTAGAGGGTTTAGCCCATTATCTTGAACATGACCAAGTGTTGAAACTCTTATATATGGACAATATATGTCCTGTGAGTCTCTCTGAATTTTGGCAAATATTTTTGAAACAGTTAAATAATTTTCCCCTATTAAAGACCATTTCTGGCCTTAAGAAAAAGCTTTTAAATAAAATAGGAAAATAACTTTTAAAATTATACCTTTGTGGTTTCTGGGAGTCCTATGACTACTAGGTCTCAAATAAATCTTTTGAAATAATTTTCTCACCTTAAATCAAGTACTTGCAGTGCAAATCTCAATTCAGGGGTTTTTGGAAAACTATATTTATAAAATACTTTTTGGCCAAATTAATTTTGTAGGAAAATACTATACTGTTATATAACACTTGGCATGATCATTGGGCAGAAGTTTTGGGTATGGAGATGAATTCTACAAGAGGTCATAGTTGACTTTAATGAGCACATGAAAAAGCACATGAAGAAAACTCAATTCCAAATAAAAGCCAAATGATGCTAGAAAAATTTGCTGGTCCAATTTTTCATGCTTCAAAGATACAAATAACATGTTACAAAATGCAGGGTGTGACAGACCTACCCCCCTTACAAGAATCTCGTCCCCGAGATTCCTAAACTAGGGCTTAAAAGAGATCGGGAAACTCGGATCTAAGATAGTCTTCTCGTTCCCAGGTTGCTTCTGCTTCGGTGTGGTTGCTCCACTGGACCTTGAAATACTTGATGGTACGGCTTCGCGTCTGTCGTTCTGCTTCGTACATAATGTGAATGGGCTTCTCGCGGTAGGTCAAATCAGGCTGCAGATCAATGGCTTGGTGATCCACATCCTTGTAGAGATTAGGCTTGTATGGAACTTGGAGACATTTCCGGAGTTGTGACACATGGAATACATTGTGCACATCGGATAGCTCAGGTGGTAGTTCCAACTGGTAAGCCACTTCTCCTCGTCGTGCAGTGATCTCAAAGGGTCCGATGAATCTTGGTGCGAGCTTCCCCTTGACGTGGAAACGCTTGTTTCCCTTCAGAGGAGTTACCCGCAGGTACACATGGTCCCCGACATGGAAACTCATGTCTCGGCGGTGAGTGTCAGCATAACTCTTCTGCCTTGACTTGGCTGCCTTTAATCGCTCTCTGACTAGTTGGACTTGCTCTTCTGCTGCGCGGAGATTATCCGGTCCAAAGACTAGTCCTTCTCCAGTCTCTGACCAGTTGAGGGTTGTGCAGCATCTGCGTCCGTACAACACCTCAAATGGTGCCATCTGAAGGCATGACTGGTAACTGTTGTTATAGGAGAACTCGGCAAAAGGGAGACAATCTTCCCACTAGGCTCCATATGCCAAGACACAGGCTCGGGGCATATCTTCGAGAATCTGATTGACTCGCTCTGTCTGACCTCCGGTCTGTGGGTGAAAAGCCGTGCTGAAAGACAACTTGGTTCCCAAGGATTCTTGGAACTTCTTCCAGAACCTGGAGGTGAACTGGGTTCCTCGATCTGACACAATTTCCTTGGGAACACCGTGAAGACTTACGATTCGGTCGATGTAGAGAGCTGCCAGCCGGTTGCCATCATAAGTGGTCTTGACAGGAATGAAATGGGCTACCTTGGTCAAATGATCGACTATGACCCAGATAGAGTCATGTCCTCTATTCGACCTTGGTAATCCAGTGATGAAGTCCATTCCGACTTTATCCCACTTCCACTCAGGAACTTTGAGTGGTTGAAGCAATCCAGCAGGTCGCTCATACTCAGCCTTGACCCTTTGGCACACATCACACTTTGCAACATAGGTTGCAATCTCTCTTTTCATCCCGTGCCACCAGAATCGTGCCTTCAAGTCTTGATACATCTTGGTTCCTCCGGGGTGGATGGAATACGGAGTGTCGTGGGCTTCTTGCAGAATCAGCGTCTTCAGCTCGGTGTTGTTTGGTACGCAGATGCGACCTTTGTACCAAACAATCCCGTGCTCATCTTCGGAGAATCCTCGGGCCTTGCCCAGCTTCATCTTCTTCTTGATGCCTTCAATGCTTGCGTGTCCATCTTGTGCCTTCTTGACGTCGTCCATCAGGGTTGGTCTGACTTCCAGATGATCCAGAAATCCAGGGGTGACCAATTACAAACTGAATTGTTCGAACTCCTTAAACAAGGCTGGCTGCCTTTCTTGAATAATGGCATTAAAAGAGCAAGCCTTCCTTCTTAAGGCATCGGCCACCACGTTAGCCTTCCCAGGGTGATACTGAACACTGAGGTCATAGTCTTTGATGAGTTCCAACCATCTCCGCTGCCTCATGTTCAATTCCTTTTGGGTGAAAATGTACTTCAGACTTTTGTGGTCTGTGTAGATCTCACACCGTTTCCCTAGGAGGTAATGCCGCCATGTCTTCAAGGCATGAACTACTGCCGCTAGCTCAAGATCGTGAGTAGCGTAGTTCTCCTCATGGGGTCATAGCTGCTTGGAGAGGTATGCTATGACGCGGCCCTCTTGCATCAGAACGCTTCCCAATCCGGTTCGAGAGGCATCACAATATATCACGAACTCCTTGTGAATATCAGGTGTTGCCAGAACTGGGGCGGTGGTCAACCTCTTCTTGAGCTCTTGGAAGCTTTCTTCGCATTTTGGCGTCCACTCAAACTTCTTGTCCTTCTTGAGGAGCTGAGTCATTGGTCGTGCAATGCTAGAGAATCCTTCCACGAACTTGCGGTAATAGCCCGCTAGTCCGAGGAAGCTTCTGACTTCCTTGACGGTCGTTGGAGATTGCCATTGGGTCACAGCTTCGATCTTTGCAGGATCAACAGATAAGCCTTCCTCGGTCAAGACATGACCTAAGAATCCAACTTTGTGCAGCCAGAACTCACACTTGCTGAATTTGGCATACAGTTGGTGCTCACGAAGCTTGTCTAGGACCATCCTCAGATGTTGCTCGTGCTCTTCCTCCGACTTTGAGAACACAAGAATGTCATCAATGAAGACTACAACAAACTTGTCCAAATATTCCATGAAGACTTTATTCATGAGATACATGAAGTAGGCTGGGGCATTGGTTAACCCAAAGGACATGACCGTGCACTCGTACAGGCCATATCTGGTTACGAATGCCGTCTTAGGAATATCTTGGGGTCTGATCTTCAGCTGGTAGTACCCAGATCTGAGGTCGATCTTGGAGAATACCTTGGCTCCGCTGAGCTGATCAAACAGATCTTCGATCTTGGGAAGTGGATACTTGTTCTTGATTGTAACTTCATTGAGGGAACGATAGTCAATGCATAAGCAGATGGTACCGTCCCTCTTTGCCACAAACAGAACGGGAGATCCCCAAGGGGAGGCACTTGGGCGGATAAATCCCTTCCTTAGCTGCTCTTCCAGCTGCTTCTTCAACTCGGCTAATTCTTCCGTCCCCATTCTATAAGGCTTCTTATAGATGGGTCCTGCTCCGGGCACGAGCTCGATGATGAACTCTATGTCACGGTCAGGGGGCATTCCCGGTAGTTCATCTGGAAAGACATCAGGATACTCACATACCACCGGTACTTGATCTAGCCCAACTTCAGACAGACAGTTGACCTTAGCGGCTTGAGCAGAAGAGTCGTTGGGAGCAAACTTGACTTCGACTCCTTGGTCATTGGTCACAGTGACTGTCCGATTGGCACAGTCTAACAAGCCTTGGTGCTTGCTGAGCCAATTCATGCCTAGGATCACATCCAAGCCTTGTGATCTCAGGACGATAAGGTCTGCTAGGAAGTCTACACTGTTAATGGTAATACCGACTCCTTTACAGCCTATCTTGGCTCTCATCTCGGCTCCGGGGGTTTGTACCACCATAGGGTTATTCAGGGGTGTAGGGGTCATGCCACTTTTTAATGCAAATCTTTGAGTGACAAATGAATGCGTTGCTCCAGAATCAAACAAGACAGTTGCAGGTGCTGAGTTGACAAGGAACGTACCCAGCACGACGTCCGGGTCTTCCTGCGCTTCTTCAGCAGTGACGTGATTCACACGCCCCTTCCCATGGTTCGGTGGATTGCGAGGAGCTGGGTTCCTGATACGTCCAAAATGCATCACTATTTTGTATTATAATTTATCCTTATTCATTGATATATTTCACGTTATGGTGATGTTCTTATGTTGTTTTGGTCTATTTTACATAGTTTGCAACTTTCCGATACCGAAACAGCAGACGCAGGATTCAGTAGGAAAAAGTGGATGCTGAGTTGCTGAAGAAGAACACCTCCAAATTACCTGAAAATTGACGGGAGGTATTTTTCAGAAGAATAACGAAGACACGCAAAAGGGGAGTCAGAGGGGGGCCACAGGGTGCCCAGGCGGCCTGGGGGCGCGCCCCCCCTGGCCGCGCCGGGGGGGCGCCTGGAGCCCGTGGCCCACCTCTGGTCGCCCCCTTTTGCATATATGTTCTCCGTCCTCCGAAAACCCTAGGCACGGGACTTTTTACGGAGTTCCGCCGCCGCTTCGAGGCGGAAACCTACAGAGAAGAAAAGGGCATCTCCGGCGGGCAGATTCCGCCGGGGAGATCACCTCCCGGGAGGGGAGATCGTCGCCATCGTCATCACCATCATCACGGGCATCATAGAGATCATCATCAACATCATCCCCAACACCAGCACCATCTCCATCTTCATCCAAATCTCATCTTACCATCGCAACTCGTGTTGTAACTCGTACTACCTATCCTCTCTACTCCATCGGTGTTGATTACTACTTTGTGGTGAATGCTATTGAGTTTTGTTGGAGAAATATTAGTATGTCCAGATTGTTTATCACATATTTATCCCCACTGATCATGATCTCTTTTATGTCTTGTGAGTAGTTACCTTGGTTCTTGAGGACATGGGGAAAGTCTTGTTGTTAGTAGTCATATGTTGTTGAAGTAATATGTGTTGTTTGATACTTAAGTTGCGTTGTCATTCTACTAGTGGTGTTGTGTGAGTCGAACACCCAAAACTTCGCCTTATTAAGGACCTAGGAGAATACATTGTGTATAAAGAATGCTTATGGTGGGTTGCCGGAGTGACAGAAACCCGAACCCCAGTTCGCACGCTTTTGCATAAGGGAATAATGGATCCTCGATCGTATAGCTATGGTTAGGCTTTTGCCTTAAATTCTATCTTGTATTTGCGGATGCTTGCAAGGTGTTTAATCATAAGAGTGCATTCATCTTAGTCTAGAGAGTGCACTAGCATAGATCCACCCACCAACACTTATCAACACATAACATAGTATCGATACGGAATATGGCGAAAGCACATGACTACCTCTCCCGTGTGTCCTCAAGAACGCTTTAGTCTTTATAAGTTCAGTTGCTAGGCCTCTCCTTTGCTAAGAAAGGATTGGGCCACTTGTTACTCTCAGTATCTTTTACATTACTTGCCTTTACATTCCTGTTGCTTATATCGAGAAAAACCCCTAAAAGTTATCTTTCAGTGCTTGCAGTAATTTCTTGCTCAGAATCGCTTATCAATACCTTCTGCTCCTCGTTGGGTTCGACACTCTTACTTATCGAAAACGCTGCAACAGATCCCTTACGGTTGAGGGTCATGAAGTACCGTTTTCTGGCGCCGTTGCCAGGGAGCGTAGCGCTATTGGTAAAGTGAAACTGGTAAGAAAGTCTTTTTATAATTCTGTTTTTATTTTTGTTATTGCTGCTCTTTGTCCTTATGGATAACCCTATTATTGGAGCGTTGCTTGCAGGAAGACACCCCACACCTATGGTGGTTGATCCTCCCCCTACTGAAATTGTGCCTTATAAAATACCAGCTGGTATTATCAATTATGTTTTGGCTAATCGTTATGCAGGAGACAGACATCCCGGTGAACATTTGCTATATTTGTCACGACTATGTTCATTATTTAAGCTTGCAGGTGTATCGAGGGAGTTTGTCATGAGGAAATTGTTTGTCGTATCCCTTATAGATAAAGCTTCAGATTGGTATGGGCTTCTCGATAACCCACACTTGCTGGACTGGCAGGAGCTTATGTCTCTCTTTTATACTAAATTTTATCCTCTTCATGAAATTCATCGAGACAGGAATTATATCTATAACTTTAGGTCTCGTGACGGAGAAATCATTGCTCAAGCTTGGGGGAGATTGAAGTCTCTAATGCTCAAATGCCCAATTCATAAGCTTCCCAAGGAAATTATACTTACAAATTTTTATGCCAGGCTTTCTCGTCAGGATAAGGAGATGCTGGATGCCTCCTCTAGTGGGGTATTTCAGAAGAAGAGTGTTGAAGAAAGGTGGGATGTCCTTGAAAGAATCCAGAGGAATACCGAAGATTGGGAAATTGATAAAGGTATTGAACCCGCTATAAATTATGAACATGATTATATTGAGAGCTTTGTGGAAACTGATTACTTCAATACTTTTTGCTCTAAGATTGGTCTTGATTCCCATCTAGTGATTGATTTATGTAAGAATTTTGCCTCTCATGTTGATTCTTTTAAAAAGAATAGAGACCAGCACCATGCACCTTTTAAAGAAAAACCTATTGATATTTATGTTGCTAAGCCTATTTTTCCTGCAGTTATATATGAACAGCCTCCTTTTCCCACGAGGATAAAGGAGCACTCTCTTGTGACAGGCATAATAAATAAAAGTGAGAGAAAAGTTGATGAACCTGAGGACCAGATCAGGGTCGATCCTCGAGTTGCATTGATTAAAGACCTTGTTACTGATGATGTTTTGGATTCCAATATAACTTTTTGTGCTGTTTCCACTAACCTTGTCACAGCCAAGAACAAAGGCCCAATTTCAGGTACTCTGGTGGTATCTGTTAAAATAGGAGATCACAATTATTATGGGCTATGCGATTTGGGATCGAGTGCAAGTGCTATTCCTTATTCACTCTATGAAGAAATCATCGGTGAGATTTCCCCTTGTGAACTTGAAGAAGTTGATGTTACTATTCATCTTGCAAATAGATCAACTATCTCTCCTATCGGAATTGTGAGGGACGTTGAAGTCCTATGTGGAAAGGTAAAATACCCTACCGACTTTTTGGTACTTGGTTCAGCCAGGGACAATTTTTGTCCCATCATTTTTGGTAGACCTTTTCTTAGAACTTGTGGAGCTATAATAGATTGCAAGAAAGGTAAAGTCTCTGTTGAATTCAATGGTGAGCCATATGAATTTAATTTTTCTAAGTTCTCTAAGCAGCCTCGTGGTACTGATTTACCTAGTGATGATGAAATTATTGAAAGTATTGCCTCTATTGCTATTACCCCTGATGATCCTTTGCAGCAATACATGGAGCACCACGAGAATGATTTACATATGCAGGAAAGAAATGAACTAGATGAAATATTCTTGAGGCAGCCTGCTATCCTGAAGCACAACCTTCCGGTTGAACCTTTGGGGATTTTATCAAAACTGAAAGAAGATCCGGTGTTCGATCTTAAACCTCTTCCCGATACGCTCAAGTATGCTTATTTAGATGAAAAGAAAGTATATCCTGTTATTATCAATTCTAACCTTTCAGGATATGAAGAAGAGCGATTATCGGAAGTACTTCGTAAACACCGAGGCGCAATTGGCTACACCCTTGATGACCTTAAGGGGATTAGTCCATCTATCTGTTAACATACTATCAACCTTGAGCCTGATGCTAAACCAGTTGTTGATCATCAACGATGGTTGAACCCGAAGATGATGGATGTCGTGAGAACTGAGATTCTCAAGCTTCTAGCCGCAGGTATTATCTACCCTATAGCTGATAGTAAGTGGGTAAGTCCGGTACATTGTGTTCCTAAGAAAGGAGGTACAACTGTGGTTCCTAATGATAAAAATGAACTAATACCTCAGAGAATTATTATTGGATATAGAATGTGTATTGATTACAGGAAGTTGAACAAGGCAACCAGGAAGGATCACTACCCGTTGCCGTTCATCGACCAAATGCTTGAAAGGTTATCCAAAAATACCCACTTTTGTTATCTCGATGGTTATTCTGGCTTCTCTCAAATTCATGTTAACACTGTCGATCAAGAGAAGACCACTTTTACTTGTCCTTTTTGTACTTATGCTTACAGACGTATGCCTTTTGGTTTATGTAATGCCCCTGCTACTTTTCAAAGGTGTATGTCTGCTATCTTTCATGGTTTCTGTGGGGATATTATGGAAGTCTTCATGGACGATTTCTCCGTCTATGGAACTTCATTTGACCATTGTCTTCACAACCTTAATAAAGTTTTGCAGAGATGCGAGGAGACAAATTTGGTACTCAACTGGGAGAAGTGCCACTTTATGGTTAATGAAGGAATTGTTCTTGGTCACAAGATTTCTGTAAGGGGAATTGAAGTGGACAAAGCCAAGATCGAAGCTATTGAGAGGATGCCCTATCCAAAGGACATTAAAGGTATTCGCAGTTTTCTCGGTCATGCAGGTTTTTATAGAAGATTTATTAAAGACTTTTCTAAAACCTCGAGACCACTCACTAATCTTCTCCAGAAGGATGTTCCTTTTGCGTTTGATGAAAATTGTAAGGAAGCTTTTGAAATCCTTAAGAAAGCTTTAATAACTGCTCCTATAGTACAACCACCTGACTGGAATTTACCTTTTGAAATTATGTGTGATGCAAGTGATTTTGCTGTTGGAGTTGTTTTAGGACAAAGGGTTGATAAGAAATTGAATGTTATACATTATGCTAGTAAAACCCTTGATAGTGCTCAAAGAAATTATGCTACTACTGAGAAGGAATTCTTAGCTGTAGTTTTTGCTTGTGATAAGTTTAGGCAGTATGTTGTTGATTCCAAAGTTATTATTCATACTGATCATGCTGCCATTAAATATCTTATGACAAAGAAGGATGCCAAACCAAGGCTTATCAGATGGGTACTCCTTCTCTAAGAATTTGATTTGCAGATTGTTGATAGGAAAGGGGAAGACAATCCGGTAGCGGACAATCTTTCAAGAATGGAAGATATACCGCATGACCCCATCCCAGTTAATGATAGTTTTCCAGACGAGCAACTTCCGTTGTAAAAATACAACCTCTTTCCGACCCTTGGTATGCAGATTATGCTAATTTTATTGTTGCGAAGTATTTGCCTCCAGGTCTAACATTTCAGCAAAGGAAGAAGTTCTTCATGATTTGAGGCACTACTTTTGGGATGACCCACATCTTTTCAAAGAAGGTCCCGACGGGATCGTGAGAAGATACATCCCGGAACATGAGCAGAAGGACATTCTCAGACGGTGCCATGACAGTCCCTATGGAGGACATCATGCCTGCGAAAGCACTGCACATAAGGTTCTTCAATCAGGTTTTTATTGGCCCACTCTCTTTAAAGATGCTAGAAATTATGTTTTAGCTTGTGATAAATGTTAGAGAGTTGGTAACATTAGTAGAAGGAATGAGATGCCTATGAATTACTCGCTAGTGATTGAACCTTTCGATTGTTGGGGTTTCGATTTTATGGGTCCTTTTCCTTCTTCACACAAGTACACTCACATTTTAGTAGATGTTGATTATGTGACCAAGTGGGTTGAAGCAATCCCCACTGAAAGTGCTGATCACAAAACATCCTTGAAAATGCTTAAGGATGTAATATTTCCTAGGTTTGGTGTACCAAGGTACCTCATGACCGATGGAGGATTACACTTCACGCACGGAGCTTTTATAAAAGCTTTGGCTAAATACGATGTTAATCATAGAATTGCTTCACCGTATCATCCTCAAACTAGTGGGCAAGTTGAGCTCACCAATAGAGAGATTAAGTTGATCTTGCAGAAAACAGTAAACAGAAATAGGAAGGATTGGTCAAATAAATTGGGAGATGCTTTGTGGGCATATAGAACTGCTTACAAAAACCCCATGGGCAAGTCCCCCTATAAGATGGTGTATGGCAAGGCTTGCCATTTGCCATTAGAGCTAGAGCACAAAGCTTTCTGGGCTGTTAGAGAGCTTAACGCTGACCCAAAACTAGCTGGTGAGAAGCGTCTCATGAACTTGACTTCTCTAGATGAATGGAGAAGTGAAGCTTACGAGAGCGCTAAAATGTTCAAAGAAAAGGTAAAAAGGTGGCATGATAGGAAGATTCTGAAACGTGAATTTAATGTTGGTGATAAAGTTTTGTTGTTCAGATCCCGTTTCAGGTTTTCTCCAGGTAAATTACTTTCCAGGTGGGAAGGACCATTTCATATTGAAGAAGTTTATCGGTCTGGCGCAATTAAGATTAATAATTTTGAAGGCACCAAACCTCAAGTTGTGAATGGGCAAAGACTTAAACATTACATAGCAGGAGACCCTGTCGATGTTGATGTGAATATAATATACACAACAACCCATGAAGAACATGTTGCAGCCATGTTTCAGACGCCAGCAGAAGCAGAATAAAGAAAAGGTATGTAGTACGGTAAGAAAACACCGCAAAACATCATAAAAGTTCCGTATTACGAGTTTTTGTAAAATTAGTAAAATTCCGAGTCGGAGTGGAGCCGGAGACGACCACCAGGGAGTCCAGGCGCCCCCCTGGTGCCCCCCCCCCCTGGGCCGCGCCGGCAGGCCGCCTGGACACCCTGGTGCCCGTCTCCGACCCCGCTTTGGTCCCTTACCTTCCTTTCTGTGCATAAATTTTTCCTATATATTTGCCCGAGTTGTTCCGGCAACGTATCTTGCGATTTTGCGTGTTTTCTCTTCGATCTGTTTCTGCCAGGAAATCTTTCAGCTAAATTTAGGTGCCATGGCTTCTCCAAGTTCCCCCAAGGACGTGTTCGCCGTCAACGTCATCAACCCTTACCTCGCTGAGGTGAAGAAGCACCCTCAGGTTGTTCAGATGAAGGAAGGCGTCCTTCATCAAGAAGATCTGAAGGGACCTATCAAGGAGGGGAGCGTCCAGGCCAGGCTGGAAGAAGTGGAGCAGGAAGTCTTCAAGTACAAGATGATGACCGAGCGTGGTGTCGAAGCTAACTTTGACATCACCAACGAGCTGAAGAACTACTTTCTGAAGGAGATAAAGGAGATGTGGGAAAGAATCGCCGCATCTGAAGACAGAATTATAGAGCTACAAGGGCAAATTAATTATCTACATAACTAGAACTGTGAGTATGAACTAAGGTTTCTACACATGGGTTTGGGTGCTGAATGCGGGATTCAGGAGACGAGCTTCTCATATGAGACTGGAGAACCCCTTCCATGGAAGAGTTTCGCCAAGAACTACTTGATCAACGCCAACAAGGATGATGAGTGAAATCTCCGTGGTAATGGCATTCCCTTGGCTTGTTCCAAGCTTGGGGGAGTGCCCGGTATCTTTATCTTTTACCTTTTGTCTTTCAGAAGTCAAGTAGAGTCGTATCATGTCTAGGGAGGTTATTATATGAGATAGGTGTGTGCATTGAGGTCTATCACCCCTTGGGTGAAGAATTGTATCCGTGAGTGTGGAGTCGTCTATGATGGAATATTAATGAGAAGTTTATCGGTTCCTTTTGCTGCACTCGGTATTCTCTTCACGCAATCGACCTTATATGATGATTCTTATGGGGAGTATTGACCTTATGTCAGGTATGGCTATGAAACTTTATTTAATCTTGGCAAACATAGCTTTGGTCATAACAACAAGCATGATTCTCTTAAAGTATCAACATAGCCAAAACCTTTATGTTATTATGCTTGAAGTGTTATGTTGACAAGGAAGACAACTTGATGTGTTATGCTTATTTCAATGTTCATGCTTTATAATGCTTTGCATCTTAGTCATCATCAGTTGTCTGCTCTTTCAAACCTTTGCTAGCCTAACTCTGTACTAAGCGGAATTCTGCTTGTGCGTCCATACCCTTAAGCCAATACCTTCCATATGAGTCCACCATACCTACCTACTCGTGGTACTCCACTACCACCTCCTAAAGTATATAATTTATGTGTTATCCTTAAATGTTCAAAATCTTTTATTTTGTGCCTCTGCTTTAGCTCATGAGGAAGTAGTAGCTAATTCATGACCTTTTTGAGTTGGACAAGCTTCACCCCGGGATTGCATGTAAAATGTGCAAACCCATAATACGAAAAGAAACTGGCATTGAGTGCGCCCGGCTTAAAAATAATATAACAAACAAACCCTCCTTCACGCTTTGTTCATGAGAAATCAGAAAACTTTGGCAGTGATAAACAAAGGAGAATAAGAGGATGTTATCATCCTCATACGGGAGCCGTTCCTCGAAACTTGTCCAGTCCAAGAAGTAATTGAGTTATCTATTAGCATTCGTTGACGAATCATGCACCTCTCAAAAACTTGTTTTCATTCTGCTTGATTTGAGGATAGCACATGAGTTTTCCCTACTACCCTAGAGCAGGGCCTATCTTTTAATTTTAAGTTGAGTCAGTTATTTTTACTTCCCTCTATTTCTCAAAGAGAGCAGACGTTTGATGTTGATAAACATTCATTCATATAAAGCTGCATTAAGATTTGTCATATCATATCCTTGTTGACATTATCATTTGATAAGTAAGTTGTTTGTCATGCCCAGCTAAGGCAAATATCTTCCTTCGTGTTAACACTTTCACTTCTTGCTTATTAACTTGTTATTTCAAAAAGCTTCAATTAATACCATCAAAAGCAAAAGTTAAAATTATTTGTTGTTCTTTGACCAAAGGACATGTTTGCCATGATATAATGGGTTTCCATTGGTCCTACTTTCGAATATAAGTGTTGACACTCTCTCATAAGAGCCTTATGAGTTGAAGATTGCTGCTGAGGATATTTGAGTTGGTGGAGAGACTATGATGCTTCTTGTCCGTATTCTATTTATCGACACTTCACTCTCTAAACTTGTGGATAGGTTTACCGAGTTCATATTCGCTTGGGGACAAGCGAGGTCTAAGCTTGGGGGTGTTGATACGTCCAAAATGCATCACTATTTTGTATTATAATTTATCCTTATTCATTGATATTGTTCACGTTATGATGATGTTCTTATGTTGTTTTGGTCTATTTTACACAGTTTGCAACTTTCCGATACCGAAACAGCAGACGCAGGATTCAGCAGGAAAAAGTGGATGCTGAGTTGCTGAAGAAGAACAGCTCCAAATTACCTGAAAATTGACGGGAGGTATTTTTCAGAAGAATAACGAAGACACGCAAAAGGGGAGTCAGAGGGGGGCCACAGGGTGCCCAGGCGGCCTGGGGGTGCGCCCCCCCTGGCCGCGCCGGGGGGGGGGGCGCCTGGAGCCCCTGGCTCACCTCTGGTCGCCCACTTTTGCATATATGTTCTCCGTCCTCCGAAAACCCTAGGCACGGGACTTTTTACGGAGTTTCGCCGCTACTTCGAGGCGGAAACCTACAGAGAAGAAAAGGGCATCTCCGGCGGGCAGATTCCGCCGGGGAGATCACCTCCTAGAAGGGGAGATCGTCGCCATCGTCATCACCATCATCACGGGCATCATCGAGATCATCATCAACATCATCCCCAACACCAGCACCATCTCCATCTTCATCCAAATCTCATCTTACCATCGCAACTCGTGTTGTAACTTGTACTACCTATCCTCTCTACTCCATCGGTGTTGATTACTACTTTGTGGTGAATGCTATTGAGTTTTGTTGGAGAAATATTATTATGTCCAGATTGCTTATCACATATTTATCCCCACTGATCATGATCTCTTTTATGTCTTGTGAGTAGTTACCTTAGTTCTTGAGGACATGGGGAAAGTCTTGTTGTTAGTAGTCATATGCTGTTGAAGTAATATGTGTTGTTTGATACTTAAGTTGCGTTGTCATTCTACTAGTGGTGTTGTGTGAGTCGAACACCCAACACTTCGCCTTATTAAGGACCTAGGAGAATACATTGTGTATAAAGAATGCTTATGGTGGGTTGCCGGAGTGACAGAAACCTGAACCCCAGTTCGCACGCTTTTGCATAAGGGAATAATGGATCCTCGATCGTATTGCTATGGTTAGGCTTTTGCCTTAAATTCTATATTGTATTTGCGGATGCTTGCAAGGTGTTTAATCATAAGAGTGCATTCATCTTAGTCTAGAGAGTGCACTAGCATAGATCCACCCACCAACACTTATCAACACATAACATAGTATCGATACGGAATATGGCGAAAGCACATGACTACCTCTCATGTGTGTCCTCAAGAACGCTTTAGTCTTTATAAGTTCAGTTGCTAGGCCTCTCCTTTGCTAAGAAAGGATTGGGCCACTTGTTACTCTCAGTATCTTTTACATTACTTGCCTTTACATTCTTGTTGCTTATATCGAGAAAAACCCCTAAAAGTTATCTTTCAGTGCTTGCAGTAATTTCTTGCTCAGAATCGCTTATCAATACCTTCTGCTCCTCGTTGGGTTCGACACTCTTACTTATCGAAAACGCTGCAACAGATCCCTTACGGTTGAGGGTCATCAGTTCCTTGGTGGCATTCCACGGCCTTGTCCCTGGTTCTGCGCATTGGGGCGCGGGGCATCAGGCTTCTTGTTGGGGCACACCCTTGAGATGTGTCCGGGCTGACCACACCCAAAGCAAGTGACTTGGTTTGGATTGATCTTGTTGCCACCATTGGTATTGGGGTTGAAAGCTGGCCTGGGGTTGGCATACTACTGAGGTTGAGGGTTGGCATGAGGTGCAGGAGCTCTTGGCTGCTGATAGGTTGGCTTGGCCGGGGCTGACTGCCACGGACGAGGCTTCTGGTTGCTGGAACTTCCCTTACTGACCAACTTGCGCTTGCGAGTGTCTTCCAAAGCACGCCGCTTGTCTTCAAGCATAAGTGCCTTGTTCACCAGGTCAGGGAAAGACGGGCAGTCGCACACGACAAGCAAGTATTGCAGAGTCTGATTGAGGCCTTCCATGAAGCGCTCCCTTTTGGCAGCATCAATGCTGACATCTTCAGGGGCATACCTTGACAGAATACTGAACTTCTGCATGTACTCCTTGACAGTGCCACTTACTTGCTTCAGGGCTCGGAACTCACGCTTTTTGATAGCCATGATTCCGGAAGGAATGTGGGCCTTGCGGAATTCTGACTTGAAGTTAACCCAAGTGATGTCTTGTTCAGCATGCATGACCTTGAATCCATCCCACCAAGCTCTAGCAGTCCCCCCGAGGCAGTGGGCTGCATAAGCCACCTTCTCGCGGTCTTCGGTGCATCCGGCTAGTTCCAGTATCTCCTCAATGGAACGGACCCAGTCGTCTGCATCCAGGGGTTCAGCAGTCTCGATGAAGGTTGGCGGTGCATGCTTATTGAACTCTGCCAACATGGAACGTCCATTGCCATTCCCCGCCGGCTGGCGGTTGTTGGTGTCAGCTTGAGCAATCAGCTGAAGAGCTGCAGTGTTGGCTTGGCGCTCCTCTCGGAAAGCTTGGAGAAGCTAAGCCATGTCCATGCTTGGAGGAGGTGGTGGTGGAGCTTGGTCGTTGGTTTGGTCGTGGCCTGCCTCAGACTAAGCGGATGCTCCGGCTTCAGGCTGCTGGGTAGAGGTACCAGTACGAGTTACAACAGGCATCCTGTTGGAGCGGTAAAAGGTCTCATGACTCGGAAGAGGGAAAGCAAGATAGATGGGTGCCTAGTAAGGGGGTGGGTGTGACACTAAATCAAATCATGCAAGGGCTGTAAGGCCAAAACACATTCATTAAAATCCAAATGGGTGATGTAGTCGTTTACACATTCCCGAAGGAAGAATACGACATACATCCAGACACAACAAAAGCAAACACTAGATGGTTTCATATGAACCATACAAGGACTCGACTGCGCATAGGGGTTACACGACCTATCCTACCGTAGAGATCATAACTGGCATATCCGAGTAGCGAATAATGCCTAAGCGGCGGAATGCTCGGTCGCGTATTCCGGCTCTTCTGGGTCTTCCTCCTTGTCTTCATCTGTCTGGGCCCCCTTGTCACTTGAGGGTGTGGGGGAGTGGAGGAGTTGGATACGACGGTGCTTCGTCGGTGGTGCAGGGAAAAGCTTGCGATATTTCCTCGCCGTCATCCGGCGTTGCCGAGGTGGTTCTTCATTCTTGGAAGATACATCCTCGAAGGGCCTTCCGCCTCGATATGTGATAGCGGATTGTCCAGAAGGTGCTCCTTCCTTCTTGATCCTATTTGCCTTCTCTTGAGCTCGACGAAGAAGTGCCTTGGTCTTGTGAAGTTCTTCTCGAAGCTTCATTGATTCTGAGGCCAAGTCTTGTGACACGCTGTCGGCACATAGACTGAAGTAGGTCTGGAACCGAAGCGAGAGTCCTTCCTTCAGTGGAGGGGCTAGTGCGCTGCTTTCTTCTTCACCTTCCTTCCGGTAAGGTAAGAAGCGAGTTTTCATCTTGGCTGCCATCTCCGGAAGAAGCTCGCGGAGACGGGTTAGTGCCTTGAGTGCAGCAGCCTAGACAGCGAGTGGTAGTGTTGCCATCTGGGGTCCTTCGAAGAACTAACTTGTGGGAGGATCGTTTGCCTTCACGATCACTTCCACATGGTACTCCACCTCAGTATCGCTCACCCAATGCTCAAGGTAGGTGAGGATGGGTGCTCGGTGGAACTAACACTCCTGGAGGCTATCCTCGAGATGTAAGGGAAACCCAGTGGTCAGGTGCTCTTCAGGTACAGTGACCATCTACAAAGGTGGAATAGGAGGGGTTAATAAGCTGATGAAATCTCAGGTTTAGAAAAGAAGAGTGGTTCAGAAGGTTTTTGAAAAGGGTCTCATCTAACTAACGCCCATGCTAACTAAGGCTTCCTACAGTCAGGATGGCTCTGATACCAGCTCTGTGGGGACCCCGACTTAGAAGTCGAGATCACCGAATGCACATGTACAGTGATCCTAGAGATCAATGCTCACTGAACACACATTAGCTGAAATAACAAGAGTCTTACATCCATACAAATAGTCTTACACGAATTAAGGCCATTATGGCCAAGTCTTACATAGATAGAGCCTCACGGGCTGAATAGCAATAACTCAAATAGCGGAAGTCTTCGATAACGGGTAGAACCCATGCCATCTACCTTAACCCTACAGGCATTCTGACTGGGATAGCGTCCTAGTTCGCATGTTCGTCTCCAAAGAACTCTTCCTCATATTCCTGTTCTGCCATGCCTGGCCAATTAAATAACCAGTGGCAAGCCAATGAGTACTTTGAATGTACTTGCAAGCAACCCATGATGTGGTTCAAAGTAACAATGCAATTGAACGATAATGAACAATCTAGCAAACGCTAGAATAAATATTCTACTATCAAGGTTATGCATCAATAACCTCGCGTAACCTCGAAGACAGGTTACCGATATCAACATGAATATGATTCAACTCATCGAGTCAAGTCACCACCTTGACACCATCACACACATACTATCATCGATGAAGTAAAATTCTGGACATAGTTTAAGTAGCACCACCCAACTGTCCATGACCGTGGACACGGCTATTCGAATAGTTTGACACTCTGCAGAGGTTGCGCACTTTACCCACAAGATCCGGGGAACTTCCGTGTCATCCACGACCCACGGTACCTCAAGTACCCGGGGTAAGCACCCGGTCATTACCTTTCCTTAGACGACACTAAAATAGAGTCCACTCATTGGTACACGGCCCTCGGGTACAAACAATAGATCACGGGACTTGCCCTAATTTCAATGTCACGCGTACCCGAAGGGACCAACGGTGTGTCCGGTGCCCTGTAAAAACAGTCATGGCCGTCTATCCAAGCACGACCCCGTCCCGGGAAAGACCTCAAGTCTTCCCGTCACTAGTAATGCGGGCACCATGCTAGTATCGACCTAAGTAATCAATAATGCCCCGTCCCATAAGGGGTAGTGTGGTTGCACATGTTTGGTTGGAACGGTAGTCACACATAAATCTAATCCATCATTCCACCATGCACATGATTTACCGGCACATCATTTCTTTCTCATGTGATGACCTACTACAACATCACCCTCGGGCATTAGGGGCACCCGATGGGTTCATGCAAAGGTTTTTAACCATGAAGGTTCATGTCACACATGCATCAGCAAGCATCAAGACTAACTATTTGTAGGTCATCTAGCACATAGCAAGATCAAGTTCAAGCATGCATCATGTGGTGGTTTCAACTAGGTCACTATCGTAACCCTAACATCATGCATCGGAAACATACGGGTTCCGAAGAACAAGTGTATCATGGTCAAAGGGCTGCTTGCCTGGATTGGCTTGGTCTTCAAAGTCTTCAAATCCTTCTCCTTCTTCTTCCACAGCAACTTCGTCAAATACGGGATCTATACGTCACATAATAACAACGGAAAAATAAGACCACAAATAAAACAGAAAAATCAAAGTGCTCAGAAAAATGTCAACTTATTTTTGTTAAATACTAGAGGGATTTCTAAGATGGGGAAAAATCTTAGTTGGAGTTTTGGAGTTACAGAATGGAATCTATTGGTTTTTGAACAGGAGTTTCACTGCTCAAATTTGAATTTAAATGTGAACAGAACATAAAAGTTTCATAGATGTGAGTGAAAGTGGTACCATTAAATAGGTTGGAATATTACAAGATTTTAGGAGTTGGAATTATTTTATTTGGACCATTATTCTTTTCTGTAGAAATGTTTAAAACAATTACAGAAAAGAAAAAGGGAAAAGTGCCCTGTGCAACTGGGCCAGAGAAGGCCACAGTGCACGACCCAGGGCGGACCAGCCCAGCCGAACGGGTGCCTGCGCGCGCACGTCAGGTTTTTGAACCTGACGGGCAGGGCCCGTCGGTCAGTGACTGAGAGGAGGGGGAGAGAGGTGTGGGGATGACAGGTGGGGCCCGCCTGTCATCTCCAACCTTGCGGCCACGGCGACGGCGAGCTCACCGGCGAGGTTTCCGGCCACGGCGACGGCAACGGAGGGTAGGGTTGGGTTCAGCGTCGAGTGGCGGTTGTAGGGGTGGTGGTACGGCACGCCGGGGAGGTCAGGTTCGCCGGCGGCGAGGTGGGACGGCGGAGGAGCTACGGGAGGTCGCCGCTCCGGCCGTTTCCAACAGCCACATAGAGGGGAAACAGGGGGGAAGGAGTCAGTGTTGCTCGGTGGTTCTAGATCGGGCAAGGAGAAGGGCAGGGGAGGCCCGTACTGCGAGATCACCAGCGGCCCGAAGCGGTGGCGCTCCGGTCGATCCCGAGCACTGGGACTTCCTGGGGAGGAATGGGTCATGCTGGAGGGCTCAGTGAGGTGTGGTGGAGCTGCTGATGCTGCTGGAGAGGCCCGGGGGGTCCTATTTATAGGAGGTCGACGGAGGCCCGTGGTCCAGTGCGCCGGCGAGCTCCGGCTCGATGCTACAACGCACAGGGGGCGAGGGGAATGTGTCCACGGAGTTGCTGGACGAGCTCCACGTCCAGCTGAGGTGAGAGGAGGAGCGGGGGAGCTTCTGGAGCGCGCGCGCGTGCGAGGCAGAAGAGTGGCCATTGCGGGCGGCCGGTGCACGTGCGACGATGTTCACTGGAGGGCGCAGGAGGAGGGGGGGACAGCGCCGGGGCGGTCGCGGACGTCGAGGAGCATCGACTGGCGTGAGGGAGTGGCCCGAGGCTGTCGGGGGTGGCTGATTGGCTGGAGCTACAGTGCGTGTCCGCACTGTTGCGTGCTCCAGAGCGCGCGTATGGCTGGCACCTTCGCGCCCTCGCCGCTCCGGTCAAAACCAACGTGCCCAAGAGTGTCTAGAAGGTCAGGGGAGGAGTAAAGAAATGGCCTGCGGCCTTGGATGCCCTGGAGATGCTGAGAGAGAGGGAGGATGCTGGTGGCTTGGTGAAAACTTGCTGTCCAGCAGGGTAAACTTGGGTTCTTACCCCTCAATCATGGAGCTGGGGAAGTTACTGGGGGTAGCCAGTAACTGAATGATCATGTGGTAAAAAGTTGAGGCCATGGAGAAGAGTAAAAGTGATCAAGATAGAGGTTTTAGTAAAAAGCCAGAAGGTGTTTGATCAGTGTTTGGTCAAGCAAATGACCTCCACTTGACATGGCACTTAACAGGGTTGTATAACATGTGAAAATAGGGTGCTTTACCAAATTTGGGCTCATTTGAAGAAACTAGCCAATGTAGCTTTGGTGAACCCTAGAAATCAACAGAAACAGCTTAATCTTGTTTGAGTCAAGCTAATCATCTCCCCTTGATGCACCACTTGGTGTAGCATCATCATTTGGGGTATTGATCATGCCCACAAAGTTTGAAGCTCCAGATAAAAAGTTGGTAATGTAAAGTTGTTCAAATTAGCATTTGAACAGAAAGGGTTTTAGGGTGATCTGATCAAGTTGCTCTATTCCAAATCTTGTGCCATTTGGTCTAGATGCCTAATTAGGCCATTCTAGCATGTGCACCAAATTTGAGAGCAGTTGGACAAGTTTGGCAATGTAAAGTTGCTCAAACTTCAAAAATGGGCAGAATGGTTATGAAGGGGTTTGAGGATGTTTTCTTGCTTCCCAAGGCATGGGACTTGGCAAGATCGTCAAATATGTCATATATGACATGATAGAATTTCCCTGGAATTTTTGGAGAAAATTTCCTTTGTAAATATTTCAAAAGCTTGAAATATCCAGAAAGGGTTTTAGAGGGTTTAGCCCATTATCTTGAACATGACCAAGTGTTGAAACTCTTATATATGGACAATATATGTCCTGTGAGTCTCTCTGAATTTTGGCAAATATTTTTGAAACAGTTAAATAATTTTCCCCTATTAAAGACCATTTCTGGCCTTAAGAAAAAGCTTTTAAATAAAATAGGAAAATAACTTTTAAAATTATACCTTTGTGGTTTCTGGGAGTCCTATGACTACTAGGTCTCAAATAAATCTTTTGAAATAATTTTCTCACCTTAAATCAAGTACTTGCAGTGCAAATCTCAATTCAAGGGTTTTTGGAAAACTATATTTATAAAATACTTTTTGGCCAAATTAATTTTGTAGGAAAATACTATACTGTTATATAACACTTGGCATGATCATTGGGCAGAAGTTTTGGGTATGGAGATGAATTCTACAAGAGGTCATAGTTGACTTTAATGAGCACATGAAAAAGCACATGAAGAAAACTCAATTCCAAATAAAAGCCAAATGATGCTAAAAATTTTTGCTGGTCCAATTTTTCATGCTTCAAAGATACATATAACATGTTACAAAATGCATGGTGTGACACGTCTCGAGGCGGAACCTTGGCGGAAACCAATCTAGGGCTCCGGCAGAGCTGTTCTGCCGGGGATACTTCCCTCCGGGAGGGGGAAATCGTCACCGCCGTCATCACCAGCAACTCTCCCATCTTGGGGAGGGTTATCTTCATCAACCTCTTCACCAACACCATCTCTTCTCAAACCCTAGTTCATCTCTTGTATCCAATCTTTGTACCCAAACCTCAGATTGGTACCCGTGGGTTGCTAGTAGTGTTGATTACTCCTTGTAGTTGATGCTAGTTGGTTTATTTGGTGGAAGATCATATGTTCAGATCCATTATGCATATTAATACCCCTCTGATCATGTACAATATTATGTCTAGTGAGTAGTTACTTTTGTTCCTGAGGACATGGGAGAAGTCTTGCTATTAGTAGTCATGTGAATTTGGTATTCGTTCGATATTTTGATGAGATGTATGTTGTCTCTCCTCTAGTGGTGTCATGTGAATATCGACTACATGACACTTCACCATTATTTGGGCCTAGAGGAAGGCATTGAGAAGTAATAAGTAGATGATGGGTTGCTAGAGTGACACAAGCTTAAACCCTAGTTTATGCGTTGCTTCATAAGGGGTTGCTTTGGATCCACTTGTTTCATGCTATGGTTTGGTTTACCTTAATACTTCTTTTGTAGTTGCAGATGCTTGCATTAGAGGTTAATCATAAGTGGAAGGCTTGTCCAAGTAAGGACAGCACCCAAGCACCGGTCCACCCACATATCAAATTATGAAAGTACCGAATGCGAATCAGATGATCGTGATGAAAACTAGCTTGACGATAATTCCCATGTGTCCTCGGGAGCGCTTTCCTTCATATAAGAGTTTGTCCAGGCTTGTCATTTGCTACAAAAAGGATTGAGCCATCTTGCTGCACCTTATTTACTTTTACCTTTTGTCACTTGCTACCAATTATCTTATCACAAAACTATCTGTTACCTATAATTTCAGTGCTTGCAGATAATACCTTACGAAAACTGCCTAACATTTCCTTCTACTCCTCGTTGGGTTCGACACCCTTACTTATTGAAATGACTAAGATAGATCCCCTACACTTGTGGGTCATCAAGACTCTTTTCTGGTGCCGTTGCCGGGGAGTGAAGCGCCTTTGGTAAGGAAAAAATTATATAGTGTGCTGAAATTTATTGTCACTTGTTACTATGGCTCATAATCCTTTGAGGGGCTTGTTCGGGGTATCTTCACCGCGACCAGAAGAGCAAAGAGTTGCTCCTGAACCTACTGCACCTACTGAAAATGTTTGCTTTGAAATTCCTTCAGGTATGATAGAGAAACTGCTTGATAATCCTTTTACAAGAGACGGAACACTGCATCCCGATTTACACAAAATCTATGTGGATGCAGTTTGTGGATTATTTAAGCTTGCAGGTATGCCCGTGTCACAGCATGCCTTTTGTTACTTGGCTATTGCATTAATAAAGCATGAAAATTTGGACCAACAAAAACTTTCTGCATCATTGGGCTTTTGTTTGGAGTTGAATTTTTCTCTCTCTTATTTCAAGTGCTCTTTAAAAGTCAACATAGCCTCACCTTCGATACTTCATCTCCTTGCCCCAAACTTCTGCCCAATGATCATACCATGTGTATAGAACAGTATAGTATATTCTTACAAAAATATTTTTGCCAAATAGTATTTTGTAAAATTAGTTTTCCAAAAACCCCTGAATTGAGATTTGCACTTCAAGTACTTGATTTAGGGTGATAAAAATCTTTAAAAAGGTATGTTTGAATCCTATTAGGTATAGGACTCCCATAAACCACAAAAGTATAATTTTAAAAGTTATTTTCCTATTTTATTTAAAGGCTTTATCTTTAGGCCAGAAATGGTCTTTAATAGGTAGAAATTATTTTAATGTTTCAAAAATATTTGTGAAAATTCAGGGAGACTCATAGGACATATATTGTCCATATATAAGAGTTTCAACACATGGTCATGTTCAAAATATTGGGCAAATCCCTCAAAAACCCTTTCTGGATATTTCAAGCTTTTGAAATATTTACAAAGGAAATATTCTCTGAAAATTCCTGGAAAATTCTAGCAAGTCACATACTCATAATATGAGGACTTTGCAAAGTTTCAGCTCAATCCAAATTTTTTTCGTTCCCAACAGTGCCCCAAAACCATTTCTGTTCACATTCAAATTTGAACAACTTTACATTACCAACTTGTTCCAAATGCCCCCGAACTTTGTGGACATGTTCACAACCCCAAATGAGGACACTACACCAAGTGGTGCATCAAGGGGAACAGGTTTGCATGACTAGATCTTGCTAAATGCTTCTGTGTTCATTTCTAGGGTTCACAAAAGTTGCATTGGAAACTTTGCCCAAATGAGCTCTAATTTGGTGGAAGGGCCTAATTATATGTGCCATTTCATCCTATGGAGCCTCGTGCCAATTGAAACCCACTTGCTTGCCCAAACAAACTACAAGCACCTACTGACCAATTACCAAACCAGCAACTTTAGCTTCTTCCACTAATCCAAACAGGCTCAAACTTTTACCACAGCACCTCTAAGACATCTTCTA
Source organism: Secale cereale (assembly GCA_902687465.1). Lineage (NCBI taxonomy): Eukaryota > Viridiplantae > Streptophyta > Magnoliopsida > Poales > Poaceae > Secale > Secale cereale. The sequence continues at coordinate 162,064,571 of LR738709.1, forward strand.
CCTCCAGTAGCAATGGCTGCACCGCAGCTCAATGACTGAGGGGTATAACCACCCCTTTTACATCTCTGGACTACTCCTTGCACTCTTCTCTCTCAACCCCCTCTCATTCTAGAAGCCCTCCAGAGCATCCAATGCCATTTCCCTGTTGTTTATTGCCTCCCTTAGCTTCCAAACACTAGTGGCCACGACCACAGGGTATAAAGAATGCCGATGCCAGCCATACACGCGCTCTGGAGCACGCTACAGTGCGCTCTGGCACTGTAGCCGCTCCTGGCCAAGCGCCTCCGGCCACCTCGGCCCTCCCCCTCGCGCCAGCCGAGGCGCCTCGATGTCCACGACATGCCACGGCCGTGTCCCCTCCTCCTTCTCACTCCTCTCGCCCCAGCTCGCACGCGCGGCAACCACCCGAGCGCACTAGTGAGCGCGCTCACAGGCGCAGCTCCTCTGGCGTCCTCTGCTCTCTCTCTCTTCCTTCCCCATCGCCCTAGACTACGCCCACGAGCACCCCAGACGCGCCCCGATGAGCCCTGTGACCTGTGTCGACTGCAACGAGCTCGCCAGCGCACACCTCCTCGGTGGACCGCCGCCCGCCTATATAAAGGCGTCCCCGAGCCCTCTCCTCTCCACCACTAGCCTCTAGACTCACCCAAACACCCCCTGCACTCCCAGCTCTCTCCCAGAAGCTCTTGAGCTCGAGCTTCGCCGCGGCGGCTCACCGTCATCCCCTCGGTACGAGCCATCCCCGCTGCTCCGGAGCCTTGATTTGGAACCCCCACACTTCATTGACCCTTTCCCCTCTCCTTCCCCTCTCTATTGCAGTCAGAAACAGCCAGAGCAACCACCGCCCGACGCCCCTCCGCCATGCATCCTCGTCGCCGGGGAGCCCGACAGCTCCGGCGACCACCTCCACCACCAACGGATCGGCGACTCCGTGCTGAGTCCATCCCTGCCCTCCGCTCGCCCCGCCGTGCCCTGCATCGCCGCCGGTGAGCCCGCCGGCCGTCTGGACGCGGGTTAGGGATGACAGACTGGCCCCGCTTGCCAACCTCCCTTCCCTCTCGCCTCCCCTCTCTCCCACTAGTAGCTGGGCCCCGCCCGTCAGGTATAAACCTGGCGCGCGCGCACTGCTCGGCTCACCCGGGTCGAAACCTCTATGGGCTTGTGCACTGAGGCAGTTATGGCCCAGTTGCACAGTGACCTTTCTCCTTTTCTTTTCTGTGGATTTTTCAAATAAATCCACAGGATAAAATAATTATGCAAATTAATTTATTCCAACTCCTAAAATCTTGTAATATTCCAACCTATTTAATGATGTAACTTTCACACATGTTCCCGAACCTTTTCTGTACTGTTCAAATTAAATTCAAATTTGAACAAGGAAACCTCTATTCAAAAATCCATTCACCGTATTCTGTCACTCCAGATCCAAAACTAAGAATTTTGGCCTTCTTAGTTTTTCTTCTATTATTTGATGAAAATAGGTTTACATTTTTCTCAGCACTTTGACTTTTCTGTTTTTATTATTGTCTTATTTATCCGTTATTTTCTTGCGATGATTAGATACTGTATTTGACGAAGTTGCTGAATAACAAGAAGGAGAAGGATTTGAAGACTTTGAAGACCAAGCCATTCTAGGCAAGCAGCCCTTTGACCATGACACCTCTCTTGTTCATCAGTACCCTTTTTCCGATTGCATGATGATGAAACATAACGGTGGTGAACTTGTTGTGAACCCCCACATGATGCATACCCCCCTATTCATAACTCTACCTTGTGCATAGATGCAATGTCAAAAGATTAGTTGTTGATGCATAATGTTGCATGTGTACCATGAACTCTTCATGGTTACATTCTTTCGAAAACCCCATCGGGTGCCCCAATGCCCTTGGGTGATGTTGAACTAAGGTCACCACTTGAGAAAGAAGTGGTGTACCGAAGGGAGCTTTTGGCGTGTGTGTAAAATGATGGATTAGATTTATGTGTGATTACCGTCCCAAGCAAACATGTGCAACCACTCTACCCCTTTATGGGACGGGGCATTATTGATTACTTAGGATGATACTAGCATGGTGCCCACATTACTAGTGATGGGGGTGAGTTGAGGTCACTCCCGGGATGGGGTCGTGCTTGGATAGGCGGCCATGAATGTTTTCACAGGGCACCGGACACACCGTTGGTCCCTTCGTGTATGCGTGAAATGTAAAAAGGGCAAAGTCCCACGGTCTTTTACTTGTACACGAGGGTTGTGCACCAACGAGTGGACCCGAAAGGTAATGACCGGGTGCTTCCCCCGAGTACTTGAGGTACCGCGGGATCGTGGATGACACGAAAGCTTCCCGGATCTTGTGGTCAAAGTGTGCATCCTCTGCAGAGTGTTAAACTATTCGAATAGCCATGTCCACGGTCATGGACAGTTGGGAGGTGCTACTTAAACTATGTCCAGAATTTTTACAATCTTGGTGCATGCGTGTGTAGAAAACTAATTGAGTCAAGGTGGTGACTTCACGTGTTGAATGAGCTAGTAATGATTCGAACTCTATTTATGTTGACATATGTAACCTATCCCCGGGGTTACCCAACTTCATTGATGCATATCTCACAAGATGGTAGAACATCTTATCTAGCTTGAAGCTAGGTTGCTTATTTGTTGTACAACTTGCATTGTTACCTTGAACCAAATCATGGGTTGCTTGCAAGTACATTCAAAGTACTCATTGGCTTGCCACTGGTTATTTAATTGGTTAGGCATGGAGGAGCAGGAATTTGAAGAAGAGTTCTTTGGAGACGAACATGCGAACTAGGACGCTTTCCTAGTCAGAATGCCTGTAGGGTTAAGGCAGTTGGCATGTGTTCTACTTGTCTACGAAGACTTCCGCTATTCAAGTTTATTTGCTGTTCTGCCCTTGAGGCTTTATCTATGTAAGACTTGACCATAACGGTCATAATTTGTGTAAGACGGTATGTATGGATGTAAGACTCTTGTTATTCAGCTTCTGCGTGTTCAGTGAGCATTGATCTCTGGGATCACTGCACACGTGCATTCATGATCTCGACTCACAAGTCGGGGTCCCCACAGAACTGATATTAGAGCCATCCTGACTATAGGTAGCCTTAGTTAGCATGGGAGTTAGTTAGGATGAGACCCTTTTCATAAACCTTCTGAACCTCTCTTCTTTTCTAAACCTTGCCAATCCTGAGATATAATCAGCTTATTAACCCCTCCCATTCAACCTTTGTAGATGGCCGCTGTACCTGAAGAGCTCCTGACCACTGGGTTCCCCTTGCTTCTCGGGGATAGCCTCCAGGAGTGCCAGTTTGACCGAGCACCCATACTCACCTACCATGAGCATTGGGTTAGCGACACAGAAGTGGAATACCATGTGGAAGTAATAGTGAAGGCAAACGATCCTCCCACAAGTTGGTTCTTCGAGGGACCCTAGATGGAAACACTACTCCTCGCTGTCGAGGCAGCTACACTCAAGGCACTAACCCGCCTCCGAGAACTTCTTTCGGAGATGGCAGCCAAGATGACAACCCGCTTCTTGCCTTACTGGAAGGAAGGCAAAGATGAGAGCAGCGCACGAGCCCCTCCACTGAAGGAAGGACTTCCACTTCGATTACAGACCTACTTCAGCCTTTGTGACGATAGCTTGGCACAAGAGTTGCCTCGGAATCGATGAAACTCCGAGAAGAACTCCACAAGACCAAGGCACTTCTTCGACGAGCACAAGAGAAGACAGATAGGATCAAGAAGGAAGGTGCGCCTCCTGGGCAACCTGCTATCACGTATCGAGGCAGAAGGCCCTCAGGAGATATATCTTCCAAGGATGAAGAACCACCCCAGCGACGCCGTATGTCGATGAGGGAATTTCACAAGCTCTTTCCCGCACCACCGGCAAAACAACGCCATGTCCAACTCCTCCACTCCCCCACACCCTCAAGTGATAGGGGAACCCAGACAAATGAAGACAAGGAGGAAGACCGAGAATACGCGACCGAGCATTCCGCCACTTAGGCATTATTCGCAACTCGGATATGCCAGCTCGTGACCTCTACGGTAGGATAGATCGTGTAACCCCTATGTGAAGTCAAGTCCTTGTATGGTTCATATGAAGCCATCTAGTGTTTTCTTTTGTTGTGTTTGGATGTAAATCGTATCCTCCCTTCGGGAATGTGCAAATGACTACAACACCCATTTGGAATTTTAATGAATGTGTTTGGCCCTTTTGGCCCTTGCATGAAAACAATTAGTGTCACACCCACCCCCTTACTAGGCACCCATGTTTATTGCTTTCCCTCTTCATTCCAAATTATAAGACCTTCACCGCTCCAACAGGATGCTTGTTGTAACTCGTACTGGTACCTCTAACCAGCAGCCCGAAGCCGGAGCATCCGCCCAAGTAGAGGTCAGCCAAGACCAAACCCATGACCAAGCTCCACACCACCTCCCCTTATCATGGACATGGCTTAGCTTCTCCATGCCTTCCAAGAGGAATACCAAGCCAACACCGCAGCCCTCCATATGATTGCTCAAGCCGTCACCAACAATCGCCAGCCGGCGGGGAATGGCAGTGGACGTTCCACGTTGGCAGAGTTCAAGAAGCATGCACCGCCAACCTTCGTCGAGACTGCTGAACCCCTGGATGCAGACGACTGGGTCCACACCATTGAGGACTTGCTGGAACTAGTCGGCTACACTGAAGACCGCGAGAAGGTGGCCTATGCCGCCCACTGCCTCAGGGGGACTGCTAGAGCTTGGTGGGATGGATTCAAGGTCATGCTTGCTGGGCAAGACATCACTTGGAATAACTTCAAGGCAGAATTCCGCAAGGCCCATATTCCTTTCGGAATCATGGCTATCAAGAAGCGTCAGTTTCGAGCCCTGAAGCAAAGAAGTGGCACTATCAAGGAGTACGTATAGAAGTTCAGTGTTCTGTCAAGGTATGCCCCTGAAGATGTCAGCATGGATGCTGCAAAAAGGGAGCACTTCATGGAAGGCCTCAAACAGACTTTGCAGTACTCGCTTGTTGTGTGTGACTGCCGAACCTTTCCTGACCTGGTGAACAAAGCACTCATGCTTGAAGACAAGCGGCGTGCTCTGGAATACACTCGCAAGCGCAAGATGGTCAGCAAGGGAAGTTCCAGTAACCAGAAGCCTCGCCCGTGGCAGCCAGCCCCGGTCAGGCCAACCTATCAGCAGGCAAGAGCTCCAGCACCTCGCACCAACTATCAGCCTCAGCAGTATGCCAACCTAAGGCCAGCTTTCAACCCCAATAACAGTAGTGGCAACAAGATCTATAACCCAAACCAAGCCACTTGCTTTGGATGTGGTCAGTCAGGACACATCTCAAGGGTGTGCCCCAACAAGAAGCCCGATGCCCCGCACCCTAATGCGCAGAACCCAGGACAAGGCCGTGGGATGCCGCCAAGGAACCAAGCTCCTCGCAACCCGCCCAACAATGGAAAGGGGCGTGTGAATCACGTCACTACAGAAGAAGCCCAGGAAGACCCTGACGTCATGCTGGGTACGTTCCTTGTCATCTCAGGACCTGCAACTGTCTTGTTTGATTCTGGAGCCACGCATTCATTTGTTACTCAAAGATTTGCATTAAAAAGTGGCATGACCCCTACACCCCTGAATTACCCCATGGTGGTACAAACCCCGGAGCGGAGATGAGAGCCAAGATAGGCTGCAAGGGAGTCGGCATCATCATTAACGGGGTAGATTTCCTAGCAGGCCTTATCATCTTATGATCGCAAGGCTTGGATGTGATCTTAGGGATGGATTGGCTCAGTAAGCACCAAGGCTTGTTAGATTCTACCAATCGGACTGTCACTGTGACCAATGACCGAGGAGTCGAAGTTAAGTTTGCCTCCAACCCCTCTTTTTCTCAAACAGCTCAAGTGAATTGTCTGTCTGAAGTTGGAATGGAGCAAGTGCCAGTAGTATGCGAGTATCCTGATGTCTTTCCGGATGAGCAACCGGGAATGCCTCCTGACCGTGACATTGAGTTCGTCATCAAGCTCATGCCCGGGGTAGGGCCCATCTATAAGAAGCCTTATAGAATGGGGACGAAAGAATTAGCCGAGTTGAAGAAGCAACTAGAAGAGCAGTTGAGGAAGGGATTTATCCGTCCTAGTGCCTCCCCTTGGGGATCACCTATTCTGTTTGTGGCAAAAAGGGATGGTACCATCCGCTTATGCATTGACTACCGTTCCCTCAATGAAGTTACAATCAAGAACAAGTATCCACTTCCAAAGATTGAAGATCTGTTTGATCAACTCAGCGGAGCCAAGGTGTTCTCCAAGATCGACCTCAAATCTGGGTACTACCAGCTGAAGATCAGACCCCAAGATATTCCGAAGACGACATTTGTAACCAGATATGGCCTGTATGAGTGCACGGTCATGTCCTTTGGATTAACCAATGCCCCAGCTTACTTCATGAATAAGGTTTTCATGGAATATTTGGACAAGTTTGTTATTGTCTTCATTGATGACATTCTTGTCTTCTCGAGGACGGAAGAAGAGCACGAGCAACATTTGAGGATGGTCCTAGACAAGCTTCGAGAGCACCAACTATACGCCAAATTCAGCAAATGTGAGTTTTGGTTGCGTAAAGTTGGATTCTTGGGTCATGTCTTGACTGAGGAAGGATTGTCGGTAGACCCCGCGAAGATCGAAGCTGTGACCCAATGGCAGTCCCCAATGACCGTCAAGGAATTCAGAAGCTTCCTCGGACTTGCGGGCTATTACCACAAATTCATGGAAGGATTCTCCAGCATTGCCCGGCCAATGACTCAGCTCCTGAAGAAGGACAAGAAGTTTGAATGGACGCCGAAATGCGAAGAAAGCTTCCAAGAACTCAAGAAGAGATTGACCACCGCCCCAGTTCTCGCAACACCTGACATTCACAAGGAGTTTGTGATATATTGTGATGCCTCTCGAACCAGATTGGGAAGGGTTCTGATGCAAGAAGGACGAGTCATAGCTTACCTTTCAAGGCAGCTACGATCTCATGAAGAGAACTACGCTACTCACGATCTTGAGTTAGCAGCAGTGGTTCATGCTCCGAAGACATGGCGACATTACCTCCTAGGGAAGCAGTGTGAGATATACACAGACCACCAAAGTATGAAGTATATTTTCACCCAAAAGGAATTGAACATGAGGAAATGAAGATGATTGGAACTGATCAAGGATTATGACCTCGGTGTACAATATCACCTCAGGAAGGCTAACGTGGTAGCCGATGCCTTAAGAAGAAAGGCTTGCTCCCTGAATGCCATAATTAAAGGAAGACAGCAAGCCCTGTTTGAAGAGCTGGAACAGTTTGGCTTGCAATTGGTTACCCATGGATTCCTATACCATCTAGAAGTCAAACCAACCCTGATGGACGAAGTCAAGGACGCACAAAATGGGCACGCAAGCATTGAAGGCATCAAGAAGAAGATGAAGCTAGGCAAGGCCCCAGGATTCTCCGAGGACGAGCACGGGATTGTTTGGTACAAAGGCCGCATCTGCGTACCAAACAAGATGGAGCTGAAGAATTTGATCCTGCAAGAAGCCCACGACACTCCATATTCCATCCACCCAGGAGGAACGAAGATGTATCAAGACTTGAAGGGAAGATTTTGGTGGCACGGGATGAAAAGAGAGATTGCCACCTATGTTGTGAAGTGTGATGTATGCCAAAGGGTCAAGGCTGAGTATCAGTGACCTGCTAGATTGCTCCAACCACTTAAGGTTCCTGAGTGGAAATGGGATAAAGTCGGAATGGATTTCATCACTGAACTACCTAGGTCAAATAAGGGACATGACTCCATCTGGGTCATAGTCGACCATTTGACCAAAGTAGCTCATTTCATTCCTGTCAAGACTACCTATGATGGCAACCAGCTGGCAACTATATACATCTACAAAATCGTAAGCCTTCATGGTGTTCCTAAGGAGATTGTGTCAGATCGAGGAACCCAATTTACCTCGAGGTCCTGGAAGAAGTTCCAAGAGGCCCTGGGAACCAAGTCGTCTTTCAGCATGGCTTTCCACCCGCAGAACAGAGGTCAGACAGAGCGAGTGAATCAAATACTCAAAGACATGCTCCGAGCCCGTGTCTTGGCATATGGAGCCAAGTGGGAAGATTTCCTCCCTTTTGCCAAGTTCTCCTACAACAACAGTTATCAGTCAAGCCTTCAGATGGCACCATTTGAGGTGTTGTACGGACGCAAGTGTCGCACTCCCCTCAATTGCTCAGAGAAGGGAGAAGGGCTAGTCATTGGACCAGATATTCTCTGCGAAGCAGAAGAACATGTGTAGCTAGTCAAAGAGCGTTTGAAGACCGCCAAGTCAAGACAGAAGAGCTATGCCGACACTCGACACCGGCAAGTAAACTTCCAAGTCGGAGACCATGTGTACCCGCGGGTAACTCCTCTTAAGGGAACCAAGCGTTTCCACGTTAAGGGGAAGCTCGCGCCAAGGTTTATTGTCCCCTTTAAGATCACAGCACGACGAGGAGAAGTTGCTTACCAGTTAGAACTACCACCTGAACTATCCGATGTGCACAACGTATTCCACGTGTCACAACTCCGGAAGTGTCTCCAAGTTCCGGACAAGCCTGATCTCTACAAGGATGTCGACCACCAAGCCATTGACCTTCAGCCTGATTTGACCTACCGCGAGAGGCCCATTTGCATATTGGATGAAGCAGAACGACGCACGCGAATCCGCACCATCAAATACTTCAAGGTCCAGTGGAGCAACCACACTGAAGCAGAAGCAACCTAGGAACGTGAAGACTATCTTAGATCCGAGTTTCCCGATCTCTTTTAAAGCCTAGTTTAGGAATCTCGGGGACGAGATTCATGTATGGGGGGTAGGTCTGTCACACCCTGCATTTTGTAACTTGGCTATTGCATTAATAAAGCATGAAAATTTGGACCAACATTTTTTTTCATCATTTGGCTTTTATTTGGAGTTGAATATTTTTCTCTCTAATTTCAAGTGCTCTTTAAAAGTCAACATAGCCTCACCTTCTATACTTCATCTCCTTGCCCCAAACTTCTGCCCAATGATCATACCATGTGTATAGAACAGTATACTATATTCTTACAAAAATATTTTGACCAAATAGTATTTTGTAAAATTAGTTTTCCAAAAACCCCTGAATTGATATTTGCACTGCAAGTACTTGATTTAGGGTGATAAAAATCTTTAAAAAGGTATGTTTGAATCCTATTAGGTATAGGACTCCCATAAACCACAAAAGTATAATTTTAAAACTTATTTCCTATTTTATTTAAAGGCTTTTTCTTTAGGCCAGAAATAGTCTTTAATAGGTAAAAATTATTTTAATGTTTCAAGAATATTTGTTAAAATTTAGGGACTCATAGGACATATATTGTCCATATATAAGAGTTTCAACACATGGTCATGTTCAAAATATTGGGCAAATCCCTCAAAAACCCTTTCTAGATATTTCAAGCTTTTGAAATATTTACAAAGGAAATATTCTCTGAAAATTCCAGGAAAATTCTAGCAAGTCACATACTCATAATATGAGGACTTTGCAAAGTTTCAGCTCAATCCAAATTGTTTTGGTTCACAAAAGGGCCCCAAAACCATTTCTGTTCAGATTCAAATTTGAACAACTTTACATTACCAACTTGTTCCAAATGCCCCAAAACTTTGTGGACATTTTCACAACCCCAAATGATGACACTACACCAAGTGGTGCATCAAGGGGGATGCGTTTGCATGAGTATATCTTGCTAAATGATTTTCTGTTCATTTCTAGGGTTTACAAAAGTTGCATTGGCAACTTTGCCCAAATGAGCTCTAATTTGGTGGAAGGGCCTAACTATATGTGCCATTTCATCCCGTGGAGCCTCATGCCAATTGAAACCCACTTGCTTGCCCAAACAAACTACAAACACCTACTGACCAATTACCAAAACATCAAATTTAGCTTCTTCCACTAATCCAAACAGGCTCAATTTTTTACCACAACACCTCCAAGACCTCTTCTACCTCCAGTAGCAATGGCTGCACCACAGCTCAATTATTGAGGGGTAAAACCACCCCTTTTACATCTCTATACAGCTCCTTGCACTCTTCTCTCTCAACCCCCTCTCATTCTCGAAGCCCTCCAGAGGATCCAATGTCATTTCCCTGTTGTTTATTGACTCCCTTAGCTTCCAGACACTAGTGGCCACGACCACAGGGTATAAAGAATGCCGATGACAGCCATACACGCGCTCTGGAGCACGCTACAGTGCGCTCTGGCACTGTAGCCGCTCCTGGCCAAGAGCCTCTAGCCACCTCAGCCCTCCCCCTCGCACCAGCCGAGGCGCCTTGACGTCCGTGACACGCCACGGCCGTGTCCCCCTCCTCCTTCTCCCTCCTGCCGCCCACGAGCACCCCAAACACGCCCCGACGAGCCCCGTGACCTGTGTCGACCGCAACGAGCGCGCCGGCTCACACCTGCTCGGTGGACCGCCGCCCGCCTATATAAAGGCGTCCCCGAGCCCTCTCCTCTCCACCACTTGCCTCTGGACTCACCCAAACACCTCCCCTGCACTCCCAGCTCTCTGCCAGAAGCTCTTGAGCTTGAGATCGAGCTCGAGCTCCGCCGTGGCAGCTCTCCATCATCCGCTCGGTACGAGCCATCCCCGCTGCTCCTGAGCCCTGATCTGGAACCCCCGCACTCCACTGACCCTTTCCCCTCTCCTTACCCTCTTTATTGCAGTCAGAAACGGCCGGAGCAACCACCGCCCCGACGCCCCTCTGCCGTCCATCCTCGTCGACGGCGAACCCGACAGCTCCGGCGACCACCTCCACCACCACCCGATAGGCGACTCCGCGCTGAGTCCATTCCTGCCCTCCGCTCGCCCTGCCGTTCCCCTGCATCGTCGCCGATGAGCCCGCCGGCTGTCTGGACGCGGGTTAGGGATGACAGGTGGGCCCCGCCTGTCAGCCTCCCTTCCCTCTCGCCTCCCCTCTCTCCCACTGGCAGTTGGGCCCCGCCCGTCAGGTTTAAACCTAGCGCGCGCACGCCGCTCGGCTCACCCGGGCCGAAACCTCTCTGGGCTTGTGCACTGAGGCTGTTCTGGCCCAGTTGCACAGTGACCTTTTTCTTTTTCTTTTCTGTGGATTTTTCAAATAAATCCACATGATAAAATGATTATCCAAATTAATTTATTCCAACTCCTAAAATCTTATAATATTCCAACCTATTCAATGAGGTAACTTTCACACATGTGCCCGAACCTTTTTTGTACTGTTAAAATTAAATTCAAATTTGAACAAGGAAACCTTTGTTCAAAAATCCATTCACCCTATTCTATCACTCTAGATCCAAAACTAAGAATTTTTGCCTTCTTAGTTTTTTTTCTTGTATTTGATGAAAATAGGTTGACATTTTTCTGAGCACTTTGACTTTTCTGTTTTTATTATTGTCTTCTTTCTCCGTTAATTTCTTGCGACGATTAGATACCGTATTTGACGAAGTTGTTGAAGAAGAAGAAGGAGAAGGATTTGAAGACTTTGAAGACCAAGCCAATCCAGGCAAGCATCCCTTTGACCATGACACCCCTCTTGTTCATCGGTACCCTTTTTCTGATTGCATGATGATGAAACATAACGGTGGTGAACTTGTTGTGAACTCCCACATGATGCATACCCCCGTACTCATAACTCTACCTTGTGCATAGATGCAATGTCAAATGATTAGCTGTTGATGAACGATGTTGCATGTGTACCATGAACTCTTCATGGTTACATTCTTTCGAAAACCCCATCGGGTGCCCCTAATGCCCTTGGGTGATGTCGAACTAAGGTCACCACTTGATAAAGAAGTGGTGTACGGAAGGGAGCTTTTGGCGTGTGTGTAAAATGATGGATTAGATTTATGAGTGATTACCGTCCCAACCAATCATGTGCAACCACTCTACCCCTTTATGGGACGGGGCATTATTGATTACTTAGGCTGATACTAGCATGGTGCCCACATTACTAGTGACGGGGGTGACTTGAGATCGGGATGGGGTCGTGCTTGGATAGGCGGCCATGACTGTTTTCACAGGGCACCGGACACACCGTTGGTCCCTTCGTGTATGCGTGAAATGTAAAAATGGCAAAGTCCCACGGTCTTTTACTTGTACATGAGGGCTGCGCACCAATGAGTGGACCCTATGTTAGTATCGTCTGGGGAAAGGTAATGATCGGGTGCTTCCCCTGAGTACTTGAGGTACTGCGGGATCGTGGATGACACAAAAGCTTCCTGGATCTTGTGGGTAAAGTGCGCAACCTCTGCAGAGTGTTAAACTATTCGAATAGCCGTGTCCACGGTCATGGACAGTTGGGAGGTGCTACTTAAACTATGTCCAGAATTTTTACAATGTTGGTGCATGTGTGTGTGTAGAAAACTAATTGAGTCAAGGTGGTGACTTGACGTGTTGAATGAGCTACTAATGATTCGAACTCTATTTATGTTGACATCTGTAACCTGTCCTCGAGGTTGACCAAGTTCATTGATGCATATCTCACAAGATGGTAGACCATCTTATCTAGCTTAAAGCTAGGTTGCTTATTTGTTGTACAACTTGCATTGTTACCTTGAACCAAATCATGGGTTGCTTGCGAGTACATTCAAAGTACTCATTGGCTTGCCACTGGTTATTTAATTGGCCATGCATGGAGCAACAGGAAGTTGAAGAAGAGTTCTTTGGAGACGAACATGCGAACTAGGACGCTTTCCCAGTCAGTATGCATGTAGGGTTAAGGCAGTTGGCATGGGTTCTACTTATCTACGAAAACTTCCGCTATTCAAGTTTATTTGTTGTTCAGCCCTGGAGGCTTTATCTATGTAAGACTTGACCATAACGGTCATAGTTTGTGTAATACGGTATGTATGGATCTAAGACTCTTGTTATTCAGCTTCTGTCTGTTCAGTGAGCATTGATCTCTGGGATCACTGTACACGTGCATTCGGTGATCTCGACTCACAAGTCGAGGTCCCCACCTCTCGAGGATGTTGTCAAGAAGAAGGTCTTCCCTTTATCTTTGAAGGGAGATGCATTGACATGGTTTTGGCTATGTGATGATATTGGATCATGGAACTATAATCGTCTGAAGTTGGAATTTCATCAGAAGTTCTACCCTATGCACCAGGTTCATCGTGATCGTAATTATATTCATAATTTTTGGCCTCGCGAAGGAGACAGCATCACTCAAGCTCGAGGGAGGCTTAAGTCAATGTTATATTCATGCCCCAATCATGTGCTCTCAAGAGAAATGATGATTCAGAATTTTTATGCTCGGCTTTCTCTCAATAATCGCTCCATGCTCGATACTTCTTGTTCTGGCTCTTTTATGATGAAAATTATTGAATTCAAATGGGATTTATTGGAAAGAATTAAACACAACTCTAAAGATTGGGATCTCGACGAAGGTAAGGAGTCAGGTAGGACCCCTAAGTTTGATTGTGTTAAAGCTTTTATGGATACCAATGTTTTCCGTGAGTTTCGCACTAAATATGGACTTGGCTCTGAGATAGTAGCTTCTTTCTGTGAATCATTTGCTACTCATGTTGATCTTCCCAAGGAGAAGTGGTTCAAATACCATCCTCGCATTGAAGTAAAAGTTGTTGAACCTGTTAAAGTTGAAGAAAAGACTATCACTTATAATGTTGATCCTATTGTTCCTACTGCTTATATTGAGAAACCACCTTTCCCTGTTAGGATAAAGGATCATGCTAAAGCTTCAACTGTAGTTCGTATGAGTAATACTAGAACACCTACATCCCCTGAGCAAATTAAAGTTGAACCTAGTGTTGCTATGGTTAAAAATTTCTTGGTAGAAGATTTAGATGGACATGTTATTTACCTCCAAGAGGAATCTGCTAGAATAGCCAAACCCGATGCTAGGAATAAACATAGACCTATTGTAGGCTTGCCTGTTATCTCTGTTAAAATAGGAGATCATTGCTATCATGGTTTATGTGATGTGGGTGCTAGTGCGAGTATTATCCCTCATACCTTATATCAAGAAATTATGCATGACATTGCACCTGTGGAATTAGAAGGGATTGATGTTACTATAAACTCGCTAATAGAGACACTATATCACCCGTTGGGATTGTTAGAGATGTTGAAGTTTTGTGTGGGAAAGTTAAATACCCTGCTGATTTCTTTATTCTTAGTTCCCCACAAGATGACTTTTGTCCCATTATATTTGGTAGACCCTTCTTGAATACTGTGAATGCTAAGATAGACTGCATGAAAGATATTGTTACTGTTGGTTTAGGGGATATGTCTCCTGATTTTAACTTTGCTAAATTCCGTAGACAATCCCTTGATAAAGAATTTTCTAGTAAGGATGAAATTATTGGTCTTGCTTCTATTGATGTGCCTCCTAATGATACTTTAGAACAATATTTGCTAGATAATGAAAATGATATGCATATGAATGAGAGAAGGGAAATAGATGAAATATTCTTTAATAAGGGACCCGTATTGAAAAACAACTTGCCTATTGAAATCCTCGGGGATCCGCCTCCACCTAAGGGTGATCCCGTGTTTGAACTTAAACCTTTACCTGGTAATATTAAGTATGTTTATCTTGATGAAAAGAATATATATCCTGTTATTATTAGTGCTAACCTTTCAGAGCAGGAAGAAGAAAAAATATTGAAAACTCTGAAGAAGCACTGCGCTGCTATTGGATATACTCTGGATGATCTTAAGGGCATTAGTCCCACTTTATGCCAACACAAGATAAAATTGGAAGAAAACGCTAAACCGGTTATTGATCATCAACGATAGTTAAATCCTAAGACGAAAGAAGTGGTAAGGAAGGAAATACTAAAGCTTCTAGAAGTAGGTATTATCTATCGAGTTGCTGATAGCCAATGGGTAAGTCATGTCCATTGTGTCCCTAAGAAGGGAGGTATGACTGTTGTTCCTAATGATAAAGATGAATTGATCCCGCAAAGAATAGTTACAGGTTATAGGATGGTAATTGATTTCCGTAAATTCAATAAAGCTACTAAGAAAGATCATTACCCTTTGCCTTTTATTGATCAAATGCTAGAAAGGTTATCCAAACATACTCACTTTTGCTTTTTAGGTGGTTGTTCTGGTTTCTCTCAAATACCTGTGTTAAAAGGGGATCAAGAAAAGACCACTTTTACTTGTCCTTTCGGTACCTTTCCTTATAGACGTATGCCTTTTGGTTTATGTAATGCACCTGCTACTTTTCAAAGATGCACGATGGCCATATTCTCTGATTTTTGTGAAAAGATTGTTGAGGTTTTCATGGATGACTTCTCCGTTTACGGAACTTCTTTTGATGATTGCTTAAGCAACCTTGATCGAGTTTTGCAGAGATGTGAAGACACTAATCTTGTCTTGAATTGGGAGAAGTGCCACTTTATGGTTAATGAAGGCATTGTCCTGGGACATAAAATCTCTGAAAGAGGTATTGAAGTTGACAAGGCCAAAGTTGATGCTATAGAAAAGATGATGTGCCCCAAGGACATCAAAGGTATACGAAGTTTCCTTGGTCATGCCGGGTTTTATAGGAGGTTCATAAAGGACTTTTACAAAAAGATATTCCTTTTGTCTTTGATTCTGACTGTCTAGAAGCATTTGAAATACTTAAGAAATCATTGATCTCTGCACCTATTGTCCAGCCTCCTGACTGGAATTTACCTTTTGAGATTATGTGCGATGCTAGTGACTATGTTGTAGGTGATGTTTTAGGGCAAAGAGTTGATAAGAAATTGAATGTTATCCAATATGCTAGTAAAACTCTAGACGGTACCCAAAGAAATTATGCTACTACTGAGAAAGAATTTTTAGTAGTTGTATTTGCTCGTGATAAGTTTAGACCTTATATTGTTGATTCTAAAGTAACTATTCACACTGATCATGCTGCTATCAAATACCTTACCGAAAAGAAAGATGCTAAAACTAGACTTATTAGATGGGTTCTCTTGCTGCAAGAGTTTGACCTGCATATTATTGATAGAAAGGGAGCTGAGAACCCCGTTGAAGATAACTTGTCTAGGTTAGAGAATATACTTGATGACCCACAACCTATTGATGATAGCTTTCCTGATGAACAATTAGCTGTCATAAATTCTTCTCGTACTACTCCTTGGTATGCTGATTATGCTAATTATGTTGTTGCTAAGTTTATACCTCCTAGCTTCACATACCAGCAAAAGAAAAAGTTCTTCTATGATTTAAGGCATTACTTTTCGGATGATCCACACCTTTAGAAATAAGGAGTAGATGGTATTATTAGATGTTGTGTACCTGAGCATGAACAGGAACAGATCCTACACAGGTGCCACTCCGAAGCTTATGGAGGACACCATGCTGGAGATAGAACTGCACATAAGGTATCGCAATCCAGTTTTTATTGGCTTACTCTCTTCAAGGATGCTCGTAAGTTTGTCTTATCTCCTGATGAATGTCAAAGAATTAGTAATATTAGTAGACGTTAAGAAATGCCTATGAATTATTCACTTGTTATTGAACCATTTGATGTTTCGGGCTTTGATTATATGGGACCGTTTCCTGCCTCTAATGGGTACACGCATATTCTAGTTGTTGTTGATTACGTTACTAAATGGGTAGAAGCTATTCCAACTTGTAGTGATAATCATAACACCTCTATTAAGATGCTCAAAGAAGTTATTTTTCTGATGTTTGGAGTACCTAGATACCTAATGACTGATGGTGGTTCACACTTTATTCATGGTGCTTTCAGTAAAATGCTTGCTAAGTATGATGTAAATCATAGAATCGCATCTCCTTATCACCCACAGACTAGTGGTCAAGTAGAGCTAAGTGATAGAGAGTTGAAATTAATTTTGCAAAAGACAGTTAATAGGTCTAGAAAGAATTGGTCCAAGAAACTTGATGATGCATTATGGGCCTATAGAACTGCATACAAAAATCATATGGGTATGTCTCCATATAAGATGGTTTATGGAAAAGCTTGTCACTTACCTCTCGAGCTAGAACATAAGGCATATTGGGCTATTAAAGAGCTCAATTATGATTTCAAACTTGCCGGTGAGAAGAGGTTATTTGATATTAGCTCTCTTGATGAATGGAGGACCCAGGTCTATGAGAATGCCAAGCTGTTTAAAGAAAATGTTAAGAGATGGCATGATAAAAGAATACAAAAGGGTGAGTTTAACGTAGGTGATTATGTCTTGCTATAAAACTCTCGTTTAAGACTTTTTGCAGGAAAACTTCTCTCTAAGTGGGAAGGCCCTTACGTTATCGAGGAGGTCTATCGTTCCGATGCCAAGAAAATCAACAACTTCAAAGGCACAAATCCGAAGATGGTGAACGGTCAAAGAATCAAACATTATATTTCAGGTAACCCTATAAATGTTGAAACCAATGTTATTGAAACCGACGTCACTACTTCCAAGTCCATCATCACCACCTCCGAAGAAGGAGACATAATCATATGGGTATGAGCACTCCCCTTGGCAACTACTAAGCTTGGGGGGTGACCCCGGTATCGTATCACCATCACTCCTATCTTTACCATTTTTCTTAGTTCGATCCTTTTGGTAGTATCATGATCTAGTAGAATAAAGTTAGCATGATCTAGTTGTGAGCTTTTGCTTTATGATCTTTACTCTTTGTAATCGAGTTTGTGAGCTTTATAATAAAGATTAGTGTTGAGTCAAGGGCTTATAAAGAGTACCCAAGAGATCATATCGATCTTAAGTGAAGTAATGACTTCACATATAAAGGGTATGACGAATAGAAGTTGTTGGGAGTTGACAAACATAGTTTTGGTCATCGTTGCAATTAATAGGAAGCAATAAAGAAAGAGAGGCTTCACATACAAATATACTATCTTGGACATCTTTTATAATTGTGATCACTCATTAAAATATGACATGCTAAAGATATGATGTTGGACAAGGAAGACAACATAATGGGTTATGTTTTCTTATATCTGAAATAAAGTATATTGTCATGGATCATCCAACATGTTGAGCTTGCCTTTCCTCCCCATGCTAGCCAAAACTCCTTGCACCAAGTAGAGATACTACTTGTGCTTCCATACATCCTTAAACCCAGTTTTGCCATGAGAGTCCACCATACCTACCTATGGATTGAGTAAGATCCTTCCAAGTAAGTTGTCATGTTGCAAATTCGCTAAAATAAGTATGATTTATTATTGTGGAGGAAATAAGCTTTATACGATCTTGTGATATGGAAGAAATAAAAGCGACGGACTGCATAATAAAGGTCCTTATCACAAGTGGCAATATAAGGTGACATTCTTTTGCGCTAAGACTTCGTGCATCCAACCATAAAAGCACATGATAACCTCGGCTTACCTCTGCTAAGGGCCTATATTTTATTCTTGCCTTATAAGAGTCAAGGTGAAATTCACCTTTCCATTTTCCATTTTATCCTTTGGCAAGCACATTGTGTTGGAAAGATCCTGACATATATACCGTTGACATTACCCTTGAGGTAAAAGGTTGGGAGGCAACACCATAAGCCCATATCTTTCTCTGTGTCTGATTAAAACTCCAGAACCATAATTATTGCGCGAGTGTGAGAAATTGTGAAAGAATATATGATAGTTGAGTATGAAGGCTTGCTGAAAAGCTCTTATGTTGACTCTTTCTGAAGTTATGATAAATTGCAATTGCTTTAATGACCGAGATCATAGTTTGTTGGTTTTCAGTGAAGTTTATGATTCATGCTCAATATTGTGAATGAATTGTTACTTTAGCATAAGAATCATATGACAACATATACATATGTTGATGTTATGAGAATGACCATGATGCCCCCATGTCTGTATTTTATTTTTATCGACACCTCTATCTCCAAACATGTGGACATATTTTTCGATATCGGCTTTCGCTTGAGGACAAGCGAGGTCTAAGCTTGGGGGGAGTTGATACGTCCATTTTGCATCATGCTTATACGTTGATATTTATTGAATTATAGGTTGTTATTACACGTTATGTCACAATACTTATGCCTTTTCTCTCTTACTTTAAAAGGTTTACATGAAGAGGGCGAATGTCTGCAGCTGGAATTCTGGGCTGGAAAAGAAGCAAACTCTGGAAACCTATTCTGCACAACTCAAAAAGCCACGAAACTTCACAGGACACCGTTTCAGAAAATATAAAAAATATCTAGCGAAAGAAGATCACTAGTGGGGCCACCACCTGTCCACGAGGGTGGGGGCGCGCCCCCCTCTCTGGGCGCGCCCCCTGCCTTGTGGGCCCCCTGATGGCCCCCCGATGCCCATCTTCTCCTATATGAGGTGTTTTAACCTGGAAAAAATCATAAGGAGGCTTTCGGGGCCAGACGCCGCCATACCAAGGCGGAACCTTGGAGAAAACCAATCTAGGGCTCCGGCAGAGCTGTTCTGCCAGGGATACTTCCCTTCGGGAGGGGGAAATCGTCACCGCCGTCATCACCAGCAACTCTCCCATCTTGGGGAGGCTTATCTTCATCAACATCTTCACCAGCACCATCTCCTCTCAAACCCTAGTTCATCTCGTGTATCCAATCTTTGTACCAAACCTCAGATTGGTACCTGTGGGTTGCTAGTAGTGTTGATTACTCCTTGTTGTTGATGCTAGTTGGTTTATTTGGTGGAAGATCATATGTTCAGATCCATTATGCATATTAATACCCCTCTGGTCATGAACAATATTATGTCTTGTGAGTAGTTACTTTTGTTCCTGAGGACATGGGAAAAGTCTTGCTATTAGTAGTCATGTGAATTTGGTATTCGTTCGATACTTTGATGAGATGTATGTTGTCTCTCCTCTAGTGGTGTCATGTGAACGTCGACTACATGACACTTCACCATTATTTGGGCCTACAGGAAGGCATTGGGAAGTAATAAGTAGATGATGGGTTGCTAGAGTGATAGAAGCTTAAACCCTAGTCTATACGTTGCTTCGTAATGGGCTGATTTGGATCCACTTGTTTCATGCTATGGTTAGGTTTACCTTAATACTTCTTTTGTAGTTGCGGATGCTTGCATTAGAGGTTAATCATAAGTGCGAGGCTTGTCCAGGTAAGGACAGCACCCAAGCACCGGTCCACCCACATACCAAATTATCAAAGTACCGAACGCGAATCAGATGATCGTTATGAAAACTAGCTTGATGAGAATTCCCATGTGTCCTCGGGAGCGCTTTCCTTCATATAAGAGTTTGTCCAGGCTTGTCCTTTGCTACAAAAAGGATTGGGCCATCTTGCTGCACCTTATTTACTTTTACCTTTTGTCGCTTGCTACCAATTATCTTGTCAGAAAACTATATGTTACCTATAATTTCAGTGCTTGCAGACAATACCTTACTGAAAACTGCCTATCATTTCAGTGCTCCTCATTGGGTTCGACACTCTTACTTATCGAAAGGACTATGATAGATCCCCTACACTTGTGGGTCATCAGACAACGCCCCCCGATCCCCGTTAGAAACTAACAAGAACAGCCTAACGAGGTCGGAGGCGGTGAGGCTGCAAAGGAGGAAGATGTGCGGAGCACCTCGACGACCCCCCGGTCACCATCTCTAGGACTGGGAGGGGACTCCAGCACAGGCACCGGCAGAGGTAGATGCCGGGGCCCAGTCGGAACACTCCCAAAGGAGACGAAGGTGTTAGGGGGGCAGGCCCTTTCCCGGCAGCCGGAAGAAATGGTGATGATGGCGCCGGGAAAAGGGGGAAAAACCTAGGGAAATGGGCGACGGGTCACCAGTACGACACGAACGCGTCGATGCAGTCGTGCTCCTGCTTGACGACTTGCCTCCTGTCATCTACTTCTCCCCCGGATTTGTCTTTGTCAACACCGTTCTGGGGGAAGGCCGAGACCCGGACCGGACGCCCTCTCTGGAAAGACTGTGAGCGGCCAAGATGGCTAGGGGGCTCGAGGCACGCCGCTCCCCACTTCGACGGGCAGGAAGGTGCGCCTCTCGTCGACATCAGCCCCAAGGATTGCGGGAGGAGCAGTGCTGGGATTACTGACTTTCTCCAGCCTCACCTCTTGGCCGAGCTCCTAAGGAACCAAGGGATTCACCGTAGCAACGACAAGGCTCACTCCCCGAGCGTCAGCACTAGCGTGCGGCAATGTTAGCCCCAATCAAGAGCCCGGGGCCTAGCCCCAGGCTCTCTTCTTTGACATAACCAGCAAGAGCATAAGACAGAAGAAGGGGAATGCAAGGATGGGTGACTCTGCCCTCCTCTACCTCTCCTTTTATAGGCATGCCAAGGAGGGGAGCCACTCCCTAAACGGGCGACCACCGCCCTCCTCCGCCAATTCAAGATGACCAAGTCCTCGCCTATATGCTCTCACACATCACGCGCCTCCGTTACTTACCCCGTGCGATGCATGCAGCATACGTGGCTAAGAGATAAGGGCGCGGTGGGAGGAGTGAATTGGCAGTTTCGACCCCGTGCGTTAAAGTCATTCATGGGCCATTACTAGAGCGGCTCCACCACTGTTGGCTCTACGCGAAGCGTGGGGAAACTGGAAACTGGCCCAGATTCAAGACTCGGCAAGAAGAGAAGAGAAGACTTCAAGAAACCAGCCTCTTCAGCAACCCTGCCTGTGCACTTATTAGGCCCTACCCCGACGACGCTCGACAGCGAGTTTGGGGCTGGCCCGGGGGCTTTTGTCGATACAACAAACCCTGGGTCTATGGCCCTGACTGTGCATAGACACGGGTGCAAGGTTGAAACACCAACCCAAGTCAGAGTACAAGGAACCAAGAGGTTCGAGGAACCACCAAGCAGATCATAGAGACCAAGGCCAAGCCAGAGAAGCAAGATATCGCCAGGAGAAGGGCCTCCCTTGCTGGGCAGGCGAGCCCGGCAAAGGGCGAGGCCACCCCCAAAAGAAGACAATCAAGGCATCCCGGCAGGGCATGTCGGGACGCGCGGAGGCTAAACCGCCTCACCGACCGCTCCTTTAGGACTCACGTCATCGATCAGTGCGGTGTCAAGCCGCAAAGTAATTAAGTGGCAGTCATTAGCCACATGGCAGCCTCTCCCTATGAGGAGAACCCGCGAATGACACCCGTCCTGCAACATGTCAAGAAAATAAGGGAGGAGCTAGCTAGATAAGCCCGGCAAGCATTGCTGGGCAACCAGTGATGTGGCACTAAGTGGTGCATTTAATGCGCACTATCAGCCCGCAGAGTTAGGTATGATAGCAGTGTTGCTATCACATCAGTGCGTAATGATTGCTTTGCCACTGTGGTGACCCCTTAATCTATAAAAGGAGGGCCGTGGCAACCGTAGATAGGGTTAGAAGATTGGATAACTCACACACCCATACGTGCATAGTCACTGCTACTCTGAGGCAACCCTTGTCGGGAAAGTGTACAACCACCTCATTTTCCACCATCAATCCACCAAAGAAGGAGTAGGGTCTGACGCCACAATGGCGGCCCGAATCTGGGTAAAAATGCCCGCGTGATCTCTGCCGTGCTGTACCACGCTCATCTTCTCTTTGTGCAACGCCACGTCCCCCCGCCGAACCAGCAAGGGACCTCCTGGTCCCCTAGGTGGCTGTGGTTTACCCCAACACTTAGGAAAGCCAATACTATTAAAGGGGGATGAGGTATTGATGATTAGGTTGTTGCTCAAGTGCTTAGTGCTACTGCTCCAATAACCCTTAGTCATTTTCTGAGAAACACATCTGTCCAAACCCTAAATCCCTATCTCGGTCCCGCTGACATCATCCTACCCGGACCCACCGAGATGACCACTACCATTGCCACTTCCAAACCCTAGCAATTCAGTTTGACCGACATGGATCTCGTTCCCACCGGGATGACATTGTTTCACTTCGAAATCACCGTGTTGAAATAATTAGAAATTTCAAAACAAAGTTTTTCCCTAACCATTATAGTTCAATCCCACCGAGTTGTTCCACTGCGGTCCCACCAAAAATCCCAACGTTCATATCTTTTACACTAATTGGTCTCACCGAGTTTATGTTTGGTCTCACCGATTTGGGTCAAAAGTGTGTAACGGTTGGATTTTGGGTGAAGGCTATTTATAGCCCTCCACCCCCACCTACTCTCTAAGAGAGCCATTAGAGCGAAACACTACTTCCACCATTCATTTTCTGAGAGAGAACCACCTACTCATGTGTTGAGATCAAGAGATTCCATTCCTACCATTTGAACCTTGATTTCTAACCTATTCAAGTTTCTTTCCACTCCGATGCTTCTCCTACCCACGTTAAGTCTATGAGAGAGAGAGATTGAGTGTTGAGGATACTATCATTTTAAGCACAAGAGCAAGTAGTTCATCCCCAACACAAACATCTAGTATGTTTTGGAGAGTGGTGTCTCCTAGATTGGTTAGGTGTCACTTGGGAGCCTGCAAGATCATGTGGAGTTGAACCAAGGAGTTTGTAAGGGCAAGGAGATCACTTACTTGGTGTATATCTACCCGAGTGAGGCTAGTCCTTCGTGGACGTAAGCCATGATCAAAGAGACAAGGTTGCTTCTTCATGGACCCTTCGTGGGTGGAGTCTTCCATGGACTCGTGCAACCATTACCCTCTGTGGTTTGAAGTCCCATCAATGTGGACGTATGATAGCAACACCTATCGGAACCACACCAAAAAAATTCGTGTCTTCATTGCGTTTGAATTCTCCAACCCCTCCTGTATGTTCATATGCATAGTCTTTACTTTCCTCTGCACAACTCTTAGACTTGCTAGCATAGGGTCTACTTGAGTTCGTAGAATAGCTAAAACTTTCCCACAGTAAAAATTGGGAAAATGATAAGTTTTTATTTGGTCGAGTAGTCTAATCACCCCCGTCTAGACATACTTTCGATCCAACAACTGGTATTGGAGCTTTGGTCTCCATTGCATTAGTTTCACAACATAGGAGAGTATGCCATTTAGTGAGGGAAACTATCTCCGTAGAGGTCCATATTTTTATGGTGCAAGCTTTGCTAGTTGGAAACTGATGTCTACTATGCAACTTATTCTTCTAGAGTCGTGTTGGGCCTCCAGGCGCAGAGTTTTGTAGGACAGTAGCAATTTTTCCCTCAAGTGGATGACCTAAGGTTTACCAATCCATGGGAGTCGTAGGCTGAAGATGCTCTCTCTCAAACAACCTTGCAACCAAATAACAAAGAGTCTCTTGTGTCCTCACACTACTTCAGGATGCTGCTAACGCGACACAACGATCAGTGACCCTTCGACGAAACTGTGTGCGATGCAATAATCACAAACGATGGTGTAAAAGAACCGTCAAAAAGGTGTAAAACTTTTGCGATGGTGGAGCCATAAAACATGGTTCAGATTTTAGTTGCGTGTGCGATGCAGGGCATACGGTTCAGTTCAATGAACTATTTCCGGTGAGGAGGAAGAAAAGAAACGGGCAGCCAGATGAAGGCGTGTGCGATATACATCATACAGTTCACTCAGATGAACTAGTATTGATGAGGAGGATCAATAGAAATGGGAAGCTAGATAAAAGTGTGTGCGATTGAGGGCATATGCTTCAGAAGGATTAACTGTTTAGTATTAGGCAACATAACAAAAACTGGTCAGCCAGATAAAAGTGTATATGATTATTAGCAAAACAAGTGTTTGCGATTGATGGCATACACTTCACGCGGATGAACTATTTGATATTAGCCACAACAAACTGAAACAGTTCGATAGATCAACGTGTGTGCGCTTGACGGGCACACACATTCTAATTAAAAGAAGCGTGCGCAATGGTAATACCGAGCGTGCACGGTTGTTGGAACAAGACGTGTGCGGACGTTGCCTATTGTTGTGCACGCTATGGTGCAAATGCCAGGTACACGGCCGAGAAGGCGTACGTGCCCACGTTATGCCTTCCGGGAATAGTGCCACACTGATAACTGTCAGTAAATTTTGAGCATGCGTCCCGTCACATTCCAAATTGCAAACCTGTTCACGCCGATCAAAACCTAAATGGTTTCCCACTTAGGAGTGTATTAGTACTCGGTTATAAATACTACTACCCCAAGATGACTGCACATTCCTCCTCAACTCCTTATCCACAAAAACAAACAAGTCATTCATCATCGTTCCCTTGCGTCTGCCATGGCCAACTTCAGTTCTGGGTCGAGAGATTGCCACCAAGGAGATGCGATCATGGAAGCAGAAGCATGTGAGATGTCCCGCCTCGCCGCAAACGCAGCTGGCATGTCCCGCTGCGCAGCTGTAGTAGCATAGAGCTCCCGCCGCTCCGTCGATGCAAAAGACTGGTCCGACCACGCCGCGGAAGCAGAAGAGATGTCCCGCCGCGTCGCGAATGCAGCAGAGATGTCCTCCCGCGCCACAGCGGACATGGAAAATATCTCGCAGGCAGGCAAGGACTCTTACAGGCGCATGCATGCGATCATCCATAGCCAGATGAATCAGATCTCCGGCTGGGCGAGGTTGCAGGACGACATGAAAGCCTCTTTTGAACAAGCTACCGGCGTCATTCGACAACTAAATGAGAGAAATGGGAAGCTCCGGGACAACCGCGACCTGCTGAGGCCGAAAATCGTTGGAAGTGCGGAGTAGCAGGAGGAGACCATTGCCTTGTTGAAGAGGACCGGCGTCATCATCGAGAAACTTATGGACGGGAATGCCATGCTGCGCACTAAGCGCAGAAGGCTGGTGGAGGAATCCGTGGATGCTCTCAAGCAGCATCTTGAGGACAAGAAAGATCTCATCGCCGCTCGCCGGGGACTAGTTCCTGCGGCCTGTAGCAATGCATCAAGAAAGTAGAGATAGGCGAGCCAGATCGTTGTCTTCCTTCTTCTTTTTCCCTCATGTATTTCGGGCGTTGCCGCATGTGGTATTTTTTAATTATGTTCCTAAATATGTAAGACAATTATTATCCACTGTCATCATCCTTATATTCATCATGCTTGCTATAAGTCGTAGTCGATGCTCTATAGGTCCGTCGGATCTTACATCAAGATCCGTGCAAAACTTTCTTTTCAGAATTTCATTTTTCTCTCTTAAATCTTAGTCTAGTGAGACATATAGTCACGCCGTAGAATAGGGGCTCGGGAGGGAGGTGGGCGGCGGGTTGCAGTCAAAGGGCTCTCCTCCTGATGAGCACGCGCAGGGGTCTGATTGCACGCCTCCCGTACTCAAATAGCTACCCAGCACGGCACCTCCTAGACAATAAAAAAAGGGACGCGTGGCGACATGTAATTGGTAAGTAGAACACCCACGGTTTCAATAATACTTGTGTTTCCGATTTGTAACGTGACAACACTTGTTCCCTAATGACTATGTTGATTGTTAATGTGTGTGCCTTCGCAAATCGGACAAAAAAATTACCACAACATGTTGGTGCCATGTCATGACACCATGCCAAGTTTCATCAGGCGTATTTTGGATTTATAGGTATAAAAAACCAAGTTTCTCAATCTTTCCGGCAAAGCCACGATGCCCAAATGTTTGTATTTCATTCCCATTTCTTGCATCGGACCTAGAAATTCACCCAATGACACACATGTGATTTTTCAACCAACTTTGGTGCACAGGAGCATGTGCTTGTAGTTCAAATTTGAATTATGCACATTAAATGCCCATAAACTCAATTAATGTATAAAAAAGGGCAAACGAAACCCAAAAAATTCCAAAATTAAACACGACACTCCGGTTGTTCTATGTTGACACTAGAAATTTTTTGAAAGCAATAAGAGGCAACTGATATCATTCCGTCCCCAAAGGTGGCACGTTCTCTACCGAAACCATCACTCTTATTGTGAGAAGCTCTGGTTTGTGAGAAGCTTATAACCAAACCTGCCCCGGATGGGACAACATTTGTACCACGGCATGTTGATGCCGCTCCATGATAGCATGCTAAGTTTCATGAATTTCAGACAAGTTTTGGATTTACTAGAATTTAAAAACTAGGCATCTCAACGTTTGGCCCGCAATCAACAGTGCCCTGGTGTTTGAATTTCATTCTCATTTCTTGCA
Organism: Secale cereale; assembly: GCA_902687465.1. Classification (NCBI taxonomy): domain Eukaryota; kingdom Viridiplantae; phylum Streptophyta; class Magnoliopsida; order Poales; family Poaceae; genus Secale; species Secale cereale. The sequence goes on from LR738709.1 coordinate 162,091,573, forward strand.
CGGGACCTAGAAATTCACCCAAGGACACACATGTGATTTTTCAACCAACTTAGGTGCACTGGAGCATGTGCTTGTAGTTCAAATTTGAATTATGCATATTAAATGCCCAGAAATACAATTAATGTATAAAAAAGCCAAACGAACCCTGAAAATTTCCAAAATTAAACACAACACTCATGTTAGTCTATGTTAACACTAGAATTTTTTTGAAAGAAATAAGAGGCAACAGATATCATTCCATCCCCAAAGGTGACACGCTCCATACCGAAACCATCACGCTTATTATGAGAAGCTCTGGTTTGTGAGAATGTGTCGGGGGAAACTGTCCTCCCACGAGCACCTATGGGACCGGAGCCCCTTCTACTTTGCGGTAAGGGAGCGGAGGGAGCACGGAGAGCAGATCGAGGAGCGCACGCGGGCAGTTTACCCAGGTTCGGGCCGCGCGGACGCGTAAAACCCTACTCCTTCCTTGGTTGTATTGAGTTCTTGAGCTCGGGAGCTTGAAGAGCTACAGTACTAGCTACACCGAGCGAGAGAGTTGTCTAGGTTTCTGTCACACCCTGCATTTTGTAACATGTTATTTGTAACTTGGGAGCATGAAAATTTGGACCAGCAAAATTTTTTAGCATCATTTGGCTCTTATTTGGAATTGAGCTTTCTTCATTTGCTTTTTCATGTGCTCATTAAAGTCAACTATGACCTCTTATAGATTTCATCTCCACACCCAAAACTTCTGCCCAATGATCATGCCAAGTGTTATATAGCAGTATAGTATTTTCTTACAAAATTAATTTGGCCAAAAAGTATTTTATAAAATTAGTTCTCCAAAAACCCCTGAATTGAGATTTGCACTGCAAGTACTTGATTAAGGGTGTGAAAATTATTTCAAAAGGTTTATTTGAGACCTAGTAGTCATAGGACTCCCAGAAACCACAAAGGTATAATTTTAAAAGTTATTTTCCTATTTTATTTAAAAGCTTTTTCTTAAGGCCAGAAATGGTCTTTAATAGGGGAAAATTATTTAACTGTTTCAAAAATATTTTCCAAAATTCAAAGAGACTCAGAGGACATATATTGTCCATATATAAGAGTTTCAACACTTGGTCATGTTCAAAATAATGGGCTAAACCCTCTAAAACCCTTTCTGGATATTTCAAGCTTTTGAAATATTTACAAAGGAATTTTTCTCCAAAAATTCCAGGGAAATTCTATCATGTCATATATGACATATTTGATGATCTTGCCAAGTCCCATGCCTTCGGAAGCAAGAAAACCTCCTCAAACCCCTTCATAACCATTCTGTCCATATTTGAAGTTTGAGCAACTCTACATTGCCAAACTTGTCCAAATGCTCTCAAACTTGGTGCACATGCTAGAATGACCAAATAAGGCACCTAGACCAAATGGCACAAGATTTCGAATAGAGCAACTTGATCAGATCACCTCAAAACCCTTTCTGTTCAAATGCAAATTTGAACAACTTTACATTACCAACTTTTTATCTGGAGCCTCAAACTTTGTGAGCATGATCAATACCCCAAATGAGGATGCTACCCTAAGTGGTGCATCAAGGGGAGATGATTAGCTTGACTCAATCAAGATGAAACTGATTCTGTTGAATTCTAGGGTTCACCAAAGCTACATTGGCTAGTTTCTTCAAATGAGTCCAAATTTGGTGAAGCACCCTATTTTCTAATGTCTTTCAACCCTGTCAAGTGCCAAGTCAAGTGGACCTCATTGACTTGATCAAACACAGATCAAACACCTTCTGCAGAAATCTTAAAACCTCCATTTTGACCACTTTCACTCTTCTCCATAGCCTCAACTTCTTACCACAGGCCCATTGAGTTACTAGCAACCCCCAGTAACTCCCCCAGCACCTCATCTCCATGATTGAGGGGTGAAACCTCAGCTTTACCCTGTTGTACAGCCCACTTTCACCTTGTTACCAGCCCTCCTCTCTCTCTCTCTCTGCACCACAAAGCATCCAAAGCCTCAGGGCAATTCTTTACTACTCCCTCTACTCACCAGACACTGTTGGGCACGCTGGAACGGACCAAGCCGGTAAGAGCATGCTGATGCCAGCCATACGCGCGCTCCAGAGCGCGTGAACAGTGCATCTCACACGCTGGCTCGGGCCAATCGTTGATCCCCGACAACCTCGAGCTTCCCCCTCGCGCCAGTCGAGGCGCCTCGACGTCCGCGACGTCCCCGGCGCTGTTCCCCCTCCTCCTGCGCCCTCTAGTGAGCGTCGCCGCACGCGCACCGGCCGCCCGCTTCGGCCACTCTTCTGCTCCACACGCGCGCGCCTCCCTGTTGATCCCCCGCTCCTCCTCTTGCCTCAGCTGGGCGTAGGACTCGTCCAGCAACTCCCCTGGCTCACTCCCGTAGCCTCCCGTGCGCTGTAGCGACGAGCCGGAGCTCGCCGGCGCACTGGACCACGGGTCCTCGTCGGGGCCCTATATATAGGCCTCCCCGAGCTCTTCCAACACCACCACCAGCCCCACAACTCTCCCCTGGTCCCTCCTGCACCCTCAGTTCGACCCCGGAGCGCCCCAGTGCTCGGGATCGACCGGAGCTCCGCCGCGTCGGGCCGCCGGCGATCTCGAGGTACAGGCCTCCCCGGCCGCTCCTTCCGCCCGTTTCGGAACCGCAGCACACCCCTGAACCTTTCCCCTCTGTTTCCCCCTCTGTTTGCAGTCGGAAACGGCCACTTCAACTGACCTCCGACGAGCCTCCGCGTCGCACCTCGTCGCCGGCGAACCAGGGCTCCCCGCCGTGCCGCGCTACCACCACTGCAACCGCGACACGACGCCGAGCTCGACCCTGCCCTCCGTTGCCGTCGCCGTGGCCGGAGTCGTCGCCGGTGAGCTCGCCGCCGCCGTGACCGCGGGGTTAGAGATGACAGGCGGGCCCCGCCTGTCATCCCCCCACCTCTCTCCCCTCCTCTGGGCCGCCGACCCACGGGCCCCGCCCGTCAGGTTTGAAACCTGACGTGTGCGCGCGCTGGCTCCGTGCGGCCAGGCCGAGCCGTTCGGGCCGTGCACTGTGGCCATTTCTGGCCCAGTGCACATGAACCCTTTTTTCTTTTTCTTTTCTGTTAATGTTTTAAACATTTATGCAGAAGAGAATATTGATCCAAATTAAATATTTCCAACTCCAAAAATCTTGTAAAATTCCAACCTATTTAATGGTACTACTTTCATTCAAATCCATGAAACTTTTCTGTACTGTTCAAATTTAAATTCAAATTTGAGAAGTATAACTCCTGTTCAAAAATCAATATATCCTATTCTGTAACCCCAAAACTCCAACTAAGATTTTTCCCCATCTTAGAAAACCCTCTAGTATTTTACAAAAATGAGTTGACATTTTTCTGAGCACTTTGGTTTTTCTGTTTTATTTGTATTCTTATTTTTCCATTATTATTATTATGCGACATATAGATCCCGTATTTGACGAAGTTGCTGTGGAAGAAGAAGGAGAAGGACTAGAAGACTTTGAAGACCAAGCCAATCCAGGCAAGCAGCCCTTTGACCATGATACACTTGTTCCTCGGAACCCGTTGGTTTCCGATACATGATGATAGGGTTACGATGGTAACCTAGATGAACCACCACATGATGCATGCTTTATTGTTGATCTTGCTATGTGCTAGGTGACATGCAATAGTTGCTCTTGATGCTCATATGATGCATGTGTGATATGGACCCCCGTAGTTGAAAACTTTGCATGAACCCATCGGGTGCCCCTAATGCCCGAGGGTGATGAAGTGTTAGGTCATCACTTGAGAAAGAAGTGATGTGCCGGTAATATCATGTGCATGGTGGAATGATGTAATAGATTTATGTGTGACTACCGTCCCAACCAAACATGTGCAACCACACTACCTCTTATGGGACGGGGCTTTATTGATTACTTAGGTCGATACTAGCATGGTGCCCGCATTACTAGTGACGGGAAGACTTGAGGTCTTTCCCGGGACGGGGTCGTGCTTGGATAGGCGGCCATGCCTATTTTCACAGGGCACCGGACACACCGTTGGTCCCTTCGGGTACGCGTGAACATTGAATTAGGGCAATTCCCGTGATCTATTGTTTGTACCCCAAAGGCCGTGTGCCGACGAGTGGACTCTATGTTAGTGTCGTCTAAGGAAAGGTAATGACCGGGTGCTTACCCCGGGTACTTGAGGTACCGCGGGTCGTGGATGACACGGAAGTTCCCCGGATCTTGTGTGTAAAGTGCGCAACCTCTGCAGAGTGTAAAACTATTCGAATAGCCCTGTCCACGGTCATGGACAGTTGGGTGGTGCTACTTAAACTATGTCCAGAATTTTACTTCTTTGGTGATACATTGTGTGCGATGAGTCAAGATGGTGACTTGACTCGGTGAGATGAATTATATTCATGTTGATGTCGGTAACCTGTCTTCAAGGTTACAACAGGTTATTGATGCATAAGCTTGAAGATAACATATTGTTCTAGCCTCCTGCTAGATCGTTCATTAATATTCAATTGCATTGTTACTTGAACCACATCATGGGTTGCTTGCGAGTACATTCAAAGTACTCATTGGCTTGCCACTGGTTATTTAATTGGCCAGGCATGGAAGAGCAGGATTATGAGGAAGAGTTCTTTGGAGACGACCATGCGAACTAGGACGCTATCCCAGTCAGAATGCCTGTAGGGTTAAGGCAGATGGCATGGGTTCTACCCGTTTTATCGAAGACTTCCGCTACTTGAGTTATTTGCTATTTAGCCCGTGAGGCTCTATCTATGTAAGACTTGGCCATAATGGCCTTAATTCGTGTAAGACTATTTGTATGGATGTAAGACTTTTGTTATTTCAGCTTCTGTGTGTTCAGTGAGCATTGATCTCTGGGATCACTGTACACGTGCATTCGGTGATCTCGACTTCCAAGTCGGGGTCCCCACAGAGCTGGTATCAGAGCCATCCTGATTGTAGGAAGCCTTAGTTAGCATGGGCGTTAGTTAGTTGAGACCCCTTTTTCAAAACCTTCTGAACCTCTCTTCTTTTCTAAAACTGAGATTTCCTCAGCTTATTAACCCTCCTATTCCACCTTTGTAGATGGCCGCTGTTCCCGAAGAGCACCAGACCACTGGGTTTCCCCTACTTCTCGAGGATAGCCTCCAGGAGTGTCAGTTCCACCGAGCACCCATCCTCACCTACCACGAGCATTGGGTGAGCGATACTGAGGTGGAGTACCATGTGGAAGTGATCGTGAAGGCAAACGATCCTCCCACAAGTTGGTTCTTCGAGGGACCCCAGATGACAACACTACCACTTGCTGCCGAGGCTGCTGCACTCAAGGCACTAACCCGTCTCCGCGAGCTTCTTCCGGAGATGGCAGCCAAGATGGCAACTCGCTTCTTACCTTACCGAAAGGAAGGTGACGAAGAAAGCAGCGCACTAGCCCCTCCACTGAAGGATGGACTCTCGCTTCGGTTCCAGACCTACTTCAGTCTATGTGCCGACAGCTTGGCACAAGACTTGGCCTCGGAATCAATGAAGCTTCGAGAAGAACTTTGCAAGACCAAGGCACTTCTTCGTCGAGCTCAAGAGAAGGCAAATAGGATCAAGAAGGAAGGAGCACCTTCTGGACAATCCGCTATCGCATATCGAGGCGGAAGGCCCTCCGAGAATGTGTCTTCCAAGGGTGAAGAACCACCTCGGCGACGCCGGATGACCGCACGGGAATATCGCAAGCTCTTCCCTGCACCACCGTCGAAGCACCGACGTATCCAACTCCTCCAGTCCCCCACTCCCTCAAGCGACAAGGGAGCCCAGACAGATGAAGACAAGGAGGAAGACCCAGAAGAGCCGGAATACGCGACCGAGCATTCCGCCGCTTAGGCATTATTCGCTACTCGGATATGCCCGTTGTAACCCCTATGGTAGGATAGGTCGTGTAACCCCTATGCGCAGTCGAGTCCTTGTATGGTTCATATGAAACCAACTAGTGCTAGCTTTTGTCGTGTCTGGATGTAAGTCGTAATCTTCCTTCGGGAATGTGTAAACGACTGCATCAACCATTTGGATTTTTATGAATGTGTTTTGGCCTCTCGGCCCTCGCATGATTTGATTTAGTGTCACACCCACCCCCTTACTAGGCACCCATCTATCTTGCTTTTCCTCTTCCGAGTCATGAGACCTTTTACCGCTCCAACAGGGTGCCTGTTGTAACTCGTACTGGTACCTCTACCCAGCAGCCCGAAGCCGGAGCATCCTCTCAGCCAGAGGCAGACCACGACCAAACCAACGACCAAGCTCCACCACCTCCTCCAAGCATGGACATGGCTCAGCTTCTCCAAGCTTTCCGAGAGGAACGCCAAGCCAACACTGCAGCTCTTCAGCTGATTGCTCAAGCTGTCGCCAACAACCGCCAGCCGGCGGGGAATGGCAATGGACGTTCCACGTTGGCAGAGTTCAAGAAGCATGCACCGCCAACCTTCATCGAGACTGCTGAACCCCTGGATGCAGATGACTGGGTCCGTTCCATTGAGGAGATTCTGGAACTAGTCAGATGCACCGAAGATCGCGAGAAGGTGGCTTATGCAGCCCACTGTCTCGGGGGAACCGCAAGAGCTTGGTGGGATGGATTCAAGGTCATGCATGCTGAACAAGACATCACTTGGGTTAACTTCAAGGCAGAATTCCGCAAGGCCCACATTCCTTCTGGAGTCATGGCTATCAAAAAGCGCGAGTTCCGAGCCCTGAAGCAAGGAAGTGGCACTGTCAAGGAGTACATGCAGAAGTTCAGTATTCTGTCAAGGTATGCCCCTAAGGATGTCAGCACTGATGCTGCCAAAAGGGAGCGCTTCATGGAAGGCCTTAATCAGACTCTGCAATATTCGCTTGTCGTGTGCGACTGCCCGTCTTTCCCTGACCTGGTGAACAAGGCACTTATGCTTGAAGACAAGCGGCGTGCTTTGGAAGACACTCGCAAACGCAAGTTGATCAGTAAGGGAAGTTCCAGCAACCAGAAGCCTCGTTCGTGGCAGTCAGCCCCGGCCAAGCCAACCTATCAGCAGCCAAGACCTCCTGCACCTCGTGCCAATCCTCAGCCTCAGCAGTATGCCAACCCCAGGCCAGCTTTCAACCCCAATACCAGTGGTGGCAACAAGATCAACACTCCAAACCAAGTCACTTGTTTTGGGTGTGGTCAGCCCGGACACATCTCCAGGGTGTGCCCCAACAAGAAGCCTGATGCCCCGCGCCCCAATGCGCAGAACCAGGGACAAGGCCGTGGGATGCCACCAAGGAACCCAGCTCCTCGCAATCCACCGAACTATGGGAAGGGGCGTGTGAATCACGTCACTGCTGAAGAAGCCCAGGAAGACCCGAACGTCGTGCTGGGTACGTTCCTTGTCAACTCAGCACCTGCAACTGTCTTGTTTGATTCTGGAGCAACGCATTCATTTGTCACTCAAAGATTTGCATTAAAAAGTGGCATGACCCCTACACCCCTGAATAACCCTATGGTGGTACAAACCCCCGGAGCCGAGATGAGAGCCAAGATAGGCTGTAAAGGAGTCGGTATTACCATCAACGGTGTAGACTTCCTAGCAGACCTTATCATCCTGAGATCGCAAGGCTTGGATGTGATCTTAGGGATGGATTGGCTCAGTAAGCACCAAGGCTTGTTAGACTGTGCCAATCGGACAGTCACTGTGACCAATGACCAAGGTGTAGAAGTCAAGTTTGCCCCCAACTCCTCTTCCGCTCAAGCCGCTAAAGTCAACTGTCTGTCTGAAGTTGGGCTAGACCAAGTACCGGTGGTATGTGAGTATCCTGATGTCTTTCCGGATGAACTACCGGGAATGCCCCCTGACCGTGACATTGAGTTCATCATCGAGCTCGTGCCCGGAGCAGGACCCATCTATAAGAAGCCTTATAGAATGGGGACGGAAGAACTAGCCGAGTTGAAGAAGCAGCTAGAAGAGCAGCTAAGGAAAGGATTTATCCGCCCGAGTGCCTCCCCTTGGGGATCTCCTGTTCTGTTTGTGGCAAAGAGGGACGGTACCATCCGCTTATGCATTGACTATCGTTCCCTCAATGAAGTTACAATCAAGAACAAGTATCCACTTCCCAAGATCGAAGATCTGTTTGATCAACTCAGCGGAGCCAAGGTATTCTCCAAGATCGATCTCAGATCTGGGTATTACCAGCTGAAGATCAGACCCCAAGATATTCCGAAGACGGCATTCGTAACCAGATATGGCCTGTACGAGTGCACGGTCATGTCTTTTGGGTTAACCAATGCCCCAGCTTACTTCATGTATCTCATGAATAAAGTCTTCATGGAATATTTGGACAAGTTCGTTGTTGTCTTCATTGATGACATTATTGTGTTCAAGAAGTCGGAGGAAGAGCATGAGCAGCATCTGAGGATGGTCCTAGACAAGCTTCGTGAGCACCAACTATATGCCAAGTTCAGCAAGTGTGAGTTTTGGCTGCACAAAGTTGGATTCTTAGGTCATGTCTTGACCGAGGAAGGATTATTTGTTGATCCTGCAAAAATTGAAGCTGTGACCCAATGGCAATCTCCAACGACCATCAAGGAAGTCAGAAGCTTCCTCGGATTGGCGGGCTATTACCGCAAGTTCGTGGAAGGATTCTCTAGCATTGCACGACCAATGACTCAGCTCCTCAAGAAGGACAAGAAGTTTGAGTGGACGCCAAAATGCGAAGAGAGCTTCCAAGAGCTCAAGAAGAGATTGACCACCGCCCCAGTTCTGGCAACACCTGATATTCACAAGGAGTTCGTGATATATTGTGATGCCTCTCGAACCGGATTGGGAAGCGTTCTGATGCAAGAAGGCCGCGTCATAGCATACCTCTCCAGGCAGCTACGACCCCATGAGGAGAACTACGCTACTCACGATCTTGAGCTAGCAGCAGTAGTTCATGCCTTGAAGACATGGCGGCATTACCTCCTAGGGAAACGGTGTGAGATTTACACAGACCACAAAAGTCTGAAGTATATTTTCACCCAAAAAGAGTTGAACATGAGGCAGCGGAGATGGTTGGAACTCATCAAGGATTATGACCTCAGTGTTCAGTATCACCCTTGGAAGGCTAACGTGGTGGCCGATGCCTTAAGCAGGAAGGCTTGCTCTTTGAATGTCATTATTCAAGAAAGGCAGCCAGCCTTGTTTAAGGAGATCGAACAATTCAGTTTGGAATTGGTCACCCTCGGATTTCTGGATCATTTGGAAGTCACACCAACCCTGATGGACGACGTCAAGAAGGCTCAAGATGGACACGCAAGCATTGAAGGTATCAAGAGGAAGATGAAGATGGGCAAGGCCCCAGGATTCTCCGAAGACGAGCACGGGATTGTTTGGTACGAAGGTCGTCTCTGCGTACCAAACAACACCGAGTTGAAGACGCTGATTCTGCAAGAAGCCCACGACACCCCGTATTCCATCCACCCCGGAGGAACCAAGATGTACCAAGACTTGAAGGCACGATTCTGGTGGCACGGTATGAAGAGAGAGATTGCAACCTATGTTGCAAAATGTGATGTGTGCCAGAAGGTCAAGGCTGAATATCAGCGACCCGCTGGATTGCTTCAACCACTCAAGGTTCCTGAGTGGAAGTGGGACAAAATCGGAATGGACTTCATCACTGGATTACCAAGGTCGAATAGAGGACATGACTCTATCTGGGTCATAGTCGATCATTTGACCAAGGTGGCTCATTTCATTCCTGTCAAGACCACTTATGATGGCAACCGGCTGGCAGCTCTCTACATCGACCGAATCGTAAGTCTTCACGGTGTTCCCAAGGAGATTGTGTCAGATCGAGGAACCCAGTTCACCTCAAGGTTCTGGAAGAAGTTCCAAGAAGCCTTGGGAACCAAGTTGTCTTTCAGCACAACTTTCCACCCACAGACCGCAGGTCAAACTGAGCGAGTCAATCAGATTCTCGAAGACATGCTCCGAGCCTATGTCCTGGCATATGGAGCCAAGTGGGAAGACTGTCTCCCTTTTGCCGAGTTCTCCTATAACAACAGTTACCAGTCAAGCCTTCAGATGGCACCATTTGAGGTGTTGTACGGACGCAGATGTCGCACACCCCTCAACTGGTCAGAGACTGGAGAAGGACTAGTCTTTGGACCGGATATTCTCCGCGCAGCAGAAGAGCAAGTCCAACTAGTCAGAGAGTGATTAAAGGCAGCCAAGTCAAGGCAGAAGAGTTATGCTGACACTCGACGCCGAGACATGAGTTTCCATGTTGGGGACCATGTGTACCTGCGGGTCACTCCTCTGAAGGGAACCAAGCGTTTCCATGTCAAGGGGAAGCTCGCACCAAGGTTCATTGGACCCTTTGAGATCACTGCACGACGAGGAGAAGTGGCTTATCAGTTGGAACTACCACCGGAGCTATCCGATGTGCACAATGTATTCCATGTGTCACAACTCCGGAAATGTCTCCAGGTTCCAGACAAGCCCAGTCTCTACAAGGATGTGGATCACCAAGCCATTGATCTGTAGCCTGATCTGACCTACCGCGAGAAGCCCATTCGTATTCTGGACGAAGCAGAACGACGTACGCGGAGCCGTACCATCAAGTACTTCAAGGTCCAGTGGAGCAACCACACCGAAGCAGAAGCAACCTCGGAACGAGAAGACTATCTTAGATCCGAGTTTCCCGACCTCTTTTAAGCCCTAGTTTAGGAATCTCGGGGGCGAGATTCTTGTAAGGGGGGTAGGTCTGTCACACCCTGCATTTTGTAACATGTTATTCGTAACTTGGGAGCATGAAAATTTGGACCAGCAAAATTTTTTAGCATCATTTGGCTCTTATTTGGAATTGAGTTTTCTTCATTTGCTTTTTCATGTGCTCATTAAAGTCAACTATGACCTCTTATAGATTTCATCTCCACACCCAAAACTTCTGCCCAATGATCATGCCAAGTGTTATATAGCAGTATAGTATTTTCTTACAAAATTAATTTGGCCAAAAAGTATTTTATAAAATTAGTTCTCCAAAAACCCCTGAATTGAGATTTGCACTGCAAGTACTTGATTAAGGGTGTGAAAATTATTTCAAAAGGTTTATTTGAGACCTAGTAGTCATAGGACTCCCAAAAACCACAAAGGTATAATTTTAAAAGTTATTTTCCTATTTTATTTAAAAGCTTTTTCTTAAGGCCAGAAATGGTCTTTAATAGGGGAAAATTATTTAACTATTTCAAAAATATTTGCCAAAATTCAGAGAGACTCAGAGGACATATATTGTCCATATATAAGAGTTTCAACAATTGGTCATGTTCAAAATAATGGGCTAAACCCTCTAAAACCCTTTCTGGATATTTCAAGCTGTTGAAATATTTACAAAGGAATTTTTCTCCAAAAATTCCAGGGAAATTCTATCATGTCATATATGACATATTTGATGATCTTGCCAAGTCCCATGCCTTGGGAAGCAAGAAAACCTCCTCAAACCCCTTCATAACCATTCTGTCCATATTTGAAGTTTGAGCAACTCTACATTGCCAAACTTGTCCAAATGCTCTCAAACTTGGTGCACATGCTAGAATGACCAAATAAGGCACCTAGACCAAATGGCACAAGATTTGGAATAGAGCAACTTGATCAGATCACCTCAAAACCCTTTCTGTTCAAATGCAAATTTGAACAACTTTACATTACCAACTTTTTATCTGGAGCCTCAAACTTTGTGAGCATGATCAATACCCCAAATGAGGATGCTACCCTAAGTGGTGCATCAAGGGGAGATGATTAGCTTGACTCAATCAAGATGAAACTGATTCTGTTGAATTCTAGGGTTCACCAAAGCTACATTGGCTAGTTTCTTCAAATGAGTCCAAATTTGGTGAAGCACCCTATTTTCTAATGTCTTTCAACCCTGTCAAGTGCCAAGTCAAGTGGACCTCATTGACTTGATCAAACACAGATCAAACACCTTCTGCAGAAATCTTAAAACCTCCATTTTGACCACTTTCACTCTTCTCCATAGCCTCAACTTCTTACCACAGGCCCATTGAGTTACTAGCAACCCCCAGTAACTCCCCCAGCACCTCATCTCCATGATTGAGGGGTGAAACCTCAGCTTTACCCTGCTGTACAGCCCACTTTCACCTTGTTACCAGCCCTCCTCTCTCTCTCTCTGCACCCCAGAGCATCCAAAGCCTCAGGGCAATTCTTTACTACTCCCTCTACTCACCAGACACTGTTGGGCACGCTGGAACGGACCAAGCCGGCGAGAGCATGCTGATGCCAGCCATACGCGCGCTCCAGAGCGCGTGAACAGTGCATCTCACACGCTGGCTCGGGCCAATCGTTGATCCCCGACAACCTCGAGCCTCCCCCTCGCGCCAGTCGAGGCGCCTCGACGTCCGCGACGTCCCCGGCGCTGTTCCCCCTCCTCCTGCGCCCTCCAGTGAGCGTCGCCGCACGCGCACCGGCCGCCCGCTTCGGCCACTCTTCTGCTCCACACGCGCGCGCCTCCCTGTTGCTCCCCCGCTCCTCCTCTTGCCTCAGCTGGGCGTAGGACTCGTCCAGCAACTCCCCTGGCTCACTCTCGTAGCCTCCCGTGCGCTGTAGCGACGAGCCGAAGCTCGCCGGCGCACTGGACCACGGGTCCTCGTCGGGGCCCTATATATAGGCCTCCCCGAGCTCTTCCAACACCACCACCAGCCCCACAACTCTCCCCTGGTCCCTCCTGCACCCTCAGTTCGACCCCGGAGCGCCCCAGTGCTCGGGATCGACCGGAGCTCCGCCGCGTCGGGCCGCCGGCGATCTCGAGGCACAGGCCTCCCCGGCCGCTCCTTCCGCCCGTTTCGGAACCGCAGCACACCCCTGAACCTTTCCCCTCTGTTTCCCCCTCTGTTTGCAGTCGGAAACGGCCACTTCAACTGACCTCCGACGAGCCTCCGCGTCGCACCTCGTCGCCGGCGAACCAGGGCTCCCCGTCGTCGCCGGTGAGCTCGCCGCCGCCGTGACCGCGGGGTTAGAGATGACAGGCGGGCCTTGCCTGTCATCCCCCCACCTCTCTCCCCTCCTCTGTGCCGCCGACCCACGGGCCCCGCCCGTCAGGTTTGAAACCTGACGTGCGCGCGCGCTGGCTCCGTGCGGCCAGGCCGAGCCGTTCGGGCCGTGCACTATGGCCACTTCTGGCCCAGTGCACAGGAACCCTTTTTTCTTTTTCTTTTCTGTTAATGTTTTAAACATTTATGCAGAAGAGAATATTGATCCAAATTAAATATTTCCAACTCCAAAAATCTTGTAAAATTCCAACCTATTTAATGGTACTACTTTCATTCAAATCCATGAAACTTTTCTGTACTGTTCAAATTTAAATTCAAATTTGAGCAGTATAACTCCTGTTCAAAAATCAATATATCCTATTCTGTAACCCCAAAACTCCAACTAAGATTTTTCCCCATCTTAGAAAACCCTCTAGTATTTTACAAAAATGAGTTGACATTTTTCTGAGCACTTTGGTTTTTCTGTTTTATTTGTATTCTTATTTTTCCATTATTATTATGCGACGTATAGATCCCGTATTTGACGAAGTTGCTGTGGAAGAAGAAGGAGAAGGACTAGAAGACTTTGAAGACCAAGCCAATCCAGGCAAGCAGCCCTTTGACCATGATACACTTGTTCCTCGGAACCCGTTGGTTTCCGATACATGATGATAGGGTTACAATGGTAATCTAGATGAACCACCACATGATGCATGCTTTATTGTTGATCTTTCTATGTGCTAGGTGACATGCAATAGTTGGTCTTGATGCTCATATGATGCATGTGTGATATGAACCCCCGTAGTTGAAAACTTTGCATGAACCCATCGGGTGCCCCTAATGCCCGAGGGTGATGAAGTGTTAGGTCATCACTTGAGAAAGAAGTGATGTGCCGGTAATATCATGTGCATGGTGGAATGATGGATTAGATTTATGTGTGACTACCGTCCCAACCAAACATGTGCAACCACACTACCTCTTATGGGACGGGCCTTTATTGATTACTTAGGTCGATACTAGCATGGTGCCCGCATTACTAGTGACGGGAAGACTTGAGGTCTTTCCCGGGGCGGGGTCGTGATTGGATAGGCGGCCATGACTGTTTTCACAGGGCACCGGACACACCGTTGGTCCCTTCGGGTACGCGTGAACATTGAATTAGGGCAAGTCCCGTGATCTATTGTTTGTACCCCAAAGGCCGTGTGCCAACGAGTGGACTCTATGTTAGTGTCGTCTAAGGAAAGGTAATGACCGGGTGCTTACCCCGAGTACTTGAGGTACCGCGGGTCGTGGATGACACGGAAGTTCCCCGGATCTTGTGGGTAAAGTGCGCAACCTCTGCAGAGTGTAAAACTATTCGAATAGCCGTGTCCACGGTCATGGACAGTTGGGTGGTGCTACTTAAACTATGTCCAGAATTTTACTTCTTTGGTGATACATTGTGTGCGATGAGTCAAGATGGTGACTTGACTCGGTGAGATGAATTATATTCATGTTGATGTCGGTAACCTGTCTTCAAGGTTACACGAGGTTATTGATGCATAAGCTTGATGATAACATATTGTTCTAGCCTCCTGCTAGATCGTTCATTAATATTCAATTGCATTGTTACTTGAACCACATCATGGGTTGCTTGCGAGTACATTCAAAGTACTCATTGGCTTGCCACTGGTTATTTAATTGGCCAGGCATGGAAGAGCAGGATTATGAGGAAGAGTTCTTTGGAGACGACCATGCGAACTTGGACGCTATCCCATTCAGAATGCCTGTAGGGTTAAGGCAGATGGCATGGGTTCTACCCATTTTATCGAAGACTTCCGCTACTTGAGTTATTTGCTATTTAGCCCGTGAGGCTCTATCTATGTAAGACTTGGCCATAATGGCCTTAATTCGTGTAAGACTATTTGTATGTATGTAAGACTTTTGTTATTTCAGCTTCTGTGTGTTCAGTGAGCATTGATCTCTGGGATCACTGTACACGTGCATTCGGTGATCTCGACTTCCAAGTCGGGGTCCCCACAGAGCTGGTATCAGAGCCATCCTGACTGTAGGAAGCCTTAGTTAGCATGGGCGCTAGTTAGTTGAGATCCCTTTTTCAAAACCTTCTGAACCTCTCTTCTTTTCTAAACCTGAGATTTCCTCAGCTTATTAACCCTCCTATTCCACCTTTGTAGATGGCCGCTGTTCCCGAAGAGCACCTGACCACTGGGTTTCCCCTACTTCTCGAGGATAGCCTCCAGGAGTGTCAGTTCCACCGAGCACCCATCCTCACCTACCACGAGCATTGGGTGAGCAATACTGAGGTGGAGTACCATGTGGAAGTGATCGTGAAGGCAAACGATCCTCCCACAAGTTGGTTCTTCGAGGGACCCCAGATGACAACACTACCACTTGCTGCCGAGGCTGCTGCACTCAAGGCACTAACCCGTCTCCGCGAGCTTCTTCCGGAGATGGCAGCCAAGATGGCAACTCGCTTCTTACCTTACCGAAAGGAAGGTGACGAAGAAAGCAGCGCACTAGCCCCTCCACTGAAGGATGGACTCTCGCTTCGGTTCCAGACCTACTTCAGTCTATGTGCCGACAGCTTGGCACAAGACTTGGCGTCGGAATCAATGAAGCTTCGAGAAGAACTTTGCAAGACCAAGGCACTTCTTTGTCGAGCTCAAGAGAAGGCAAACAGGATCAAGAAGGAAGGAGCACCTTCTGGACAATCCGCTATCGCATATCGAGGCGGAAGGCCCTCCGAGAATGTGTCTTCCAAGGGTGAAGAACCACCTCGGCGACGCCGGATGACCGCACGGGAATATCGCAAGCTCTTCCCTGCACCACCGTCGAAGCACCAACGTATCCAACTCCTCCAGTCCCCCACTCCCTCAAGCGACAAGGGAGCCCAGACAGATGAAGACAAGGAGGAAGACCCAGAAGAGCCGGAATACGCGACCGAGCATTCCGCCGCTTAGGCATTATTCGCTACTCGGATATGCCCGTTGTAACCCCTATGGTAGGATAGGTCGTGTAACCCCTATGCGCAGTCGAGTCCTTGTATGGTTCATATGAAACCAACTAGTGCTAGCTTTTGTCGTGTCTAGATGTAAGTCGTAATCTTCCTTCGGGAATGTGTAAACGACTGCATCAACCATTTGGATTTTTATGAATGTGTTTTCGCCTCTCGGCCCTTGCATGATTTGATTTAGTGTCACACCCACCCCCTTACTAGGCACCCATCTATCTTGCTTTTCCTCTTCCGAGTCATGAGACCTTTTACCGCTCCAACAGGATGCCTGTTGTAACTCGTACTGGTACCTCTACCCAGCAGCCCGAAGCCGGAGCATCCTCTCAGCCAGAGGCAGACCACGACCAAACCAACGACCAAGCTCCACCACCTCCTCCAAGCATGGACATGGCTCAGCTTCTCCAAGCTTTCCGAGAGGAACGCCAAGCCAACACTGCAGCTCTTCAGCTGATTGCTCAAGCTGTCGCCAACAACCGCCAGCCGGCGGGGAATGGCAATGGACGTTCCACGTTGGCAGAGTTCAAGAAGCATGCACCGCCAACCTTCATCGAGACTGCTGAACCCCTGGATGCAGATGACTGGGTCCGTTCCATTGAGGAGATTCTGGAACTAGTCGGATGCACCGAAGATCGCGAGAAGGTGGCTTATGCAGCCCACTGTCTCGGGGGAACCGCAAGAGCTTGGTGAGATGGATTCAAGGTCATGCATGCTGAACAAGACATCACTTGGGTTAACTTCAAGGCAGAATTCCGCAAGGCCCACATTCCTTCTGGAGTCATGGCTATCATAAAGCGCGAGTTCCGAGCCCTGAAGCAAGGAAGTGGCACTGTCAAGGAGTACATGCAGAAGTTCAGTATTCTGTCAAGGTATGCCCCTGAGGATGTCAGCACCGATGCTGCCAAAAGGGAGCGCTTCATGGAAGGCCTTAATCAGACTCTGCAATATTCGCTTGTCGTGTGCGACTGCCCGTCTTTCCCTGACCTGGTGAACAAGGCACTTATGCTTGAAGACAAGCGGCGTGCTTTGGAAGACACTCGCAAACGCAAGTTGATCAGTAAGGGAAGTTCCAGCAACCAGAAGCCTCGTCCGTGGCAGTCAACCCCGGCCAAGCCAACCTATCAGCAGCCAAGAGCTCCTGCACCTCGTGCCAATCCTCAACCTCAGCAGTATGCCAACCCCAGGCCAGCTTTCAACCCCAATACCAGTGGTGGCAACAAGATCAACACTCCAAACCAAGTCACTTGTTTTGGGTGTGGTCAGCCCGGACACATCTCCAGGGTGTGCCCCAACAAGAAGCCTGATGCCCCGCGCCCCAATGCGCAGAACCAGGGACAAGGCCGTGGGATGCCACCAAGGAACCCAGCTCCTCGCAATCCACCGAACTATGGGAAGGGGCGTGTGAATCACGTCACTGCTGAAGAAGTCCATGAAGACCCGGACGTCGTGCTGGGTACGTTCCTTGTCAACTCAGCACCTGCAACTGTCTTGTTTGATTCTGGAGCAACGCATTCATTTGTCACTCAAAGATTTGCATTAAAAAGTGGCATGACCCCTACACCCCTGAATAACCCTATGGTGGTACAAACCCCCGGAGCCGAGATGAGAGCCAAGATAGGCTGTAAAGGAGTCGGTATTACCATCAACGGTGTAGACTTCCTAGCAGACCTTATCATCCTGAGATCGCAAGGCTTGGATGTGATCTTAGGGATGGATTGGCTCAGTAAGCACCAAGGCTTGTTAGACTGTGCCAATCGGACAGTCACTGTGACCAATGACCAAGGTGTAGAAGTCAAGTTTGCCCCCAACTCCTCTTCCGCTCAAGCCGCTAAAGTCAACTGTCTGTCTGAAGTTGGGCTAGACCAAGTACAGGTGGTATGTGAGTATCCTGATGTCTTTCCGGATGAACTACCGGGAATGCCCCCTGACCGTGACATTGAGTTCATCATCGAGCTCGTGCCCGGAGCAGGACCCATCTATAAGAAGCCTTATAGAATGGGGACGGAAGAACTAGCCGAGTTGAAGAAGCAGCTAGAAGAGCAGCTAAGGAAAGGATTTATCCGCCCGAGTGCCTCCCCTTGGGGATCTCCTGTTCTGTTTGTGGCAAAGAGGGACGATACCATCCACTTATGCATTGACTATCGTTCCCTCAATGAAGTTACAATCAAGAACAAGTATCCACTTCCCAAGATCGAAGATCTGTTTGATCAACTCAGCGGAGCCAAGGTATTCTCCAAGATCGATCTCAGATCTGGGTATTACCAGCTGAAGATCAGACCCCAAGATATTCCGAAGACGGCATTCGTAACCAGATATGGCCTGTACGAGTGCACGGTCATGTCTTTTGGGTTAACCAATGCCCCAGCTTACTTCATGTATCTCATGAATAAAGTCTTCATGGAATATTTGGACAAGTTCGTTGTTGTCTTCATTGATGACATTCTTGTGTTCTCGAAGTCGGAGGAAGAGCATGAGCAGCATCTGAGGATGGTCCTAGACAAGCTTCGTGAGCACCAACTATATGCCAAGTTCAGCAAGTGTGAGTTTTGGCTGCACAAAGTTGGATTCTTAGGTCATGTCTTGACGGAGGAAGGATTATCTGTTGATCCTGCAAAAATTGAAGCTGTGACCCAATGGCAATCTCCAACGACCGTCAAGGAAGTCAGAAGCTTCCTCGGATTGGCGGGCTATTACCGCAAGTTCATGGAAGGATTCTCTAGCATTGCACGACCAATGACTCAGCTCCTCAAGAAGGACAAGAAGTTTGAGGGGACGCCAAAATGCGAAGAGAGCTTCCAAGAGCTCAAGAAGAGATTGGCCACCGCCCCAGTTCTGGCAACACCTGATATTCACAAGGAGTTCGTGATATATTGTGATGCCTCTCGAACCGGATTGGGAAGCGTTCTGATGCAAGAAGGTCGCGTCATAGCATACCTCTCCAGGCAGCTACGACCCCATGAGGAGAACTACGCTACTCACGATCTTGAGCTATCAGCAGTAGTTCATGCCTTGAAGACATGGCGGCATTACCTCCTAGGGAAACGGTGTGAGATTTACACAGACCACAAAAGTCTGAAGTATATTTTCACCCAAAAAGAGTTGAACATGAGGCAGTGGAGATGGTTGGAACTCATCAAGGATTATGACCTCAGTGTTCAGTATCACTGTGGGAAGGCTAACGTGGTGGCCGATGCCTTAAGCAGGAAGGCTTGCTCTTTGAATGTCATTATTCAAGAAAGGCAGCCAGCCTTGTTTAAGGAGATCGAACAATTTAGTTTGGAATTGGTCACCCCCGGATTTCTGGATCATTTGGAAGTCAGACCAACCCTGATGGACGATGTCAAGAAGGCTCAAGATGGACACGCAAGCATTGAAGGTATCAAGAGGAAGATGAAGATGGGCAAGGCCCCAGGATTCTCCGAACACGAGCACGGGATTGTTTGGTACGAAGGTCGTCTCTGCGTACCAAACAACACCGAGTTGAAGACGCTGATTCTGCAAGAAGCCCACGACACCCCGTATTCCATCCACCCCGGAGGAACCAAGATGTACCAAGACTTGAAGGCACGATTTTGGTGGCACGGTATGAAGAGAGAGATTGCAACCTATGTTGCAAAATGTGATGTGTGCCAGAAGGTCAAGGCTGAATATCAGCGACCCGCTGGATTGCTTCAACCACTCAAGGTTCCTGAGTGGAAGTGGGACAAAATCGGAATGGACTTCATCACTGGATTAGCAAGGTCGAATACAGGACATGACTCTATCTGGGTCATAGTCGATCATTTGACCAAGGTGGCTCATTTCATTCCTGTCAAGACCACTTATGATGGCAACCGGCTGGCAGCTCTCTACATCGACCGAATCGTAAGTCTTCACGGTGTTCCCAAGGAGATTGTGTCAGATCGAGGAACCCAGTTCACCTCAAGGTTCTGGAAGAAGTTCCAAGAAGCCTTGGGAACCAAGTTGTCTTTCAGCACAGCTTTCCACCCACAGACCGGAGGTCAAACTGAGCGAGTCAATCAGATTCTCGAAGACATGCTCCGAGCCTGTGTCCTGGCATATGGAGCCAAGTGGGAAGACTGTCTCCCTTTTGCCGAGTTCTCCTATAACAACAGTTACCAGTCAAGCCTTCAGATGGCACCATTTGAGGTGTTGTACAGACGCAGGTGTCACACACCCCTCAACTGGTCAGAGACTGGAGAAGGACTAGTCTTTGGACCGGATATTCTCCGCGCAGCAGAAGAGCAAGTCCAACTAGTCAGAGAGCGATTAAAGGCAGCCAAGTCAAGGCAGAAGAGTTATGCTGACACTCGACGCCGAGACATGAGTTTCCATGTTGGGGACCATGTGTACATGCGGGTAACTCCTCTGAAGGGAACCAAGCGTTTCCATGTCAAGGGGAAGCTCGCACCAAGGTTCATTGGACCCTTTGAGATCACTGCACGACGAGGAGAAGTGGCTTATCAGTTGGAACTACCACCGGAGCTATCCGATGTGCACAATGTATTCCATGTGTCACAACTCCGGAAATGTCTCCAGGTTCCAGACAAGCCTAGTCTCTACAAGGATGTGGATCACCAAGCCATTGATCTGCAGCCTGATCTGACCTACCGCGAGAAGCCCATTCATATTCTGGACGAAGCAGAACGACGTACGCGGAGCCGTACCATCAAGTACTTCAAGGTCCAGTGGAGCAACCACAACGAAGCAGAAGCAACCTGGGAATGAGAAGACTATCTTAGATCCGAGTTTCCCGACCTCTTTTAAGCCCTAGTTTAGGAATCTCGGGGGCGAGATTCTTGTAAGGGGGGTAGGTCTGTCACACCCTGCATTTTGTAACATGTTATTTGTAACTTGGGAGCATGAAAATTTGGACCAGCAAAAATTTTTAGCATCATTTGGCTCTTATTTGGAATTGAGTTTTCTTCATTTGCTTTTTCATGTGCTCATTAAAGTCAACTATGACCTCTTATAGATTTCATCTCCACACCCAAAACTTCTGCCCAATGATCATGCCAAGTGTTATATAGCAGTATAGTATTTTCTTACAAAATTAATTTGGCCAAAAAGTATTTTATAAAATTAGTTCTCCAAAAACCCCTGAATTGAGATTTGCACTGCAAGTACTTGATTAAGGGTGTGAAAATTATTTCAAAAGGTTTATTTGAGACCTAGTAGTCATAGGACTCCCAGAAACCACAAAGGTATAATTTTAAAAGTTATTTTCCTATTTTATTTAAAAGCTTTTTCTTAAGGCCAGAAATGGTCTTTAATAGGGGAAAATTATTTAACTGTTTCAAAAATATTTGCCAAAATTCAGAGAGACTCAGAGGACATATATTGTCCATATATAAGAGTTTCAACACTTGGTCATGTTCAAAATAATGGGCTAAACCCTCTAAAACCCTTTCTGGATATTTCAAGCTTTTGAAATATTTACAAAGGAATTTTTCTCCAAAAATTCCAGGGAAATTCTATCATGTCATATATGACATATTTGATGATCTTGCCAAGTCCCATGCCTTGGGAAGCAAGAAAACCTCCTCAAATCCCTTCATAACCATTCTGTCCATATTTGAAGTTTGAGGAACTCTACATTGCCAAACTTGTCCAAATGCTCTCAAACTTGGTGCACATGCTAGAATGACCAAATAAGGCACCTAGACCAAATGGCACAAGATTTGGAATAGAGCAACTTGATCAGATCACCTCAAAACCCTTTCTGTTCAAATGCAAATTTGAACAACTTTACATTACCAACTTTTTATCTGGAGCCTCAAACTTTGTGAGCATGATCAATACCCCAAATGAGGATGCTACCCTAAGTGGTGCATCAAGGGGAGATGATTAGCTTGACTCAATCAAGATGAAACTGATTCTGTTGAATTCTAGGGTTCACCAAAGCTACATTGGCTAGTTTCTTCAAATGAGTCCAAATTTGGTGAAGCACCCTATTTTCTAATGTCTTTCAACCCTGTCAAGTGCCAAGTCAAGTGGACTTCATTGACTTGATCAAACACAGATCAAACACCTTCTGCAGAAATCTTAAAACCTCCATTTTGACCACTTTCACTCTTCTCCATAGCCTCAACTTCTTACCACAGGCCCATTGAGTTACTAGCAACCCCCAGTAACTCCCCCAGCACCTCATCTCCATGATTGAGGGGTGAAACCTCAGCTTTACCCTGCTGTACAGCCCACTTTCACCTTGTTACCAGCCCTCCTCTCTCTCTCTCTGCACCCCAGAGCATCCAAAGCCTCAGGGCAATTCTTTACTACTCCCTCTACTCACCAGACACTGTTGGGCACGCTGGAACGGACCAAGCCTGCGAGAGCATGCTGATGCCAGCCATACGCGCGCTCCAGAGCGCGTGAACAGTGCATCTCACACGCTGGCTCGGGCCAATCGTTGATCCCCGACAACCTCGAGCCTCCCCCTCGCGCCAGTCGAGGCGCCTCGACGTCCGCGACGTCCCCGGCGCTGTTCCCCCTCCTCCTGCGCCCTCCAGTGAGCGTCGCCGCACGCGCACCGGCCGCCCGCTTCGGCCACTCTTCTGCTCCACACGCGCGCGCCTCCCTGTTGCTCCCCCGCTCCTCCTCTTGCCTCAGCTGGGCGTAGGACTCGTCCAGCAACTCCCCTGGCTCACTCCCGTAGCCTCCCGTGCGCTGTAGCGACGAGCCGGAGCTCGCCGGCGCACTGGACCACGGGTCCTCGTCGGGGCCCTATATATAGGCCTCCCCGAGCTCTTCCAACACCACCACCAGCACCACAACTCTCCCCTGGTCCCTCCTGCACCCTCAGTTCGACCCCGGAGCGCCCCAGTGCTCGGGATCGACCGGAGCTCCGCCGCGTCGGGCCGCCGGCGATCTCGAGGTACAGGCCTCCCCGGCCGCTCCTTCCGCCCGTTTCGGAACCGCAGCACACCCCTGAACCTTTCCCCTCTGTTTCCCCCTCTGTTTGCAGTCGGAAACGGCCGCTGCAACTGACCTCCGGCGAGCCTCCGCCGTCGCACCTCGTCGCCGGCGAACCAGGGCTCCCCGCCGTGCCGCGCTACCACCACTGCAACCGCGACACGATGCTGAGCTCGACCCTGCCCTCCGTTGCCGTCGCCGTGGCCGGAGTCGTCGCCGGTGAGCTCGCCGCCGCCGTGACCGCGGGGTTAGAGATGACAGGCGGGCCCCGCCTGTCATCCCCCCACCTCTGTGCCGCCGACCCACGGGCCCCGCCCGTCAGGTTTGAAACCTGACGTGCGCGCGTGCTGGCTCCGTGCGGCCAGGCCGAGCCATTCGGGCCGTGCACTGTGGCCACTTCTGGCCCAGTGCACAGGAACCCTTTTTTCTTTTTCTTTTCTGTTAATGTTTTAAACATTTATGCAGAAGAGAATATTGATCCAAATTAAATATTTCCAACTCCAAAAATCTTGTAAAATTCCAACCTATTTAATGGTACTACTTTCATTCAAATCCATGAAACTTTTCTGTACTGTTCAAATTTAAATTCAAATTTGAGCAGTATAACTCCTGTTCAAAAATCAATATATCCTATTCTGTAACCCCAAAACTCCAACTAAAATTTTTCCCCATCTTAGAAAACCCTCTAGTATTTTACAAAAATGAGTTGACATTTTTCTGAGCACTTTGGTTTTTCTGTTTTATTTGTATTCTTATTTTTCCATTATTATTATGCGACGTATAGATCCCGTATTTGACGAAGTTGCTGTGGAAGAAGAAGGAGAAGGACTAGAAGACTTTGAAGACCAAGCCAATCCAGGGAAGCAGCCCTTTGACCATGATACACTTGTTCCTCGGAACCCGTTGGTTTCCGATACATGATGATAGGGTTACGATGGCAACCTAGATGAACCACCACATGATGCATGCTTTATTGTTGATCTTGCTATGTGCTAGGTGACATGCAATAGTTGGTCTTGATGCTCATATGATGCATGTGTGATATGAACCCCCGTAGTTGAAAACTTTGCATGAACCCATCGGGTGCCCCTAATGCCCGAGGGTGATGAAGTGTTAGGTCATCACTTGAGAAAGAAGTGATGTGCCGGTAATATCATGTGCATGGTGGAATGATGGATTAGATTTATGTGTGACTACCGTCCCAACCAAACATGTGCAACCACACTACCTCTTATGGGACGGGGCTTTATTGATTACTTAGGACGATACTAGCATGGTGCCCGCATTACTAGTGACGCGAAGACTTGAGGTCTTTCCCGGGACGGGGTCGTGCTTGCATAGGCGGCCATGACTGTTTTCACAGGGCACCGGACACACCGTTGGTCCCTTCGGGTACGCGTCAACATTGAATTAGGGCAAGTCCCGTGATCTATTGTTTGTACCCCAAAGGCCGTGTGCCAACGAGTGGACTCTATGTTAGTGTCGTCTAAGGAAAGGTAATGACCGGGTGCTTACCCCGGGTACTTGAGGTACCGCGGGTCGTGGATGACACGGAAGTTCCCCGGATCTTGTGGGTAAAGTGTGCAACCTCTGTAGAGTGTAAAACTATTCGAATAGCCGTGTCCACGGTCATGGACAGTTCGGTGGTGCTACTTAAACTATGTCCAGAATTTTACTTCTTTGGTGATACATTGTGTGCGATGAGTCAAGATGATGACTTGACTCGGTGAGATGAATTATATTCATGTTGATGTCGGTAACCTGTCTTCAAGGTTACACGAGGTTATTGATGCATAAGCTTGATGATAACATATTGTTCTAGCCTCCTGCTAGATCGTTCATTAATATTCAATTGCATTGTTACTTGAACCACATCATGGGTTGCTTGCGAGTACATTCAAAGTACTCATTGGCTTGCCACTGGTTATTTAATTGGCCAGGCATGGAAGAGCAGGATTATGAGGAAGAGTTCTTTGGAGACGACCATGTGAACTAGGACGCTATCCCAGTCAGAATGCATGTAGGGTTAAGGCAGATGGCATGGGTTCTACCCGTTTTATCGAAGACGTCCGCTACTTGAGTTATTTGCTATTTAGCCCGTGAGGCTCTATCTATGTAAGACTTGGCCATAATGGCCTTAATTCGTGTAAGACTATTTGTATGGATGTAAGACTCTTGTTATTTCAGCTTCTGTGTGTTCAGTGAGCATTGATCTCTGGGATCACTGTACACGTGCATTCGGTGATCTCGACTTCCAAGTCGGGGTCCCCACAGTTTCGAACCCTTTCTACGTTGTGCATGGGCCTCCTTTTATAGCTCAAGGGGTCACCGACAGGTGTCAACGTAGAGGAGGGTAAAAGTGTAATTTTGGTGGTAGTTGTAACAGTGCGTGAATAGTGCATGAACAATGATCTTCACCTAACCTTGAAAGTGGGGGACAAGGGCATTAAATGCCCGTCGCCGTCGACCCCAAAAGCGCCCGCCCATGCTTCTCCGTTCGCCATGGCGGTAGCCTCGTCACCGTGGATTGCCATCGTGTGCCCCAGGCTGCGCAGCCATCTGCCACGTGCCCCTGGAAGGGCCCCAGGGCGACGCGTGGGCCGATGAGCTGGAGCGCGGGCACACAGCGTAGGTCTCCCCGGCAAGCACCTTGCCAGGGGAGTGATCTTGCCGGGCCCGGAAGCTTGTCGCTCTCCGGGTTCTGCCGGGGCGCATGACGCGCCGAGGCATCTCTTGAGATATGTATTCCTTGGCCTTCCTGGCAAGCTCTTCTTGCCAGGGTCTTGTGCTAAAGTGATACCCTTGAGCCTGGTGCGGCCTTCCCGGCAAGCTCCTCTTGCCGTGGCCTTGATCTTCTGTCTTGTATACTTTGTTCTTGAATGGCTTCATAAGGACCGGAAAGGTACTTGGCGAGCACGTGGTAAGCCCTGCCGCGGGAAGCTACTACCGCCCGTGCACCAGTTGGGGTACTAAGGTACCCCTATCTTAGTACACCGACAGGATGTTATACCCAAACCTGCCCCAAATGGGACAAAAAAATTTACCATGGCATGTTGATGCCGCTCCATGATAGCATGCCAAGTTTCATGAATTTCAGACGAGTTTTGGATTTAGTAGAATTTAAAAACCAAGTAACTCAACATTTTGCCGGCAATCAACAGTGCCCTGTTGTTTGAATTTCATTCCCATTTCTTGCATGGGACCTAGAAATTCACCCAAGGACACACATGTGATTTTTCAACCAACTTTGGTCCATTGGAGCATGTGATTGTAGTTCATATTTGAATGATGCACATTAAATGCCTAGAAACTCAATTAATGTATAAAAAAGGCCAAACGAACCCCAAAAATTCCAAAATTAAACACAACACTCATGTTGTTCTATGTTGACAATAGATTTTTTTGACAGCAATAAGAGGCAACGGATATCGTTCTGTCCCCAAAGCTGGCACGTTCCCTACCAAAACCATCACGCTTGTTGTGAGAAGCTGAAAGTGCAACTAATCCCCGGGTGGTTTTGGTAATTAATAACAACATATATATCATTGAACTAATATTTTACTTGAGAATCATTTCAGAAAAGTTCGATGATATGGGTATGGAAATGTCTGAAGAAGTGGACCCCTCAAAATGCTAAGACAAGCATTGGCAAAAGCTCAAGACTCTATTTTTGGTTTAGTGATCAAAGATCACATTGAGTCCATAGGAAAAGCCAATACTATTAAAAGGGGATGAGGTTGTGTTAATGATCTAGTTGCTCAAGTGCTTGGTGATCTAGCTCCCTCAACTATCAGCACTCTTCACTACTTAACACACTCATAAGTAATCTCGGACAAACCGATTCTGCAAACTCAGTCCCACCGAGATGAACCACTTCAGTTATTCCTCCAAACCCTAATTTCTCGGTCCATCCGATTCTGAGTTTCGGTCTCACCGAAAATGGACTGCCAACCTTCTGTAACCAATTGACATCACTTCGGAATATCCGAGTTGTTGTTTTCGGTCCCACCGAGATGGCAAGCTCCAACCTTTGACTCACTTCGAACACACCGAGATGGTATTTTCGGTCCCACCGAAAATCCCAACGTTCACTATATTTGAACTTTCGGTCTGACCGAGTTTTCACTTCGGTCTCACCGAGATTGGTCAAATGTGTGTGTAACGGTTGGATTTTGTGTGGAGGCTATATATACCCCTCCACCCCCTCTTCATTCGTGAGGAGAGCCATCAGAAAGTACCACCACTTCTACCATACACTTTCTGAGAAGTGAACCACCTACCCTTGTGTTGAGATCAAGCCATTCATTCCTACCATATGAAACTTGATTTCTAGCCTTCCCAAGTTGCTTTCCACTCAAACCTTTCTTCCACCACAGCCATATCAGTGAGGAGATTTGAGTGTTGGGGAGATTATCATTTGAAGCACAAGAGCAAGGAGTTCATCATCATCAACACCGTCTATTACCTTTTGGAGGGTGGTGCCTCCTAGATTGGTTAGGTGTCGCTTGGGAGCCTCCGTCTTCGAGATGTGGAGTTGAACCAAGAAGTTTGTAAGGGCAAGGAGATCGCCTACTTCGTGAAGATCTACCCCGAGTAAGGCTAGTCCTCCGTGGGCGTAGGCCATGATGGAATAGACAAGGTTGCTTCTTCGTGGACCCTTCGTGGGTGGAGCCCTCCGTGGACTCGCGCAGCCGTTACCCTCCGTGGGTTGAAGTCTCCATCAACGTGGATGTACGATAGCACCACCTATCGGAACCACGACAAAAATCTTCGTGTCACCAAACTGCGTTTGATCTTCTCCACCTCTCTTTTACATGTGCAATTTACTTTCCGCTGCTTATACTCTAGAATTGCATGTGTAGGGTGATACTTGAATTGATCCTAATTGTGAAACTGCCAAAAACTTTGCATGACCCAAAGGCAGATTTTTTATATTTTCAAGTAGTCTAATCACCCCCCCTCTAGACCTACTTTCGATCCTACAAGTGGTATCAGAGCTTTGGTCTCCATTGTTTTGGTTTCCATTGCATTGGACTCCATAAGCTTGGTTTCACAACCTAGGAGAGTATGGCGTCTAGTGAGGGTAATTATCGTAGAGGTCCTTACTTTGATGGTACAAATTTTGCTAGTTGGAAGCATAAAATGAAAATGCATATTCTTGGTCATAACCCAGACGCATGGGGCATTATTTGTGTTGGTATGCAAGGTGAATTCTTCGAGGAAGGAAAAGTTCCGGATCGCGAAGCTACACCCGAAGAGTTGCGGATGTTGCAAAACAATGCTCAAGCTTGTGACATTCTCTTCAATGCTTTGTGTCCCGAAGAGTTCAACAAAATCAGCCGTCTTGAAAATGCCAAAGAGATTTGGGATACTTTGGTTGAAATGCACGAAGGTACTGAATCTGTGAAGGAATCAAAGCTAGATATTCTTCAAGGTCAACTTGACAAGTTCAAGATGAAGGATGGTGAAGGAGTCGCTGAAATGTACTCTAGGCTTGCTCTCATCACAAATGAGATTGCCGGCTTAGGAAGCGAAGAAATGACCGACCGATTCATCATTAAGAAGATTCTTAGAGCTTTGGATGGAAAGTATGACACCGTGTGCACTTTGATCCAAATGATGCCAAACTACAAGACTCTCAAGCCAACTGAAGTCATTGGAAGAATTGTTGCTCATGAGATGACACTTAAGGATAAGGAAGAGCTTCACAACAAGTCAAGTGGTGCTTACAAAGCTACAAGTGATGCTCCTACTACCTCAAGTGACAAGGTAATTTCCAATGAAGAGATAAGCCTAATGGTCAAGAACTTCAACAAGTTCTACAAGAATAGAGGCAAAGAAAGAAGCTCAAAGTCTAGATCATATGATGAAAAGAGATCTTCTAGTCGTGATCAAAATTGCTACAATTGTGGAAGACCCGGACACTTCTCAAATGAGTGTATGGCTCCCCACAAAAGAAGAGAAGAATCTTCAAGAAGAAGAGCAAGAGATGAGTCACCTCGGAGAGAGAGAAGGAGCAGAGATGATCGTTATGAACGAAGACCCTCTCGGAGAAGCAAGGATTCGGAGAGGAAAGACAAGTCATAAAGGAGCTACACAAGAAGAAGACATCAAGCTCATATTGGTGAATGGGTCTCCGGCTCCGACTCTGACAATCAATCCGATGGAAGCTATCACTCCGACTCCGACTATAGTCAAGATGAAGGTGTTGCTGGACTTGCGCTCGTATCCTCCAACTCCAACTCCTACGACTTATTTGATTCACCAAATGAGGGAATTGGAAGATGCTTCATGGCTAAAGGTCCCAAGGTAACACACCCTGAATTCATTGACTTTGATAGTGATGAGGATGACTTGCTTGGTGAAGATGAGCTCTTGCATGATAAATCTAGTGAGCTTAGTAATGATGAAAATGCTAGTAGTCTTTATAGTCGAGAAGAGTCGAATGACAATGCTATGAAGGAGATTGAGCGTCTAACTAAAGAACTAAACACTCTTAAGTTAGCTCATGAAACAACTCAAGAAGATCATAGAGAGCTCCTAAGATCTCATGAGAAGCTACGCTTCGAGAAGCTCACTCTAGAGCAAGAACATGAGTTTCTAAAAGCGATCAATGACGATCTTCGAAAGAAGAGTTCTTCATATCTTGCCAAACGACTTCTCTTGTCTAATTTCTTTCCACCTATTAAGACTAGGCATGACAAGCATAAGAAAAATTCTTCCTCTAGTAGTAACAATAACAATGTTAAATCCAATATTGTTGCTTCTAGTAGTTCTCTTGATTCCACTAACAATGTTTCAAGCCAAGTTACACTTGAGCAAGAAAATAGCTTATTGAAGGAAATCATAGAGAAAGGTGTCTACAAGAGTCTTGCCGGAAGCAAGAACTTTGAGGAGATTGTTCGCAAACAAGGAAGACACCGGAAGAATCAAGGGATTGGTTTTGAGCGAAAGTTCAACGCCGAAGGTGTTGAGTGGGAAGAAGGTCAATACCCTACTCCACAGTTTGTCTCACAAAAGGAGAAGTATGATCCTACTTTTTCCAATGTGGAACAAGCTCAAGATGACCTTCCACCACAAGACCACAAGCTAAAGGCCAAGGACAAGCTTCAAGAGGAGATTGATGCATTCATTGAAGCACCTCAAGCCATGGTCAAGTGGGTTCCCAAGGACACATCAAGTTCTACTTCGTCAAGCTCAACTACAACACCAAGGATTCCCATCAAGATGATGTGGATCCCAAAGAAGAAGAACTAGTAGGTTCTTGAGGGTGACTCCGCCAACAAACTTCACTCATATTCATTTTGGCAAGAACTTGTGCAATCAACTTCCACATCATGCACTAGTTCATGGAGTCACAAACCCTCTTGTTGGTAAGTCAAGGGACAAGGTAATCATTGCTTTCATGGACATCATCTTTTGTGAACTTCACTCTATGTCTATGGATATTCTTGCTTGTTCCTTGTGGGACTAACCCATGTAGGTATTGAAAGTGCCCTAATCCAAAGGATTGCTCCCAACTCTTGATGATCTACATCAACATTGAGCATCCACATCTTCAACATCTACATGAAGTCTTCTACGACAACCCAAGGTTAGTTTGACCCTTTAAAAGGGGTTCTCACATCTAGGGGGAGCTTTGCTCTAAAAATTGAGCTAAAGCATCTCCAAATGATGTGAACACATAAATGCTTTATGTAAAAGTGGTAACCCCACTTGTGCTTAAACGATGAGTATGACCTATGATCAAATGTTCTCATTTGACTCCTAAGTCAATATACTCATATATAGATGACCTAGTCATCGACAAATTGTGTGCTAGTAGCTAGAGTGATTGGTTGTGCATGTTTGACACATATTTCAGTTGCTATCTTGTTGTGTGAGCATGTTGAATGCATGATTTCATCCATTCAAGGACATCCATTTGTTGTTTTGATTGTTTTGATTTTTCTGGCCAAATGGATGGACAAGAATGCCTAAGCACCTTTCCCTAGCTATCTATGCTTTCTTGTCTCAAATTCTATTCATGCTCATATCACAACTTTGAACAAGTCTTTTTCGGACAGTCCGAGTGAGGAGCACTCGGAACCACGGATTCGTCTAAGGCTGACTTCCAAAACCTTCTAAGTCCATTTCGGTCTGACCGGCTTCTCAATCTCGGTCCAACCGAAACGCTTAGACTGATCTAGGTTTCATCTCGGTGAAACCGAGTTCAAACTCTCGGTCTGACCGATATGCGTAACTGCACAGCAGTTATACATCTCGGTGACACCGAGTTTTTCAACTCGGTCCCACCGACAGCATGGGGTTATATATACCTGAGGGCTGCGCGTGATTCAATTCTTCAAACTTTTCGCCCCCAATACCCCTGCTGCCGTCGCCCTGGTCTACGGATCGTCGCCGTCGTCGCCTGTGCGCCCTCGCCGCAGGTCTCCGCCGTCGTCAACGGTAATCATCTCCACCGTTGCCGCCGTAGAGGGACACCACCAAGTTAGGGTGTGTCCCGATCCCTTTTCGTGCTCCCCTTCCGATTCTTGCACGATAGGCTTGCCATGATTCAATCCACGTTTGAGATATTCCCTATACATTAGTTCAGATCTTCTAGTTTCGAGCAAAATTCTTAGGTTTAGGTTTCCACGGAATGCATCTCGGTGAAGCCGATTTTTGAAACTCGGAATGACCGATTTGGCCTCTGGCCATTGCACTGCATAATTCGGTTTAACCGAGTTGTGCCAATCGGAATGACCGAAGCGTAGTTTCAGTGAAACCCTAAGTTATCGGTAGGACCGAAACTCATTTCGGTCTGACCGAAAGTGGTGTGTAGGTTTCTGTTGAGCACTTCGGTTGCACCGAAACTTGAAATCGGTTTGACCGAAATACATTCTGTGAAAACTCAAAACTAAGTTTTGAACTCATTTTTTTTGCAAAAACCTCTGCAGTTGTGATAACTCTTCTACTCTGCCTATACCTTATCTTTTCACAGGTTTTTCAGCCATGTCAGATGTCAGTGACAGCCAGAACAGGTCTGAATCACCGTTTGCTGAAATTCCAGAGGCAGATACAAGTCCTGCTAGCAGCTCCAGTGATGATGGTGAGAGGAGCACCCCTAGTGGTTTGCCTCCTGCAGCCACCAGAACCAGGAAGAAGAGAACTTCTGATGATGAGGACTCTGACTTTGTTGCTGAGGAAGTTACCTCCAAGCCAAAGAGGAATGTGGTTGCCAAAGAGCACCAAGGGCAGCAGTCAAGGAAAGGCACAAGCAAAGTGAAGCAGTCAGCAGTTGCAAAGAAGCTCAACTTGGAAGAGCCTGCTCCAAGCAAGGTGAAGAAGACTTCCAAAAGGAAGAGGGTAGTATATGCTGAACCTCAAGTTGATGCTGCAGAAGAAGAAGAAGAAGAAGAAGCACCCCAGCCTCCTCCTCAGAAAGCTAAGTTCATGGGTGATGCTATTCGGGCTCAAGCCTCCTCTAAGCCCAAGAAGCCTGCTCAAGTCAAGGCAGCTCCAGCCAAGCCCAAGAGAACAACCAAAAGCATTCCAGCTTCTGAGAAGAACAAAGGTGAGATGCCACCGTCTGAATCAGATGAAGAGCATGTGTTGCTTAAGCTCCATCCCAAGTTGCCACTCCACAATGATGCTCATCCTCAAGCTGAGGACATGAAGGCAAGGAAGGACAAAGGTCTCAGGCTATGGAGACAGTCTGATCCATATGCTGTAAGGAGAAGGACTGCTGTGGACCCCAGATTCCACACCAGAGAGCAGAAGGATTTCTATGAGACCGTGCTGATGGATAAGAAGCCCATTGTTGCTGACACCAGGTATGTTGACTGGAAGTATATTGACAGTGAAGAGCACCGGGACTTCTTTCCCCATGTGCATGAGAGCTTTACTGCATGTGGAGTTGCTGATTTTGTGGGTCAAGAGCTGACAGCTTGGAATGACGAGATGATCATGCAGTTCTATGCCACAGCCCACTTCTATCCTGATGGCAAGATCACCTGGATGACTGAAGGTCAACGGTTTTCTTCGACTGTTGAAGAATGGGCAGAACTTCTGAACGCTCCAGTGCAGAGAGAGGACGACATTGATGTCTATGGGATTCCTAAGAAGAGTCATGATTCCATGAAGAACATGTACAAGGAGATCCCGGCTGCTGATTTGGAAGGATGGAAGCTTGGCTCAGTGTACTATCTCCAGGCAGGTCTGACCACCACTAACACTATTCTGAGGCATACATTGATGCCTAAGTCTGGAGACCACCGGATGTTTCGAGGCTATTCTATCAACATGCTGCACATTCTCGATGAGAAGGCACCTTTCAAGGTGATGGACTTGATGGTAGAGACCATTAAGAGGACTGCAGCTGACCAGAAGAGGTCGTGTGGGTTTGCTCCGCAGATACAGATGCTCATCAACGCCAAGTTTGGCACGGGCAAATTCATGTTGGATAGGAAGCACTTGCCACTGCAGCCAGAGCATGAGGACAACGTAGTTGTGATGGATGAAGAGGATCCTACCTCAGTTGAAGGACAGGCCAAAATCGAAGCTGCGAAGAAGGCTAAAGCTGACAAAGAGGCAGCAGCAGCAGCAGCTAAGCCAAAGAGCTTTGGAGAACAAATTCTTGAAGCTACCCAGAGGATTGAACAACGCCTGGCCAGCATTGAGCAATCTCAGGAGAGCCTAGAGAGGATTGTCGAGGACAAGATCCACGCTCTGGACGTGAAGCTGACTGAGATTCAGGTGTCTGTCAACAAGCTTGAGGCAGACATGGAGGAGACAAGGCAGGAGAGAGCAGAGCTTATGCAGGATGATCTAGTCCAGGACTCTCATCGCCAGACTGCTCAGGTTCCCAGAGGATCCAGATCTGCAGCTATCCCAGTGACAGACTCCAGGGCTACCACTTCAGCACCAGCTACAGCTCCAGCAGTTGCTCCAGCTCCAGCATCCACTCCTCCACCGCAGACATCAGCAGAAGTCTTCGCCGATGCAGCTATCTCTACACCGACATCTACCCAGACGGGAGCCGCCAGCAGAGCCCGCAGTGACGTTTAGCTCTATACCTTTTCGAACTTTTTGGTAACTTGTTGCCAAAGGGGGAGAAATTGTTATAGATCATAGGGCTTCGAGAGAGAGAGAGAGAGTGCTCTTTCGTCTTTCGTTCTTTTGCCGGTTTTCTTTGAGATACAGTGATTTCTTTTGGTTCCTGAAACTTTAAGTGTGCTTGCTACCACGTTTGATGCTACCTTAATGAGTGCTTAGTCATACTATGCCTTAATGTGTGCTTATTGCTTATCATATGCTATTCCTTATTGTATGGCTATTTACTCTTGTCTTGGTGATTGAGTGCATGTTACTCATTCTTATCATTTTGTGCGCTCCACCAAGATGTATGTGACATGGAAGAGTGACCCATAATCCTAATCGATTGTGCATTTGCATTCAAACGCAAATTTTAAATAATGCACAAATTTAGGGTGAGCTCTTGTTTATCACATACTTCTCAAAGCGACGATATCATTCATTGATTATATCTTTTGTCGAAGCTTTGATCTATATGTTGTCATCAATTACCAAAAAGGGGGAGATTGAAAGTGCAACTAATCCCCGGGTGGTTTTGGTAATTAATAACAACATATATATCATTGAACTAATATTTTACTTGAGAATCATTTCAGAAAAGTTCGATGATATGGGTATGGAAATGTCTGAAGAAGTGGACCCCTCAAAATGCTAAGACAAGCATTGGCAAAAGCTCAAGACTCTATTTTTGGTTTAGTGATCAAAGATCACATTGAGTCCATAGGAAAAGCCAATACTATTAAAAGGGGATGAGGTTGTGTTAATGATCTAGTTGCTCAAGTGCTTGGTGATCTAGCTCCCTCAACTATCAGCACTCTTCACTACTTAACACACTCATAAGTAATCTCGGACAAACCGATTCTGCAAACTCAGTCCCACCGAGATGAACCACTTCAGTTATTCCTCCAAACCCTAATTTCTCGGTCCATCCGATTCTGAGTTTCGGTCTCACCGAAAATGGACTGCCAACCTTCTGTAACCAATTGACATCACTTCGGAATATCCGAGTTGTTGTTTTCGGTCCCACCGAGATGGCAAGCTCCAACCTTTGACTCACTTCGGACACACCGAGATGGTATTTTCGGTCCCACCGAAAATCCCAACGTTCACTATATTTGAACTTTCGGTCTGACCGAGTTTTCACTTCGGTCTCACCGAGATTGGTCAAATGTGTGTGTAACGGTTGGATTTTGTGTGGAGGCTATATATACCCCTCCACCCCCTCTTCATTCGTGAGGAGAGCCATCAGAAAGTACCACCACTTCTACCATACACTTTCTGAGAAGTGAACCACCTACCCTTGTGTTGAGATCAAGCCATTCATTCCTACCATATGAAACTTGATTTCTAGCCTTCCCAAGTTGCTTTCCACTCAAACCTTTCTTCCACCACAGCCATATCAGTGAGGAGAGTTGAGTGTTGGGGAGATTATCATTTGAAGCACAAGAGCAAGGAGTTCATCATCATCAACACCGTCTATTACCTTTTGGAGGGTGGTGCCTCCTAGATTGGTTATGTGTCGCTTGGGAGCCTCCGTCTTCGAGATGTGGAGTTGAACCAAGAAGTTTGTAAGGGCAAGGAGATCGCCTACTTCGTGAAGATCTACCCCGAGTAAGGCTAGTCCTCCGTGGGCGTAGGCCATGATGGAATAGACAAGGTTGCTTCTTCGTGGACCCTTCGTGGGTGGAGCCCTCCGTGGACTCGCGCAGCCGTTACCCTCCGTGGGTTGAAGTCTCCATCAACGTGGATGTACGATAGCACCACCTATCGGAACCACGACAAAAATCTTCGTGTCACCAAACTGCGTTTGATCTTCTCCACCTCTCTTTTACATGTGCAATTTACTTTCCGCTGCTTATACTCTAGAATTGCATGTGTAGGGTGATACTTGAATTGATCCTAATTGTGAAACTGCCAAAAACTTTGCATGACCCAAAGGCAGATTTTTTATATTGTCAAGTAGTCTAATCACCCCCCCTCTAGACCTACTTTCGATCCTACAGAAGCTCTTGTTTGTGAGAAGCTTATAACCAAACCTGCCCCAAATGGGACAACATTTTTACCATGACATGTTGATGCCGCTCCATGATAGCATGCCAAGTTTCATGAATTTCAAGTTTTGGATTTACTGGAATTTAAAAACCAGGTATCTCAACGTTTTGCCGGCAATCAACAGTGCTCTGGTGTTTAAAATTCATTCCCATTTCTTGCATGGGACCTAAGCATGCACCCAAGGAAACATATTTGATTTTTGAACCAATTTATATGCACTGGAGCATGTGCATGTATTTCAAATTTTAATTTTGCACATAAATGCCTAGAAAACCCAGCTAATGTATAAAAATGTCCGAACAAACCCCGAAAATTGCCAAAACTTAACACAACACTCCTGATGTTCTATGTTGGCACTAGAAATTTTTTGAAAGCAAGAAGAGGCAACGAATGTCGTTTTGTCCCCGAAGGTGCCATGTTCGTACCGAAACCATCATGCTTGTTGTGAGAAGCTCTGGTGTGTGAGAATCTTGTACCCAAACCTGTCCCCAAATGGGACGAATATTTTACCACGGCATGTTGATGACGCTCCACGATAGCATGCCAAGTTTCATGAATATCAGACGAGTTTTGGATTTAC
Source organism: Secale cereale (assembly GCA_902687465.1). Taxonomy (NCBI): domain Eukaryota; kingdom Viridiplantae; phylum Streptophyta; class Magnoliopsida; order Poales; family Poaceae; genus Secale; species Secale cereale. The sequence goes on from LR738709.1 coordinate 162,128,221, forward strand.
TAGTATTTAAAAACCAGGTATCTCAACATTTTGCCGGCAATCAACAGTGCCCCGGTGTTTTAAATTCATTCCATTTTCTTGCATGGGACCTAAGCATGCACCCAAGGAGACATATTTGTTTTTACAACCAATTTATATAAACTGGAGCATGTGCATGTATTTCAAATTTGAATTATGCACATAAAATGCCTAGAAAAGCCAGTTAATGTATAAAAATGTCCAAAGAACCCAAATTTTTTTTCGAAAACTTAACAAAACACTCTTGTTGTTCTATGTTGGCACTAGAAATTTTTTGAAAGCAATAAGAGGCAGAGGATATCGTTTCGTCCCGAAAGGTGGCACGTTTTGTACCGAAACCATCACGCTTGTTGTGAGAAGCTCTGGTTTGTGAGAAGCTTATACCCAAACCTGTCCCCAAATGGGAGACATTTTTTAGCACGGCATGTTGATGCTGCTCCATGATAGCATGCCAAGTTCCATGAATTTCAGACGAGTTTTGGATTTACTAGAATTTAAAAACGAGGTATCTCAATGTGTTGTCGGCAATCAACAATACCCTGGTGTTTGAAATTCATTCCCTATTCTAGCATGGGACCTAAGTATGCACCCAAGGAAACATATTTGATTTTTCAACCAATTTATATGCACTGGAGCATGTGCATGTATTTCAAATGTGAATTATGCACATAAAATGCCTAGAAAACCCTGTTAATGTATAGAAATGTCCAAACGAGCCCGGAAAAATTCTAAAACTTAACACAACACCCATGTTGTTCTATGTTGGCAGTAGAAAAGTTTTGAAAGCAATAAGAGGCAACGGATATCGTTTCGTCCCCAAAGGTGGCACGTTCTGTACCAAAATCATCAGGCTTGTTGTGAGAAGCTCTGGTTTGTGAGAATCTTATACCCAAACCTGTCCCCAAATGGGACAAATTATTTACCACGACATGTTGATGCCGCTCCATGATACCATGCCAAGTTTCATGAATTTCAGACGAGTTTTGGATTCACTAGAATTTAAAAACCAGGTATCTCAACATTTTGCTGGCAATCAACAGTGCCTTGGTGTTTGAAATTCATTCCCATTTCTTGCATGGGACCTAAGCTTGCACCCAAGGACATATATTTCATTTTTCAACCAATTTATATGTACCAGAGCATGTGCATGTAGTTTAACTTTGAATTGTACACCTGAAATGGCTAGAAAACCAGTTTAATGTATAAAATGTCCAAACGAACCCTGAATAATTCCAATTCTTTTACGACACACATATAGTTGCATGTTCACTACAGATAAATGATGTCTACTACACAACCTTCTTCTTGTAGACGTTGTTCGTCCTCCAAGTGTAGAGGTTTGTAGGACAGTAGCAAATTTCCCTCAAGTGGATGCCCTATGTTCATCAATCTGTGGGAGGCGTAGGATGAAGATGGTCTCTCTCAAACAACCCTGCAACCAAATAACAAAGAGTATCTTGTGTCCCCAACACACCCAATACAATGGTAAATTGCATAGGTGCACTAGTTCGACGAAGAGATGGTGATACAAGTGCAATATGGATGGTAGATATAGGTTTTTGTAATATGAAAATATAAAAACAGCAAGGTAACTAATGATAAAAGTGAGCACAAACGGTATTGCAATGCTTTGAAACAAGGCCTACGGTTCACACTTTCACTAGTGCAGGTTCTCTCAACAATAATAACATAACTGGATCATATAACTATCGCTCAACATGCAACAAAGAATCACTCCAAGGTCACTAATAGCGGAGAACAAACGAAGAGATTATGGTAGGGTACGAAACCACCTCAAAGTTATTCTTTCTGATCGATCTATTCAAGAGTCTGTAGTAAAATAACACAATGATATTCTTTCCGTTCGATCTATCCTAGAGTTCATACTAGAATAACACATTAAGACACAAATCAACCAAAACCCTAATGTCAAATACATACTCAATTGTCACCTCAAGTATCCGTGGATATGATTATATGATATGCATCACACAATCTCAGATTCATCTATTCAACCAACACAAAGAACTTCAAAGAGTGCCCCGATGTTTCTACCGGAGAGTCAAGACGAAAACGTGTGCCAACCCCTAAGCATAGATTCCCAAGGTCACGGAACCCACAAGTTGATCACCAAAACATACATCATGTGAGTCAATAGAATACCCCATTGTCACCACGGGTATCTGATGCAAGACATACATCAAGTGTTCTCTAATCCTTAAAGACTCAATCTGATAAGATAACTTCAAAGGGAAAACTCAATACATTACAAGAAGATAGAGGGGGAGAAACATCATAAGATCCAACTATAATAGCAAAGCTCGTGATACATCAAGATCGTGCCATCTCAAGAACACGAGAGAGAGAGAGAGAGAGAGAGAGAGAGAGAGAGAGAGAGAGAGAGAGAGAGAGAGAGAGAGATCAAACACATAGCTACTGGTACATACCCTCGGCCCCGAGGGTGAACTACTCCCTCCTTGTCACAGAGAGAGTCGGGATGATGAAGATGGCCATCGGAGAGGCATTCCACCCTCCCGCGGGGTGCCGGAATAGGTCTAGATTGGTTTTTGGTGGGTACAGAGGCTTGCGGCAGCGGAACTCCCAATCTAGGTTATGTTTTGGAAGTTTGGTATATAGAGGTGTTGGAGTCGGGAACAAGTTAGGGGGTCCCTGAGGTGGCCACGAGATAGGGGGCGCGCCCAGGTGGGTAGGGTGCGCCCCCACCCACGTGATTGCCTCGGGACTCTTTTGGTCCATCTCCGGTACTCCGTGGGCTTCCTCTGGTCCAAAAACAACCTCTGTGGAGTTTCAGGTCAATTGGACTCCGTTTGGTATTCCTTTTCTGTGATACTCAAAAACAAGGAAAAAACAGAAACTGGAACTAGGCTCTAGGTTAATAGGTTAGTCCCAAAAATCATATAAAATAGCATATAAATGCATATGAAACATCCAAGATGGATAATATAATAGCATGGAACAATAAAAAATTATAGATACGTTGGATACGTATGAAGCATCCCTAAGCTTAATCCTGCTCGTCGTCGAGAAGGTAGATGATAAAACAAATTTTTTTATGTGGAATGCTACCTTACATAATTATCAATATAAATTTCTCTATTGTGGCAAGAATATTCATATCCATAAGATTCCAGACAAAAGTTTAATATTGATATAAAAATAATAATACTTCAAGCATACTAACAAATTAATCATGTCTTCTCAAAATAATATGGCCAAAGAAAGTTTATCCGTACAAAATCATATATTTTGGCTATGCTCCATCTTCGTCACAAAAAATATTCAAATCATGCACAACCCCAGTTTTAGCCAAGAAATTGTTTCATACTTTAGTATTCTCAAACTTTTTCAACTTTCACGCAATACATGAGCATGAGCCATGGATATATCACTATAGGTGGAATAGAGTGGTGGTTGTGGAGAAGACAAAAAAGGAGGAAGATGGTCTCACATCAACTAGGAGTGTTAATGGGCTATGGAGATGCCCATCAATAGATATCAATGAGAGTGAGTAGGGATCGCCATGCAACGGATTCACTAGAGCTATAAATGTATGAAATCTCAATAACAGAAACTAAGTGGGTGTGCGTCCAACTTGCTTGCTCACAAAGACCTAGGGCATTTTGAGGAAGCCAGTTGTTAGAATATACAAGCCAAGTTCTATAATAAAAAAATTCCACTAGTATATGAAAGTGACAAAATAAGAGACTCTCTATCATAAAGATCATGGTGCTACTTTGAAGCACAAGTGTGGAAAAAAGATAGTAGCATTTTCCCCTTTTTTCTTCTTTTTTTCTTTTTTCTTTTTTTGGGCCTTCCTTTTATTATTTGGCCTTTCTCCTTTTTTCTATTTGGCCTTTTTTTGGCCTTTTTTCCAAGACAATGCTCTAATAATGATGATCATAACACTTTATTTACAACTCATGGATTACAACACGATACTAGAACAAAATATGACTCTATATGGATGCCTCCGGCAGTGTACCGGAGTAGGCAATGAATCAATAGTGACATGTATGAAAAATCATGCATGGTGGCCTTGCCACAAATACGATGTCAACTACATGATCATGCAAGGCAATATGAAAATGATGAAGCGTATCATAATAAACAGAACGATGGAAAGTTGCATGGCAATATATCTCGGAATGGCTATTGAAATGCCATAATAGGTAGGTATGGTGGTTGTTTTCAGGAAGATATATGGTGGGTTTATGGTGGCGGCGAAAGTTGCGCGGTACTAGAGAGCCTAGCAATGGTGGAAGGGTGAGAGTGCGTATAATCCATGGACTCAAGATTGGTCATAAAGAACTCACATACTTATTGCAAAATTATACAAGTCATCAAAACCAAGCACTACACCCATGCTCCTAGGGGAAGGGTTGGTAGGAGTTAACCATCGCGCGATCCCGACCTCCGCACAAAGGATGACAATCAAAGAAATACCTCATTCTTAAAATTTGACACACAACGGTTACCATACGTACATGCTACGGGACTTATAAACCTCAACATAAGTATTTCTCAAATTCAAAATTACTCTACTAGCATGACTCTAATATCACCATCCTCATATCTCAAAACAATCATCAAGTATCAAACTTCTCATAGTATTCAATGCACTTTGTATGAAAGATTTTATTATACCCATCTTGGATGCCTATCATATTAGGACTAATTTTATAGCCAAAGCAAATTACCTTGTTGTTCTAAAGGACTCTCAAAATAATATAAGTGAAGCATGCGAGATCAATAATTTCTTCAAAATAAAACCACCGTCGTGCTCTAAAAAGATATAGCAAATATTAGTGAAGATCAATGAGTAGTTGAATAATTATGTAACTATGTGAAGACTCTCTAACATTTAAGAATTTCAGATCTTGGGATATTATTCAAACAGCAAGCAAAACAAATTAAAACAAAATGATGCTCCAAGAAAAACACATATCATGTGGTGAATAAAAATATAGCCTCAAGTAAAGTTACCGATGAACGAAGACGAAAGAGGGGATGCCATTCGGGGCATCCCCAAGCTTAGTCTCTTGGTTGTCCTTGAATATTACCTTAGGGTGCCTTGGGTATACCCAAGCTTAGGCTCTTGCCACTCCTTATTCCATAGTCCATCGAACCTTTACCCCAAACTTGAAAACTTCACAACACAAAACACAATAGAAAACTCGTAAGCTCTGTTAGTATAAGAAAATAAAACCACCACTTAGGTACTGTTGTGAACTCATTATAAATTCATATTTGTGTAATATCTACTATATTCAAACTTCTCTATGGTTCATACCCTCCAATACTACTCATAGATTCATCAAAATAAGCAAACAACACATAGAAAACAGAATCTGTCAAAAAACAGAACAGTCTGTAGGAATCTGTAACTTTCGAATACTTCTGTAACTCAAAAAAATCTGAAATAAATTGTTGAACGTGAGGAATTTGTCTATTAATATTCTCCAAAAAGAATCAACTTAAAAGCACTCTCCAGTAAAAAAATGGCAGCTAATCTCGTGAGCGCAAAGTTTATGTTTTTTACAGCAAGATCACATTAACTTTCACCCAAGTCTTCCCAAAGGTTCTACTTGGCACTTTATTGAAACAAAAGCTATAAAACATGATTACTATAGTAGCTTAATCATGTGAACACACAAAAACAGTAGGGGTAAATATTGGGTTGTCTTCCTACAAGCGCTTTTCTTTAATGCCTTTTAGCTAGGCATGATGATTTCAATGATGCTCGCATAAAAGATAAGAATCGAAACATAATAAGAGCATGATGAAGAATATGACTAGCACATTTTAGTATAACCCACTTCCTGTGCATATGTATTTTGTGAGTGAACAACTGATGGGAACAAGAATCAACTAGCATAGGAAATCAAAACAAGCATAGCCTTAAGATTTTCAACACATAGAGAGGAAACTTGATACTATTGAAATTCCTACAAGCATATATTCCTCCCTCATAATAGTTTTCAGTAGCATCATGAATGAATTCAACAATATAACCATCACATAAAGCATTATTTTCATGATGCAGAAGCATATAAATTTTATTACTCTCCACATAAGCAAAATTCTTCTCATTCAGAATAGTGGGAGTATCATAAGAAACTTGAATACTATAGATTGTTTCCACATTAAAGAGTAATGTTCAGAAAAAGGGTAATCATAACCATGACAAGTTTTATAAATATAATCACCACTACTTTTTATAGCATAAGTGTCATCACAATAATCATCATAAGTAGCAACTTTGTTCTCATCATAATCAATTGAAACCTCTTCCAAGATAGTGGAGTCATTACTAAATAAAGTCATGACCTCTCCAAATCCACTTTCATCAATATAATCATCATAAATAGAAGGCATGCTATTATCATTATAAATTTGCATATCAAAACTTGGGAGGCTAAAAATATCATCTTCATCAAACGTAGCATCCCCATGCTTGGGACAAACATTAATTGCAGCAAATAAATTCTCAAACATGTCATTCTCATCAAATATAGCATCCCCAAGCTTGGTCCTTTTCATATCATAAGCATAATCACTCTCATCATTAATAGTATGGATAGCACCGATAGGATAGCAATTATCATCATCACAATGAGTAATAGGAGCAACATCATTTGGAAGGGATACCTTTTTACCGTTGCTTCTCCATCTTTTCTTTTTCTTCGTCGCATCATGTGTGGGTTCAATCCTATTTTTGGAGCTCCTTATTAATGAGATTGTTTGAATAGAAGGCTCCTCCTCGTTACCTGATTCATCATAAGAAAGAATAGGAGGTTACGGGGAAACCTCTTCCCTTTCATTAGTATTCTCTTCATCTTCTATTTGTTTTCTTGTCTTGATGTAATTGGCAATATAAGGATTTTCAATGCAATTCACCGCACAATACATATAAATTTCCTATAGATCAAAATCAAGAACTTTATCAAGGACAAATTCTGGAAGATCCTTAGTTATACATTTCATTTCTTCATAACCCAGAAGCAAACTAAGTTCATTATGATGTGCAAGGGAAATCAAGTCATCACAATTTTTGGAAACGATTCGATCATGAAACAACTTGCATTGGATATTTAAATGATCACGTTCATTCCAAAGTTCACAAGGATGGCTAAGAAAAATTAAATTTTCAGCACAAACATCTAGCCTTTCTTGCAACCATTTAGTTTCTAAATACTTATGCCTCTTGCAAAATCTATCTTCCCTATTTGGTGTGTACTTGCAAACTCTATGCACTCCACAAAAATTGACATGCTTATAAGAGATATTTTCATCATGACTAGTGCAATCATTATTAGTACTATGGATATTGACGGAGTTCGTACTAACAACATTGCAATCATGCTCATCATTCAAACATTTAGTGCCAAACATTTTAATGCATTTTCTTCTAACACTTGAGCTCAATTTTTATTTCCATCATTTTCACGAATGATATTAAAAAGATGAAGCATATGAGGCAACCTCGATTCCATTTTTTTGTAGTTTTCTTTTATAAACTAAACTAGTGATAAAACAAGAAACTAAAAGTTTCGATTGCAAGATATAAAGATATACCTTCATGCACTCACCTCCCCGGCAACAGCGCCAGAAATTGCTTGATATCTACTACAAAACCTTCTTCTTGTAGACTTTGTTGGGCCTCCAAGTGCAGAGGTTTGTAGGACAGTATCAAATATCCCTCAAGTGGATAACCTAAGGTTTATCAATCCGTGGGAGGCGTATGATGAAGATGGTCTCTCTCAAACAACCCTGCAACCAAATAACAAAGATTCACTTGTGTCCCCAACACACCCAATACAATGGTAAATTGTATAGGTGCACTAGTTCGGCGAAGAGATGGTGATATAAGTGCAATATGGATGGTAGATATAGGCTTTTGTAATATGAAAATATAAAAACAGCAAGGTAACTAATAATAAAAGTGAGCACAAACGATACTGCTATGCTTTGAAACAAGGCCTAGGGTTCATACTTTCACTAGTGCAAGTTCTCTCAACAATAATAACATAACTGGATCATATAACTATCCCTCAACATGCAACAAAGAGTCACTCCAAAGTCACTAATAGCGGAGAACAAACGAAGAGATTATTGTAGGGTACAAAACCACCTCAAAGTCATTCTTTCAGATTCATCTATTCAACCAACGCAAAGAACTTCAAAGAGTGCCCCAAATTTCTATTGCAGAGTCAAGATGAAAATGTGTGCGAACCCCTATGCATAGATTCCCAAGGTCACGGAACCCATAAGTTGATCACCAACACATACATCAAGTGAATCAATAGAATACCCCATTGTCACCATGGGTATCCCTTGCAAGACATGCATCAAGTGTTCTCAAATCCTTAAAGACTCAATCTGATAAGATAACTTCAAAGGGAAAACTCAATCCATTGTAAGAAGATAGAGGGGGAGAAACATCATAAGATCCAACTATAATAGCAAAACTCACGATACATCAAGATTGTGCCATCTCAAGAACAAGAGAGAGAGAGAGAGAGAGATCAAACACATAGCTATTGGTACATACCCTCAGCCCCGAGGGTGAACTACTCCCTTCTTGTCATGGAGAGCGCCGGGATGATGAAGATGGCCACCTGAGAGGGATTCCCCCTCCGGCAGGGTGCCAGAATGGGTCTAGATTGGTTTTCGGTGGCTACAGAGGCTTGCGGCGGCAAAACTCCCGATCTAGGTTATGTTCTGGAAGTTTGGGTATATATAAGAGGTGTTGGAGTGAGGAACAAGTCAGGGGGTCCCCGAGGCGTCCACGAGATAGGGGGGTGTGCCCAGGGGGTACGGCACACCCCACCGTCGTGGTGGCCTCCGGACTCTTCTGGTCCATCTTCGGTACTTTGTTGGCTTCTTCTGGTCCAAAAACAATCTCCGTGGAATTTCAGGTCAATTGGACTCCGTTTGGTATTACTTTTCTGCAATACTCAAAAACGAGGAAAAAAGAAAAACTGGCACTGGGCTCTAGGTTAATATGTTAGTCCCAAAAATAATATAAAATAGCATATAAACGCATATAAAACATCCAAGATGGATAATATAATAGCATGGAACAATAATAAATTATAGATACGTTGGAGACGTATCAATAAATTGTCTAGCAATTCAAACACCATCCATTGCCGCTGTGACCCCATTATAAATTTCAAATCAAGATGAAAAATCTAGTAGATCCCACCCAGCTTATTATCACCAACCTTGTGAGATGTAGTACAAAATATCTTGGAGCACCATCGGTGTATAGTACACCTATGGCTTACGAGAGAAGGTGCGTCGGCTACAGTCCACAGCCGGCGTGTCAAGCACACTAGCTCGCTCCCCAAATACTCCCGCCTCTGCATCCCTCGCAATCTCGAAAATATTACTGCCTCGTGATCTCAAAAATATCTACTGACTGGAAGGTTTTAATGTTTGATAGCACACGATTAGTATGTGCGGACCGTGTGCGATGTCAGTTACTCCGGCTCTGCTTCAGTCCCTTGATCAAATTTTTAGTAGCCCCGACATTTTACTCCCGCCTCTGCATCCCTCGCAATCTCAAAAATATCTGCTCGCACTTGATCCAAATTTTCAGTAGCCCCGCCTTATTACTCATGCCTAGTAAAATTTGCAATTGCCGCAGTATTTTCTCAAACACTACCTTGCCCCCCCCACCCCCCTCCACACACACTACACACTCCCCAAAACCTCGACACAGACACACACAACCCTTGAAACCATTGGTAGGTCGCTGCCATCGCCAGCGCGTCCATCCTCAACCTTTGCCTATGTGCTGGGGAGCTTGAGGATCCAATGGCCCAAAAGTGGTTTATCGCGGCCCTTTCGCCCAACACCGGGAAGGTGGCCACTGAGGCGTCCCTGTCGTCCTCCGCGGGCTCAATCCGCCGTCGCTGGTCCCCCGATCCGCCCACCGCCGTGCCCCTACGCCGGTTCGAGGACTTCCCCGTCCTCCCTTGGACCTGGCAGCCGACGAGGTCCTACCTCGGGGTCCGACAGCGGCGGTGGGGGACGTGGGTTGTAGAGATTACAGATCTGGTGACCCACACCCGCCGGTGGCTCGGTAGGTTCCACACGGCCGAGCTCGCGGCCATGGAGTTCGATCGTTGCCAGGTCCTCTACCATGGTGCGGTGGCTAGGCTCAATTTCCCCGTCAACACACATCTGGTCGACCTTGTTCCGCCGGAGCTAGGCGTGGTGAGCTCGGCTATAGCGCGGGAGGACCGAGAGGCGTGGGAGCGCCTCGAGGCCGAAGCCGTCGCCGAGGCCTACATGCCACAGCTCCGCCGGCAGCATCCGGAGCTCGTGGAGGCGGAGCGAGCGATCTATCCCGGCACAGAGGGCAGCGAGGTTATCGCGCTCTCCTCCGATGACGAGGTTGAAGGCGGCAAGGACGGCGGCACGGAGAGCGGCAAGGTTATCATGCTCTCCTCCGGTGACGAGGTCGAAGGTGGCGGTGACGGCGGCGCAGAAGCCGTCAAGTTGGGCCCCGAGGACAAGGAGATCGACGTCGGCGAGTGGAGGAGTGCCTTCCCCAACGACCCCGACGACGACACCGGCCCGGACTCGGCTCGTGGCACACCGTACATGACGTGGAAGGATTGGCTTGACCTCTACTTCGACCGAAAGTAGTTTGGCTTAGTTTAAATTTATGTTTTATGTTCGGTTATGCAAAACTATCGATGTTTATGTTTGAATGCATGCTACTTTGGGTTGAACCTGCTTTGAACCTGATCAAATTGAAGCTTACAACGTTAAGTTTAGGGAATCGACTAGAAAAGGCTATATATATATATATATATATATATATATATATATATATATATATATATATATATATATATATATATATATATATATATATATATATATATATATATATATATATATATATATATATATATATATATATATATATACAGCTGGTCTATTCTGCTAATATTAGCAGAATAACTATTCTGGTAACATTTCCGCACTGCACGCTCAACGCAAATGCACTTCATTTTTTGAACCTTACTAAGGAAAGTGGACTTCCCATCGCAAAAAAACTGCACGTTGTGTTTTTTCGGTACCTTTTACGCTCTAGTTTTTTAACCATTTATCCGAACGAGGCATGTAATATACGGTTGAAAGGCTATGGATTAGGCGCAACTTCGTCATGTTAAACACTTTTCAAGATTTCTCGCGGTTTAAGAGCAGTTTTGAAAACGGTGTGGCGCATAACGAGTTACAGCGAACGTTTTTTCTAAACCGCTAGTCGGAACGAAGCAAGTGATACACTGTTCGAAAGATATCATTGAGGAGCATCTTTTTAATATCAATTATTTTCTCTAATTCATTACGCTTTAAGAGCAGTTTTAAATTTAGTAAATCACGGATTTGTATGTTTTCGAGTTTTTTGTAATTTGTGTACTGTTTTGGCTCCAGTTTTGAACCAGTTGTCGAAACGAGGCGTGTAATACGTCGTTGAAAAGCTACGGAGGAGGCGCAACTTTCATATGTTGAAATGTTTTTGAGAATCATTAGGGTTTTTAGTTAATTTTGAAAATCGTGTGGCTGACTATCATAGACATCGGACGTTATTTGCGAAAAATTTTCAAACCGCTCATCATAGTGATTGGAATGATACACCGTCAAAAAGATATCGTCGAGACGCAACATTTTCATGTAGAACACTCTCTCTAATTCCTTATGGTTTAAGAGCGGTTTTGATTTTACCGAAAAGCGGACACTCTATTTTTCGCGACACCAAAATCGTTGTATGTACAGCATCGGATAGAAACTGCACTGCTTTAGACTGAAAACCGCACTGCATGAGACGGTGAAAAGAACTTCATGATTTCTTTTGTCGAACGTAATTTTTTTTCTCAGATGAGTTTTTGTTGTCTTTTTTCCAACATTTTTTTATTAATGAGAGTGGACCGCGGAGACTAGGGCAAGTGAACCACATCATATAAGAAGTGAACCGCATTACCATCTTCTTATTTCACTAAATTTTTCACATGTTCATGTTATGCGCAAGTGAACAACATCAATCGAAAAAATGAACCACATCTGAGGACCAAACACACTGCAGTGTTGATGTAGTCGAGTGATTTTGAGACACACGAAACAAATTGCACTTCATACAAAGGGGTAATGAGCCGCTAAACAAGTGGAATGAACTTCTTTTTTCAATCATCCCACAAACAAAACAAATTGCATTAGAAAAATAAGTGAACCTCCCATGGGAATTTCTTTCTCTTTTTCTACAAGGTGAACCACTAAGGGGCTGCACTTTTTTTTACAAAGGGAACCGCTCTTTGCTTTTAAAAGTGAACAACAGAGAGTTTCATAGTGCACTACATGATGTTTCAATAAATACAAAGAAGTGAACTCCAGCAATTAAGAAATAGGCAGGAATCACATAAAAAAGGTATCATGCGAACTGCATGAAATAGGTAGCCGAGCCACACATGCGCGCAAACGGAGCTTCATGCTGATCGGGCCGAACGAAGTGCACGTCCACAAAGAACGTACTGCCCCCCAAAAGGAAGTGCACGTCAACGGCCAGCCAACCACACCACAATGTTTTGCAATCTAGGAATCAAGAGCAGCACTTGCAGGCCATATGCTCACATACACTGCAGCAAGATGGGCTTCTACATGTTCAATGGACAACTACGAGGACAGGGAAATGCACGCCCATGTGTCCTCTCCACTGCTCGCCCCAGAGCCAATCGACTGCAAGGCTCCAGCGTCACTGACAAACTGCACAAAAACAAAATCTGAAACACATCGGCACTGTCACTGAGCATCCAGTGGACTGCACATCCGCACCACGAGCCTCTTCCCAATGGACTGTAGCATGGGGCTCATGCGGAAGCATAAACTGCGGAGGGGCCAAGATAACTTCATGCACTTGTGGGCCGAAATCCACGGACGCATCAAGGGAGCCCCTGCAAAACAAACTACAATGCCACGGCCGCATCGATTATGGCCACTGCACCAAAGAGACTGACAAATCCATCGATGCGCGCAAGATAAGAGAAAAGACAAGGTGGGACCAAGAAGACGCATCAAATTAATACAACATGCACGAAGGTTCGCTGTGTTGGGCATGAGCAGCTGCAACCTTCAGATGCGGAAACATGAGGGATGGAGAGCTCACCGCGAGCGTGTCCGACATGACGGACTCGAGGAGCTCATCCCGGGTGGCCTGTTGGCCATTTAGCTAGCAGCCCGGCCTTGCCGCTCGGCTGTAGGCTCCGTGCCTCCCAAATCCTTCCTCCTGATCAAAGCCAACCAAACAGAAATTGGAGGCATGGTTAGATAACCACAGTACAAATCATAAATCCATCGCCCTAATTTGCGGGAAAGCCAGCCAAACAGAAATCGGACGCACATCATAGCTAGAACTGACAACTGAGCACGGAAAGAAGACTATAATAATAGAAATTCCAGAGAGCTCAGCCAGATCTTACCAACGATTCAGACTTCTACTACTTCCCTCATCCTTTCCTGACGACGAGGAGGACACCCGTGGCCGTGGATCCAGAGGATGGGCAAACTGCACAACAGTACCCTGCCGTGTGGGTGAGGGAGTCCGGGACTAAGGGGTCCTCGGGCGTCCGGCCCGTTATCCATGGGCCGGATTGATGGGTTGTGAAGACGTGAAGGCCGAAGACCATACCCGTGTCTGGATTGGACTCTCCTTGGTGTGGAAGGCAAGCTTGGCGACCAACTATGAAGATTCCTTCTTATGTAACTGACCTTATGTAACCCTAGATCCCCCGGGCGTCTATATAAACTGGAGGGAGTAGTCCGGATGGACGATACACACATTACCATAGCCATATAGGCTAGGCTTCTAGGGTTTAGCCATTACGATCTCGTGGTAGATCAACTATTGTAATACTCATATTCATCAAGATCAATGAAGTAAGAAGTAGGGTATTACCTCCATAGAGAGGGCCGGAACATGCGTAAACATCGTGTCGCCAGTCTCATGTAACCTTCAACCTTAGACGGATAGTTCGGGACCCCCTACCCGAGATCCGCCGCATTTGACACCGACATTGGTGCTTTCATTGAGAGTTCCACCGTGACGTCGATGAAAGGTTCGATGGCTCACCTTATCCTTAAAGACAACATCACTTCCGGGGGAATCCTGGCCCCAGGCCAAACCCTCCGGCTGGGCAGCTTTACCATGATCGCCCGTTCGGCCGCCGAGCCGACGATGACCTCTCAGGCCATCGAAAACCCCCTTCGCATCAACTACGAACACTCCAAGCAGATGGATCCGGCAGAATTCTCATCCTTGAACGAGCTCCTAGATCGCATCGCCGCTTTGGGAATCGCCACGGATTACGATCGGATAGGGCTTAAAACCGATCAAGGAGAAATTGAAACTCCACCGGTCACCCACCAGATAGCGGTAGTCGAGGAGCAGGAAGATGAGTCTTCTTCTATATCAAAGACAGATTATGTTTGGATCACCGATCAGGAGGAGCCGGATACCCTCCAGCGAAAGGATGCGACCAGCCTTCCGAATATAGAATCGGACGACAGTCCTAAACAATCAGAAAATACTCCGGAGCCCGGACTATTGAGTCTGGGTGGTCTTCAAACCTCGGACAATCAAGCGGGTGATGGTTCGGATTTAATTCCACCCACCCGCCCAAACATAGACGCTCTCATGAGCATAAAACAATAGCCTCAGGAAACAGTCTACCACTTCTGGGCCAGATTCCCCCTTGTCAAAGACAAGATAAAAGATTGCCGCGACGAGGACGCAATATCAGCATTCTACAACAACTGCGCGGACGAAGGAATTCTCAACGCCATCAATCGCCGCCACATACTGAAGTTCGCTGACTTAGCAACTATCGTACAAAAGTAGAGTGCGATGGAAAGCGTCTGGAAAGCTCAGGTTGCTTACTGGGAGCCGTCGGTCCCAACTCGACTGGTCCTAGAGGCGAAGAGGGCGCACCCCCATGTCACGCCTAGTCCAACAGTCAAGAAGCATAAACCCATTACGCGGCACGGCACCATTCTGGAGGGATGGCTCAACGGCCCATGCAAAATACACATGACACGTGATACCTTGGCAACCCACAGCCTTAGAGCATGTTGGATACTCCGGCAGGTAGCCAAGAGCGGTGAGGAGATCCTTATCAAGGACACCCTAGAGCAGCACCCTCCAGAAAACGACGACACAAGAGTATTGACGATCTTCGAGACATTCGCTTCAAACAAAAAGTGCAAAAGGGCACTTTGTGACCTCGCCGAAGTCTGCCAAATAGCCGCAATAAACCCTTGGAACGATACTGCCATAACATTTAATGCCGGTGATGAACCGAAGTACAGGACAGTCTGGGCGCCAGCCGCATTAGTCCTCAGCCCCATCGTGGACGAGTTTCGACTTACTAAGGTCCCCATGGAGGGCGGTAGCAGACTGAACCTCATTTATGAGGACACACTCCAGAAAATGGAAATAGACAGGAGCCGCATCAAGCAAAGTAGCACAACCTTCCAAGGAATCATTCCCATCCGGGAGGCGCGGTGTGCGGGCAAAATCAAACTTGATGTGGTATTCGGCACGCCGGAGAATTATCGGTCCGAAGAAATTACTTTCCAAGTCGCCCCTTTCAGCAGCGGATACCACGCCCTGTTGGGGCGGGATGCTTTTACATGCTTCCAAGCTATACCTTATTATGGGTATATGAAGCTCAAAATGCCCGGTCCAAACGGTATAATCTCCCTCGCCAGCGATCCAGACATAGCACTCCGCGCTGAAAACAAAACCGCATCCCTAGCCCTTGTGGCGCTATCCGAAGCCCTCGCGGCCGAAGAGTAAACCGCTCATGGCTTCTCGCCCCTCGTTGGTTACCCCAAGTGGAAGGTTGAGATGTAGCGTAGCGGCAAATTTCCCTTGCAAAGATACCAAGGATCGAATCCCGTGAGAATCCGAGGGTCGACAAGTAGGTGTCAACGGCGCCAGAAACTTAGCGGTTGACGGGACCTGCACACAGATACAGATAACTTTGCTCCCAACGAGTATAGAGAGGTTGTCAATCCCTTCGGCTTTGTTGTTTACAAAGGATCAAACACAAGAGATAATAATGATAGCTAAGACTGCAACTAGGAAATAAAAACAGGAAGTAAATAGAAGGTGTCAGTTCATCAAAAACTTCAAGGATACATGCAAGCAACCGATGTCGGTGATAGATTTAGCAGCCTGTGTGCAAGGAGAGCAGGAGTCTACAGCAGCTTGGGTACGCAGAGTGGCAGAGATCTTACACTCTTCGAATGGTATTAATCCTAGTACGGCAATAGTGACGTTGGAAAACAATTGCCGGTTTGAATCTTTAAAGTTAAAGCTCGGACGGCTTAAACGGGACTGCAATGACATGGGGACTTTAATGAGTGCCCTGGTGAAATATGGAGACTCAGATAATACCAAGTATCCGGAAGCAGAAGGAGATAAAACGGGGAAGGCCAGCAAGTCTGGTAAACCGGCGCCGGTTAATCCGGTTACTTCAAGCTTTTTGGGCAAACGGAAGGCAGAAAATAGTTCCGATTTTGTTGCTAATACACAGGTTCAAGGCGGTCTTCAGGTTAATCCGCAGGGTTCCACTCTCCAAACCGGCGGAGGAAACCCGGGTTGGGAGCAGGATTTGGATCAACCCTGTCTAAAGCATAGCGGAAGAGGGAGGATTGCAAGGCATACTATAAGAGAGTGCATACCCTTTATGAAAGCAGGGAATGGCCGTTTTAATCCTCCTAGCCGGCCCCCGAACGGCGGTTCAGGGCCCGGGTTTTATGGTCCGGGTTATCAGGGGAACAGCTCTGGATCAGGATATAGGGGCAATAACGGCGGTTATCAACCCCGGCCAGGCGGCCAAAGTGGTCAAGGGAATTACAATGGTCAAGGAAATCAATCACATCATCAAGGTGGTTATCATGGTCAGGGAAATCAATCGCATCATCAAGGTGGTTATCATGGTCAGGGAAATCAATCGCATCAGCAAGGTGGTTACAACAGTCAGAATAATCAGCAGCAGGGCCAAGGGGGTTATAATAATCAAGGAAGCCAGCAGCAACAGCGTCCGTAACAACAACAGCAATCCGGATACCAGAGTAATCCGAAGGAGTTGAGCAGCGGTCAATATCATGTTTTCACCACGAGTTTATGTAAGAAAGACCAGAAGGTTTTAAGGCGGACTATTAATGCAGTAGAACCGGCGACTCCACAATTTCTCCGATGGTCAGAGCAGCCCATTGTATGGAGCAGAGAGGACCACCCATTACGGGTAGATAATCCGGGACATTTAGCCTTGGTGGTAGCACCTCAGGTGGGAGGATACAAGTTTACTAAAGTCCTCATAGACGGGGGTAGCAGTATCAATATACTATATTACGAGACCTTCCGTCGTATGGGTCTGACAGATAAAAAGTTAAGAACGTCAAACACAGTGTTTCACGGGGTGGTCCCAGGTAAGTCAGCTTATCCAGTTGGTAAGATTGACTTAGAAGTTACCTTTGGAGATGAGCATGATTCCAGATCGGAGATGATCACCTTTGAAGTTGTCAAAATTAAAAGTCCGTATCATGCTCTGTTTGGAAGGACGGTTTATGCTAAATTTATGGCTAGGCCATGTTATGTTTACTTGCAGCTTAAGATGCCGGGTCATAAGGGCACGATCACGGTTCATGGCAGTCGAAAGATAGCGGTGGAATGCGAGGAAGGTGATGCAGCTTATGCAGAAGCGGTATGTGCCACGGAAGAGTTAAAATTTTATAAAGATAATGTTGATCCGGCGGATATGACTCCACTGAAGAAACCAACTACCGAGCATGATCCGGCATTGAAGTTCAAGTCAGCGGAAGAGACTAAGCAGGTTGATTTTGTGCCTGGAGACTCGTCTAAGCAATTCACCATCAGTGCTAACCTTGATCCCAAATAGGAAAGCGCGCTCATCGAGTTCATCCGTGAGAACCGGGATATATTTGCATGGAAACCTTCTGACATGCCAGGTATACCGAGGGAACTCGCTGAGCACAAGTTAAATATTGATCCGAGGTTTAAACCGGTAAAACAGTATCTGCGCCGCTTTAATGAAGAGAGGCGCAAGGCTATAGGAGAAGAAGTGGCCAGGCTTTTGGCAGCAGGGTTCATAGTGGAAGTTTTTCATCCGGAATGGTTGGCTAATCCGGTGCTGGTTCTAAAGAAGAATGGGAAGTGGAGGATGTGTGTGGACTACACAGACCTCAATAAAGCTTGCCCAACTGATCCTTTTGCTCTACCTCGCATTGATCAGATTATCGATGCCACAGCAGGGTGTGAGCGGCTGAGCTTTCTGGATGCATATTCAGGGTATCACCAGATCAAGATGGCAGTTGAAGACCAAGAGAAGACAGCTTTCATAACTCCTTTTGGTGCTTTTTGCTATGTATCTATGCCCTTTGGGCTCAAGTGTGCACAGGCAACTTATCAGCGTTGCGTTCAGAATTGTTTGAAAGGGCAGGTAGGAAGAAACGTGCATGCTTATGTGGATGACATTGTGGTCAAATCAAAGGAGGAAAGAACAATGATAGAGGACCTCAAAGAAACCTTTGATAATCTTCGAGCTTACAGGATGATGCTTAATCCGGAGAAATGTGCTTTTGGTGTTCCAGCTGGTAAGCTTCTGGGATTCTTGGTCTCGAACAGGGGAATAGAAGCCAACCCGGAGAAAATCAAGGCCATCACATCTTTGACAAAGCCGGTTTGCATCAATGATGTTCAGCGCATAGCAGGCCGGATCACGGCGCTAAGCCGGTTTATCAGTCGCTTGGGAGAAAAGGCGATCCCACTTTATCAAATGTTGAAGAAAACGGACCGGTTCATTTGGAGTGATGAGGCAAATACAGCGTTTGAGAATCTGAAACAGCAACTAGCAAAACCGCCGGTTTTAGCTGCTCCCATTGATAAGGAGCCTTTGCTGTTATATGTTGCTGCGAATACACGGGCAGTCAGCGTTGCGATTGTGGTTGAGCGCAAGGAAGCAGGGAAGGAACATCCTGTTCAGCGCCCGGTTTATTATGTGAGTGAAGTACTCATCGTGTCTAAGCAAAGATACCCTCATTGGCAGAAGTTGGTATATGGGGTGTTCATGGCAAACCGGAAACTGAAGCATTATTTCCAAGGGCATCCAATAACTGTGGTTAGTTCAGCTCCGTTGGGAGACATAATCCAGAACAGGGAAGCTACAGGCAGGGTAGCCAAGTGGGCTATTGAGCTCAGTCCGCATGAGTTGAAGTATGTACCACGTACTGCTATAAAATCTCAGGCATTGGTCGACTTCATCAATGACTGGACAGAATTGCAGACTCCTGAGGAGAAGCCGGATCTTACTTATTGGACGATTCACTTCGACGGTTCAAAGCAGTTGGAGGGCTCGGGGGCTGGAGTTGTCTTAACTTCCCCCAGAGGTGATAAATTTTGTTATGTCCTCCGGTTATTATTTCCTTGTACTAATAATGCAGCAGAATATGAAGCATTGCTTCATGGTTTGCGATTGGCAAAGGAGATGAATTTGAGCCGGGTTAAGTGCCTGGGCGATTCAGACCTAGTGGCACAGGAAGTTTCGGGCAAGTGGGATTCAAGGGATCCCCTCATGGCGGCTTATCGGCGAGAAGTTGAAGCGGTCGCAGGATACTTCAAAGGGTATCAGGTGGATCACATAGATCGGCGGAGGAACGAGGCAGCCGACGCGTTAAGCCGGCTAGGGTCGCAAGGTAAACCGGTACCACCAAACACCTTTTTGGATGAATTGCACAGTCCTTCGGTTCAAGTACCTTCGGAGAACGACATAGCTATTCCGGACCCGGAGGCACAGTTAGTTGCAGCACTCCATATTATTCCGGATTGGACGTTACCCTATTTGGCATATTTAAGCCGAGGAGAGTTACCGGAGGACGAAGACGAAGCACGGCAGATAATCCGGCGTTCCAAGTCTATGACAATTGCCAACGGAGAGCTGCACCATCGTAGCACTTCTGGGGTATTTCAACGATGTGTTTCAGCTGAGGAAGGTTGTGAGATTCTAAGGGAGATTCATGAAGGGGATTGTGGTCATCATGCCGGATCAAAATCTTTAGTGGCTAAAGCATTCCGACATGGCTTTTATTGGTTAACCGCGCATGCAGATGCGGCGGACCTGGTCCGAAAGTGTGACGCTTGTCAGAAGTTCTCAAGACGTGCCCTTGTTCCGGCACAGGAACTCCGGATGATACCAATAACTTGGCCTTTTGCAACATGGGGGCTTGACATGGTTGGTCCTTTCAAGAGATCCCAAGATCAGAAAACTCATCTATTGGTAGCAGTAGACAAGTTTACGAAGTGGGTTGAAGCGGAGCCTATAAGCAAGTGTGATGCGGCAACAGCGGTCAAATTCATCAAAAAAGTAATATTCCGGTTTGGTTTTCCACGCAGCATCATCACAGATAATGGCACCAATTTATCTCAGGGTGAGATGGAAGAATTCTGTCAACGAGAGCATATTCGTTTGGACGTGTCTTCTGTGGCTCACCCCCAATCCAATGGTCAGGCAGAAAGGGCAAATCAGGAGATTTTGCGAGGAATCAAACCCCGGCTTATGACACCTTTGCAGAGAACCCCAGGTTGTTGGGTTGAAGAATTACCGTCTGTCCTTTGGAGTATTAACACTACACCAAACCGGTATACAGGTTATACACCTTTCTTCATGGTTTACGGCACAGAAGCAGTTCTTCCAAGTGACATACGCCATGATTCACCGAGGGTAGCGGCTTATGTGGAAGCTATTAATGAGGAATCAAGACAAGACGGTTTAGATCGGTTGGATGAAGAGCGTGATATAGCTGCAGCACGGTCGGCGATTTATCAGCAAGATCTGCGCAGATATCATAGCCGCCGGATTAGAACCAGGACATTCCAGGAGGGTGACTTAGTACTTTGGCTTATCCAAGATCAAACAAATATGCACAAGCTATCCCCGCCATGGGAAGGGCCCTTTGTGGTCAGCAAGAATTTACACAACGGTTCATATTACTTGGTGGACATTCGAGAACACAAGGATTCACGGACGTCAGAAGAGGAGACGAAGAGGCCGTGGAACATCGCCCATTTACGGCCATACTACACTTGAGCTATGTGCTCCAATGTATCCTATGTATATATTATGAATAAGGAATAAACCGGCACCCTCGGTAAACCGGGGGCTCAGCCCTTTCTCCATATACACAAATCTTGTGACAAATAACCATATCAGTTTGTTATCAAATATCATATTTCAATGTTGGCCGGTTCAGAAACTAATCTTTGCAGGGTATGTGAAGGAGCGGTAGAACTCTCGGGAACAAAAGATTATATCCGGTTCAAGAAGAGAAAAACCCCATAAAAAAAGAAAAACCCACAGATTCAGGAGGAACCTTAGAGGCCCCTTGGGACAGTCGGTTTGCCCACGTCCCATTGATTGGCTTTGTTTACGATTCCTTGGGCCCTCTGAACAGTTGATACGCTCACGTTCAGGGATGGCTCAGCCCCTTGGGACAGTCCGGTTTGCCCACGTCCCATTGATTGGCTTTGTTTACGATTCCTTGGGCCCTCTGAACAGTTGATACGCTCACGTTCAGGGATGGCTCAGCCCCTTGGGACAGTCAGGTTTGCCCACGTCCCATTGATT